>RJWH01000702.1:0-572500 GCA_004363575.1 Solenodon paradoxus
TTATTTTTTAATGTAACAATTAATGAGGTCCTGTTTGCTAAGCATTGATTTCTGTTTCTTCTTTTTAACTTTGTATTACAGGAATCTTTAAGAAAATACAAAGAAAGAGTAGTGCAATGATATGCCCATATGCCCATCAACCAACTTCCAACAATTGTCAACATTTTGCCAATATTTTATTTACCCCCTCATGCTTTTTTTTGTTTTCAGAGTATTTTAAAGTAAATCATAGATTTGATATTCTAGCCATAAATATTTCAGCATGAACTGAATATTAACTATGTTAAAGAACATTAATATTTTTTAAATATCTTAATTCTACTTACGGTGGCATTCAATTTTCAAGTATACTTATGTGTATAGCAGTGTAAACTTTGTTGTGCCCTAGGTGACATGCTAAGTCATTGGGGCATAGACTGTGAAGCCCAGGGACCTGGGTTTGTGCTGCAGGACTGGGGCAAACAATAACATCCAAAAATAAAAAACATGCACAATAAATAGATGGAAATGCTTCTTCCTTTTCTCTCTTTCTTCTGGCCTGTCTGCCTGTGTACCTGCCAGACTGTTTTTTATGATACAGAAATATTTCAATTCTAGAATACTTTATTGATATAAAAAAATTAATGTGACTTGGGGGGAGAATTTAGCCAAAGGAAATAATTAGCTGAGTATGTGCTTCTAACGAATACCGCTTTTGGAAAATAGGTGCTTTTATCATCATCTGTCTTAAACATATTTGAGAAGTTTTTAATAAATTGTTTATTTTCTAATATGTCTTTATTTTTTTATATCTTTCTTCTTCTGTTTTAGAGGGGAAAAAATTCCTTCACTTTTCCAAAAGTTGACATTAACATTTTTATACTGGGCATTATTTACTTCCTTTGTAGAATTTTGTTATTTTATTCATTACCTCTTTTGTATCTATACTCCTTTTCTCTCCCATCCTGTCAGCACACAGGCCTGTAAGTCTACCATATTAAAAAGGACAAAAGCAAAATGAACTTCCCTTGAATTTGTGTACCAGCTGCCTGTCTGAATACTTACATTGATGCTCCGTTGTCCTCAGGGAAAGGCCCAAAATCTTCAGTATGCTAGAAGTTTCTTTCCCTTTTAGCTCCCAGTTATCTTTCTAGCTGAGTTTGCCACTTATCCTTGATGTTAATTCATAATACTAATTATAATAAGCTAAACAATAACTAAGTTGTCATGCTAACATATAATTACACACTAATATATACCACACCAGAATTTCTCACTCATTCTTCCTCAGTTCAGTCCAATAAAATTCCCACTGTATGACCAATACTACTCTTGGATCAAAATATACTAATTCCTTGAATATTTTGATCTCTCAAATCATTTTGCAACTGGATATGGTAGAAGCAATTACAGAAATATTATGTATCTAAATAGGTAAAAATTTGTATTTGTGTAGATGAAGTTGCCTTTGAAATGTAATAATGTTTTCAGTTTTCTGTACCACTGTTATTGTCAAATTACCATCAAATGATTATCTAAATTTTTTTTTTTTTTACATTTTTATCTTTTAGGGACAGTATGGAAATTATCAGCAGTGAAAAAATGCTTACATTCCAAAAATCAGTATCTATTAGCAGCCATATTGTCACCTCAGCACTGTGGACACCTCCCTGTGAAGAGATCCTTTCATTCCGTCTAGTTTTTGGAAAAATCTTGTGGATAAGTGGCTGTTTCATCAGTAAGCAGCCTTTGTGGCTTAGTTGTAAAAGGCTTTAGTAGCTCAAAAATACTCTTAATTTCACATTTCTACTCTAGATGGCAACATTGGACAGAAAATACATTGACATAACCAATTTGCAATGATTTCGGAACTGTGTTTTAAATGGACTGTTACAGACTGAAAGGTGTGAATAGCTTTGTATGTTTATGAAGGTTAAGGGAATTTAATACTTTTACACAGATTTCTTTTGTAAGGGGAAGAGGGAAATGTACACTTTTTACAGCAGCAATATTTTGTATATTATGTTTATTTCATGTGGTGAATATGCAAGGCGGTACACTACGCACTGGACAGAATCAGAAATTCTCTGCTAATGTGGATTGAAGCATAGTGGATGCTTGATTGTGTTGGTCTCAAAATGGTGTACTGTAAAGATAAAGGTGAGGGAAAAGACAAAGCACACCATATGTCCACTGTTGTTATGTTCTTTAGAGGAAATTCAGATCCCTTTTATCTGTTAGATAATAATCAAGGGCACTGTGGTACAGGTTTGAGTAAAATACATTTAAAAAAAAAAACAACCCGGTTTTGTGGATTAAAACATTTTTATATAGATCATTTATAATACAGTTTTAAATGTGAGGCAATAAGAATTACTTCATGTTGGATCTAAAAATCTTAATGTTTCATGTAAATGAAGTTTAATCCTCTCCAAAAATAGCAATAACTGAAAATGGAAGTGTTAATGTTGTCTTATTTGAGTAATCAGGGAACTTAGTAATATCAAAGCATTTTATAAACTATCAAAGAAGAGTCAATATTGATTCAATTTTATTTTTTCATATTTGAAGGATAATTGGTTTATATAATAGATAGTGCAGGAGACTTTGTAAACCTTTATTTCAACTTTATTAATGGGAAATAATGCAATTTATAAAGGGACACTTTTAAGTTTTTTCCCTCTTTTATGTCAGTTGATATAACACAAAAAGATGTTTAGGATAATGCTTATTAATGAGGTTTATTTTGATCTATGTTAAAAGTATAGAGGTTGTATTTTAGATCACTTTGTTTTATTAGCATGGCATAGTTAATCATTTGAGACTGTCCTGTGCCTGATTATTTTTGCTAAATTCAGGGATATTACATCAGGCAGGAAATCATGCATTGAGAAGTTTATAACCACAATTATTTAAGCATAATCTGAAAACATCTAGCCCAAAGGTAAGTTGCTATTTTCATCACAGTTGCTTATGCCCAGGGAATGAGATGTATTTTTTATGATTGGTTTTTCCTCACTTCCAACTGGAAACAAAACAGAAGGGGTGCCATAAATTTGAATAAGCAAAATGTACTGTTCTCACCATATTGTAATCAAAAGGAGGAATTTCAGTGTGTGTCTATGTGTATGAGAGAGAGTGTGTGTGTGTTTTAAGGTCAGAATAGGTTTTTATCAAGTTGGTCAGTAGAAAAATGGACATCCAAGTTTGAACAGATAAATCATAGACAGCCTTATTGTGATTGAAATGCTTATAGGTTCTGTGCCAATTTTCTACCACTGTGTACTTTGTTGCTATTTAAAACTGTATCAACTCTAACGGAAGAATAAATTATTTGTGATTTTAATTTTCTCATTTATTTCTTTAAATTAGATCTCTTTGACTCTCTTATTTTGTCTGGAGACTCTTCTGTGGGTTTTTTATACAAGTTAGTCCAGTATAAGCAGACTGTATTTGTATTCTAGGACTTTATCAAAATTCTCTTGCCATGCCCAAGTTAATTAGAATTAACTGTTCAGTAATCAGCATGTTGTGTGGGCTGTTTGTTACAGAAATCTTTCTCTGAAAATGAAGTCCATGAGGCTATAATCAAGATGACTGAATTAGATAAATGAGTTGAGGAGACAAAATTATACTGAACCCAACCTGGTGTAGATATGTTATCTCATTTGAAATAAGCTCAACTGACATTAAGAAATAATTTGTCTTGCCAACCCATCTTCTGTTGTCTTACTCTCCTTTTAATGGAAACTAAAATTGCAATTTTAATAAGCAGAATTTCCTCCAGGACTTCCTTCCTGGAGACTAGTGCATTTGCAAGGTTTAATTGTTTTATAACAGTCCTATTTCGTAAAAGTTTTTAATTGGTGGTGACAAAAATTACCTTATTCCTTTGATACCTAGTAAGAAGAATAACGTTACCAGTAACATTCTACCAAACTTGACAGTCTCATATAATCTATATTTTCTAAAACTGAATTTTTTCTTTATCATAATCTATGATAATGAAGAAACATACCATCCTATAAAATTCCAGAAGCAAAATGTTACTAAGCAGGAGATTATTGATCAGCATTTAAATTTACTAGTTTAGTTTGAGAATGCTAGTATTATTATGTAGAGCTATAGTGGAACATCACATTGGTTTCGTTTTTAATTTTCTAAAGGAATTTTCAAACACACCAAAGTGGAGAACGAGATATAAAGAGTCCCTTGTACTCATAATAATTTATCCACTTGACAACTCATCACCAGTCTTTACACACCAATCTGTAAATTCAAGCAAACACTCATTTAATATTTTAGTAAGCATCTCTAAAACACTGTTACTCTTTTAATAGAACACCTTGGACTCCTGCTTCTGAAATTTTTATTTTCCATGTTAACAGTGAACTGGAAATTAATTCAGAATCTGAATGCATAAATCACTGCCTTTTCTTGCATTTTAAAGTCATCATGTTAAATAATATTTTATTAAAGCAGCAGAAATAGATGATATAGAAAGTGAAATTTCTTCATAATTTTCTCAAAGGTAGCAATTATTAAAAAGTTTGATACATTTATTTGTCTTGATTTTATACACATAATCCAACATGTTATTTTTGTATTTTTAAACAAAAATGGAGTTATGCTATATATTACTTTACAAATTTTCTTTTATTTTTAAGTTAGAAATATCTTGACTGCTCTCTATTCCTGTGTGGTTATTAACTTTTTTTTACTATTACGAGACAAAGACCAAAGCTTTCATAAACAATCTGGAAAGGCTTTTTGTTTGTTTGTTTATTTCGTGTGCTTATTGGGGTATTTCTGTGTAGTAAATTTCTAATCTGTTATTTAAAGCTTTGTACATTTATACCCCCTAAAGGTATGTTCTTCCCTATATCAGATTATTAGCCCATTTAATTTTTGCAATTCCAGTAGGCTTTAAAAGATGTTAGTTCAAAATGGAATTTGAATTAATTTGATTTATTTTTAAGTTGCTCACCTTTTCAGATGTTTAACGGCACTTTTTTTTTTCACTGTGAAATACCTTTTGTCCATTTTTCTGTTGGAATGTTTGCTGTGAAAGAGAGTGAAAGAATCGTACATGCTTATATATGAGTATGTGCACATATTTAATGCTTTTTATCATGTATATATATTATACATCTCTTCTGTCCATTATTTTATTTTTTAAAGGAAAAGTACAGGCAGGAATGAAGACGAGTAAACTGGTGACAGGAAGAGAGAGAGGAAGAAGCATTTTTTATTTATTTTACTTAGTTTTTCATCTTGGTTGTCCCTACCAGACCCAGGACCTTGGGATGTATGTGAACTGCATGCTACCACTGCTCCACCAGGGCACACCATTTATTCTGTTTTTTAAGAGGTCAACTTTTTATTGAATAGATTACAATAGGTTTAATTAAAAACACCAAAGCCCATTCATTGTCAGATTGTTCTTTCTTTGCTTCTACTTTCTTTTTATCCCCTGGGGCAGCAGCAATGGAAGAAGGTGTAGGGCCTCCTGCTGGGCAGGTCCACAGCCCCTAGCTTGCACGTGAGACTCTCTATATTGACATTGGCCATTTGCAAACAAGCCAGACCAGAAAAGTTCAACATTTACACCAGCTGCTTTAATGAGAGCCATAATCTTATCCTCCTTGACTGTCACCTCATCATCCTACAGGTTGAGGTCCTAGTACATGCTGGTGAGTTGAGAGATGAAAGTCATGGTGCAGGTGAGTGCTGCACAGGCGCTGCCAACCAGGGTGCTAGTCCTGGGACGAAGTGATGTCCTTACCCCAACGTGACCTTAGCTTCCTCAGAAGGACCAAGCACCTTAGTGACAGCTGAGGAAAGTCTGTCTTATTTTTCATCTGTGATGAGGATTTCTTTCACTGTTTGAAAGTTAAAAGATTTATACAGTCAATTTCAGAGCGTCTTAAAACTTCCTTAACTTCCAGATATTATACAAAAATTTGCTTGTTTTTCTAAAACTTACTGTACATAGAATGACTTAGAGCATTATATAGATAACCACTTGTTTAAACATCATGCATTGAAAAAAGTAACTGATTTGAGGTATCACCTTATTCTGTTTATTTAAAACATTATAGTTATGTCATGTTTGATCTGTTCCATTTCAAAGACTAGCTAGCTTTTTTTAACTGCTTAATTCAATCAATATGATGTGAGACTGTTGTTTGCTTTCTTATGATCTAAGAGTTAACTGCAAGGGTATAAAAATGACTAATAGTAAGAAGATTACTGAAAAGCGTTTCAGAGATTTTTGCTTGTTGAAGTCTTGAAGTTCTTTTATTTGTTGTACCCTACTATCTATCACCAGAGCTGCCCAAAAGTATATCAGTTCGATTGTTACCAAAAAATTAAGAAATCAATTGACAATCTCTTATTTAAAAATCCTAGACTCAGGAATAGACAGTGCAGTTAATTTTTATTAATTAAGACCTATAAATAGGATAATTACATAATTCATTGCTCAACCAGGAAACTTTTGAGAATGAAAGGGGGGAATATTACATACATACATATTTATGTATGTATTACATACCAGCACTTATGTGAATAAATGTGTATAATAAATTTTTATTTTATCTTTTTCCTGATAAAAATACATAGTTAAGAACTTGGATATGTGAGTAAGGCATTTGTGTTTAAGCTATGATCTTTAATTGTGATAACATACTGAGATGTTTTTCATGACAGTGGATTAAAAATGTTAAATGAGTAGAAAATCTTGAATATTCTGAGCCATTTAATCATTGTGATATCTATTACGGAATACTCATTTTTCCTCAATATTTATTTTCTTTTAAAAATAGTTCCTAAGTTTTGGGTGGGGATATGGTTACCTACCTAGTGAATACATTTAATGGCCTCCATTGAAACTAGGTGTGATCATAAAAAAGCTCATCCAGGAAGTGTGAGCTGGAGAGGTATGTATAACTTTTAGATTATATCCTTAAAAGTGCTCCCTTAAAACTATGTAATATTGTGATACAGTGGGTCTTCAATGAAAAAAAAGTGTCTATTTTCTCTTTTCCATTTCCCATGGACTGGAATATAAGTGAAGCGCTTTGGCCCTGTAGATTTCAGAGCGTCAGTGCTACTAGACAGAATCAGAAGTCCACTGAATGAACTCCTGAAGCCCACTCCTCTGCTGTCTATTGGCTAGGACTTTGACATGTGAGAAATAATATTTCTATCTTTATTAATGTCTTTATTATAGCAGCAAAGTCTGTTCAACATGATGCATCACTTAATGATGTGTCATAATAATCTGAGAAATGTGTCATTGTTGAATATCATAGAATTTATGTTACTCTCCAGCAGTACTCTCCATTTCTTTGGCATAGCAATTCAGAAGGGCATCTTACAGAGGTCGTCCATGACTTCTACAGGAGTACCTGTAGTAGCCTGGCATTGAGTGTTATGAAGTCACAGAGTCACAGGCATTAAGAATTTTGGGATGAATGTGTATCTCTCTCCCTCTGCCTCCCCCTCCCTCTCCCCCATCTCTCTCCACACACACACATACGTGTGTATAGTGTGTTGTATTTATACTTCATAATCATTCAGTTCATTTTCTTAATGAAGTAGGACAAAATTCTTTGTAATTCCTTTATATCAACTGCTTTATATTACTTGAATGGATTGAATACTATAGTAATAAAAGTTTGATCATTTTAAATGATTGGTAAAATACCATCTTCTCGGCATTTGTGTAGATATAAATTTTATAAGCACTGTGTTTTCACTTCAAGCATTGTGTTAGGATTTCATGAAATCTCTTGGGATTTTAATTTTATTTTAACTTCTGTTTTAATTTGTACTTTGGATAATTTTTAATAAAGCTTTCTTGTTCTGTAATTTTCTGACAATTACTAACTTTTCTTTTGGAGACAAAGGGTGTACTAGAAGCATTTTTATTTTATCGATAGTACTTTCAGTTTAGGTCTCGTAAAGAGTATTTTTTAATCTTTTGGAGATGTAGCTATATTGCTATGGAGGGATATTTTGGAATAATGGTCATTTTTAATTTATTTAATACTGTTTATAGCTATCAAGGATTTTATCTTTTCCTCTATCAATATGATTATACTAGGGAATTATTTCTGGTAATATTTAATAATCTAAGAGCAAGGAAGTTTGGCTGTGGCTCTCTTCTCAGTACCAAATCATTCTATCCATAGAAATCCTATTTCCTGTTCATTAATTTCAGTATTCCATTCTTTCCCAAGATCTTGCTTCACAGCAAGCTTTCATACTTCAAGCTCTACATGTTAGTGCTCAGTCTTCATTCCCACATAAACACAACCATTTTGAAAACATGAACTGATATTAATTACCCCCTTGGCACCAAAAAGTCAGGATTTCCTGATGCGGCACACTAATGTAAAATGCATTAGTGCAAAAGCTGGCTCCAAGGGGTAATACTCTCTAAATAAACACAGCAATGTTTTTCTTCATTCACGACTCTCAGGCTATTTTGAAAGTCATTCATCCTCCATGTACCGCCCCCCTCCCCGCCCAAAAAATAAGCATTTTGAGTTTTAATATGTTATAACTGGATTTTCATAAGAAGGAATTTAATTCTAAGCTGCAAATCAGTGGATCTTAATTCAGGTTCTTTGAAATAAAATTTACCTAAGTGTTCTGATGATTAAATGGCTTTAAACCATAATTTACAGCAGTTTGTTGGAACATAATAACATTTTATGTTTAATCATTAGTATCACTAAAAATGTGTCACTTGACTTAAATTTTTTTGTTTGGAAACAGAAAATGAACAAGAAATTCAGGCTAGTAGGAATGCATATGACTCTTTCTGACTTGTTTTGGAGAGAGAGTGATATTTTGCATAGACTTCTGGCCAAGAACGCATTTTATGTGTTGATGTATACGGTCCAAATGCATACTTCTCTTCCTCCTCCTCTAAGTAAAACAAAAAAATGAAACCAAGTAGAGATAGCCAGGCTTAAACTAGCCAGGCATCTTTGTGGAGCAAAAATGTAAATTGTGTGATATTTCTGTGGGTCTCCTGGATTCTGACTCTTAAAAGCTGGTAGTAGTTTTTGAGAAATGGGTTTCTATAGGGTAATAGGGACAGATGAGATACTGGAACCAGGTTTACTGCTTGAAATCAGAGACAAAATGTGACTCTCACCCATTGTTTTGACTCACAAAGGAGACTTACAAACCTGGCAGTTGGCTCAGGCGTTAAGTCTGTGATTCCAGCATAGCCTACACAAAGCCCGTGGACTGGAGTTCACAGCCTGCGACTAGGGGAAACAAGTGAAAAACAACTCAGTAAGTAAATCCGTCTTTCACCCCTCTCTCCCTGTCTGTCTACTTTCCCTTCATTCCTGCCTGCTTCTTTCCTTTACAAAGAAAAAAAACTTAACTGCTGTTGGTGGTTACTTAGGGCTTTGCTTTGAGGAAGCTGAGCATAATGATGTTGGAAGGTAAATACTTAGCCTTTTAATCTGGAGTTGAACCCCAAGGCATTCTGAAGTTTAGTAATTAGGTCTGAAAAATTCCTAAAATGGTAGGGGACAAGTTTTCAAAAGATTTGATCCTCATCTTGGTATAGAGATCCATGGGGACAAGTGGAAGTACAGAAGAAAGGAGGGGGAGAGGAGAGAGAGGAAAAAGAACCCAATTTAAGCCAATTAAATAAAATTTCAAAATACATCAACAAAGTCACTTAAGAGAATAAGCATTCCTACTATGTAAAATTTATATAGAACTGTATGATAGATTTTAAAACAAGACTAGGATGCTCAAACAATTTATATGCATGGATCCTTTAACATGAAATTGTAAAACAAACATGGAGAAATGAAACAGTTGTTTATAAAAAACTAAGAAATCTTTAATAAAAATATTGCCATTGAAGCAAGCTCAATTGAAATAAACTAGGCTGAACATGGTTTAAGAGGAATGTTGTGAGTTAGATCATGTGAGAAATTGTCTCATCAACTCAAATTTAAAAATATATGTACATATTTATGAATGAATGAGCATTTATGATATAGGGAAGGTAAAAAAGTTTTAATATGGTAGCTCCAAAAAAGTTGGAGGGATTGATAGAAGCTATAGAAGCTGGCAGTTTACTCATACTGTAATTCACTCTAATGAGGAGAAACAAAAATCATATCTAGATATATCATGGTGTTCAGAAAGGGTAAAGAAAATCTAAAATCTGAGAAAAGGCCTATTAGTTATAAAGAAACAAAATTTAGACAGGCAAATTCTCTGCAACAATCAAATGATATATAGGAGTTAAGTATTGAGGGAAAATGGAAAATAAGTTATATCCAGCAAAACTATAATTCTATAGTGAGGGAAAAACAAAAATTTCAAAGTTAGCAAAGAATAAGATAATTTATCATCTATAGATGATGTAGTTCAGCAAGAAAGAAAAAAGTCCAGAGAAGATAGACCAGAGATTACATAAAATTGGTCAAATATAAGTATTCATTAGAAAAGATCACTTCTTTTGGGGAGTACCAAGGAAAGGTAGAGTTAAATGTGATTGATTGCATTCATGACCTCAGTTCTTTCCTCCTCTTTGTTCATGTTTTTTGCCCTGTGATCTGCCAGTTCCTCCCAATGTAGGAGAGTTAATTTTCCTGCCCCTTAATTCTGAACTTGACCATGTGACTTGCTTTAGCCAGCGTGATGTCTGCCCATACATACAGTTTTTGTAAAAGCACTTGTGCAATCTGCTTCCACTCTACTGCCTTTGCCGTGGAAATCTGCACAGGCTGACCTACTAAAGCAATGTGAGAGACATGAGATGAAGGAAGCCAACTCAACACAGCAAGTCTAACCCAGAGCAGCTAGGTCTCTGCAGGCTCTTTGGATGGGTGGATGGGGTGGATGGGGTGGATGGGTGGATGGATATTGTATGCTACTGATTTGTGTGCATGTGGTTCTGTTATGTAGCATTATTGTAGCAATAGATAGCTGAATACAATAACAAGGAGCAAGGAAGAATGCTAGACTAGTAGATTAGTAAGTATAATAAGAGGCTTTTATGTTGGAGAATAAAAAGATGCAAAAATTTAGAATTTGAAATTTTTCAAGTAAAATGAGTAATGTTAAAAACATTCACAAAAATAAGTTATTTAAAAAAGATAAATGCCTTTCAAAACTAAGAGCAAGAAAAAAGAATAGAGAAAATCTGTTAATCCAGTGGCAGAAAGGAATGAAGAAAAAGTGGTAAATCACAAAAAATATGATAGGGTTATATCTAAATATAACACTGATCACAATATAATAAATTTATTAAAAGATTTAATTGGGGGAAACAGCTATTAAGAGTACTAAAATAAAATTTAACAAAAAGAAAAGAGATACATGCATATTAAAATCAAAGAATTTAAAGCAAGTACATTAAAAGGACTAAAGAAAGACCCAAAGTAGTAAAATCTTAAAAAAAAAGAACATTTAAGATTCAACTTGGCACGCCCCTTTGGCTAACATGCAAAACCTATGAAGCTGGCTTCAAGATCTGGGGTTAAAAAAACATAATTATATTTGAGTATATATAGCAAGAACTGATAATTGCAAGCAAAAAGGTAAAAATTCTAAAACCACAGTAAAAAGACTAATCTCCATTAGCAGAAACTTGACTGTGACAACAATAAAGTCCATTCTAATAGAAATGTATCAGCCTCATATATAATTTTGTTTTTGTAGTAGCCACATCTAAAAATTGTAATGATTTATTCAATTTATCTAAAATATGATTACAACATAAAATTCATGAGTGAGTTTCCCTTTTTTTCATGAAGTGCCTTAGAAATTTAGGACAGTACAAACTCATGGCATTTAAATGCACAGTAGCTGCATATTGGATCTGCTTAGTAGCTACCGTATTGGATAGCCTTGATGCAGAAAATGTAATAGATAATTTAGAATCCCATGCCTTATAGAGTCAAACATTTTTCAAATATATGTAATATTTATAAAAACTAACCTCACACTGATTTACAAAAGATCTGATAAAATTTTAAATATCTGACTTGCTTTCTCTGACAATAGCACATGTGGTAGGGAATTTCAAAATATTAATAAGCAATGGATACAAACTTCGAGTAATATGATAAGTACTAAGGACCTAATGTACTACATGATGACTATAGCTATCACTGCTGTGAGATAATAGGAGACATGTTGAGTAAATCCTGCAAAACAATGTGGAGATTCCAAAAAAAATTGAAAATAGAAATTCCATATAATTCCATTATCCCTCTTCTGAGTCCCCCACCAAACCCACAAAGACACTAATTCAAAGAGATGCATACATCTTCATATTTATTGCAGCAATTTTACAATAGCCAAAAGCTGAAAACAACCCGTGTCCTTGACAGGTGAGTGGATAAAAATGCGATACATATATATGCGTATATATATATGTACACACACACGGACTACTAAGCTATTAAAAATGATGAAATTGTGACATTTGTAACAACCTGTATGGACCCAGAAGGAATATCTTTATTGAAAGAAGTCAGAAAGACACCGATAATTTCATTCATGTTATACAGAGAAACCAAACAAATTAAACAAATCAAAATAAACTATATAAAATCAAATTTAGTGCTTACTAGAAAGGAAGTGGGAGGGATGAGAAAATTGGGCTAAAGTAGTTTATTATTTGGTGAAGGTTAAAATTGAACTCTTAGTGGTGAACTTAATGTATTATATATACAGATGTTGATTTTTAGTGATACACACCTGAAACCTCTAATCTTGTTATGAAGCAATGTCCTTTCAATTAAAAAAGCTGCATAGCAAGCCTGATTATGAACTACTTATATTTGGCATTATATACACAAAATATAAATAGGTGTCATGTATAATGTGATCTCTGGCCCTTTTAGGATCCATTACTAAACAGTTCTTTCATCACCATTAGATCATTTAAAATTTTCCTCATTGCAATACATGTATCACCATGTTTATTGTTGCGTTATTTACAACCCCCAAGAATTGGAAACTACCTAAGTGAGTAAAGAAGAGGTATTTATAGATAATGGAGTACTGCACAGCCCTTAGAAAAGATGAAATTTGTGACAACATGGATGGAAATAAAAGGGATTAGTCTAATGAAATAAGAAGAACAAACAGGGTGATCTCACTTATGTGGAATATAAAGAAACAAAGAAAAGGAACTAACTAAAAAACCAACCCTTAAACATTAGCACTAGAACTGAGGTTACCAATAGTGAATAGGGCAGGGTATGGGTTCAATGGACAATGGTGAAGACCTTTTGGTAATTTAGGGGTGGGCAAGGTGTGTTGTTATGTATCTGAGGAATGGAGAACCTATACATATGGGTTTATAATATTTTGTAAATAAGTTACTTCAATAAATAATAAATTTTTAAAAATTAAAATTTTCCTTATTGTCCAAAGAGAGTCGTCAGATACCCATAGGCAGAAACTTTGTTTTTACTGCTGGTCATTCAATACCTAGAATAATGGTTGGTATGAGTTGGGAATTCCATAGATACTGATTGAAAGAAAATATTGGGAATATTGGTTTTTAATTTGTATGCACGCAGAAATTTAGGATTCATATTGTTAGTAATTGTGAGGTAATAAAGCAGAAGAGTTAGAGGTAAAAGGACTATACTGTGTTCACTGTGCCTTCTCCACAATTCCAAAATCCTTACCTATTCTGAGGTCTAGTCTGACCTATAGTGAAGTTATTTGTAATCTCTGACTCAGACTCCCTTGGAGGTGCAGTGTTGTATATTGTAGAAGCACACATCTGGTCCTAGGAGTTTGGGAAAGGGGCTGTGAACTTGTGTAAATGTGTGTTCTTAAGTAATCTATGTAATAGAAGAGTACATTTCATGCTGAGTAGACCAGGAATAGTTGCCTAGTCAAATTTAGGATTTATTAATGGATTATAACACTAATAATTTGTGATTATAAAATAAACATAGCTAACTTTGTCTTTTTCCTCTTGTTAATTAAACAACAACAACAACAAAAACAACCCTCCCCTTGGGGGGAGTATGTTTTTGTGGGAATATAGAAGAATGATGACACTGATAATAAAATCACTCTAGTTTGGTCTTCGTTCTTCTACTCTGTTACTATGCTACAACTTACTAGGAAAACATGTGCTATTTTGTTCTACAGTATAATGAACTATTTAATACATACAATGATCTTACCATCAAGAACTTCCTTCTGCCTCCCCTCTTCACATTTCTTCCAGCCTTGGCCACATGCCCATTCTACCTTAACAAAGCCCCTTCTATTTCCCAGGATGTTCTCCTTCTATATTACTCTTGCCAAATATTCTATTACATTCCAAGTGTCTTTCCTTACTGCATAATATTCACTCAACCATGTTCAATCAAGCTGCCTGTTATACCTGTTTTCTTTATTAGAAATTTAAGGATTCTAAGCATTTCCAAGTTGTTTTAGTAGATAGTTTCCTTATGTTATAGGTGATGGGATTTTGCCTGGCATATGTAATGCTTGTAATCATTTCTATTCTGCCATGAAAAAGAGTAAGAACTTCACAGTAAGCATGTGGAGAATCTGTAAAGTCATACTTGGGCTGATGCATCAATAAATTTGCCACAATGGAGAAAGGAAGGTATATGAACATTCGGGAAAAAAACAGCACCAGCCATATGATGCCATTTCGTATTTGCAAACTTAGATCTAAAATTATTTTCAGAAAAATACTATTGCCTAGTTTTAATTAAATATACTATGATCTAATATAGACCCATTTAGTTCACATTTGAACATATCTGAAATTAGGGCCTTTTTTCTTTCTTAATAACATAAAATAATCGTGTGTTTTATTCTTACAATGAATGGTTCTTTAGACTAAATGAAGACGGTATTAAATTTTTGAAAGTACACCATATTATTTTAATCTCTTCTTTTGTCTAAATAGACTGAAGTTTCTTAGAACCTATAATGACCTAAATAATAAAAAGCCTATTATAGAAATCCAGTAAATCCAGTAAAAATAAGCATAGTCTATTATTTATACTACTATTTAATAATCATTAACATTTTGGAGTTCTTCCCCACATTTCCCTCCTTTTTGCATGATAAAATCTTTTTGTTGTTATTGTTTCCTTTATTGTATATTAGAGCCTTTATCTGAACTATTTATCTTGTTTCATTATTCTATCCTTGTCACTGTAACTGCTTACAACTTGTCACAAACAGTTTTGTTAGTTTATGGTCTGTTAGATGTAAGAAGCTCACACTCATTTTGCTGTTCTCAAGTATGCCATCACCCTTCTGTATCAAGACTTTTGATTTTGCTTTTCGCTCGAATTCCACATGGCTCACTCCATTCTTAACTCTTCAGGTGTCTGCACAGTGTTACTTTATTTTATCTTTCCTAATGACCCAGTTTAAAATATCAACCTCTTCCTGTGAGTTCTTCCTTTTTCTCTTTTAATTTTTCCCAGGTGCTCATCATCAGTTCACATTCTCATTCTCTCTCTCTCTCTCTCTCTCTCTCTCCATAAATATACACATGTGTGTATAGAGAGCTTGTGTTTTATTTATTGTCTTTATCTCCACTAGAATGTAAGCTTCATGAGGGGAGGACAGCTATGTTTACTTTCCTTTCCATACATTTATAATCTCCATAGCAGAACAGTACTTGGCACATAAGAGTAATCTATTTATTGAAAAAAAATTAATGAACAAACAAATAAATATTTAGTAGGGCAAATCCTCCTTTACTATTTCTCCCATTTGCTTTTTTGGTTATCAGCTTTGGTTTTCTGAGACTTTAAGAAAGCCTTGTAATTTAACACAGAAATATTCTTTTATATTGCTTCTTTTCTTGTTGTGGGAATGATCTCTAATTCTAATATTTATTGGAATTTCTCTTGGATATTGTTCTTGATTTTAAATAAATTAGCCTTTTTTTTTAAAAATTCAGTGCACTGTTTCATTTGATTCAATTACTTCTATACTATGTGTAAATATTTAGCCTAACACTGCTTGAAAACTGAGTCTCTTGCTGTCCTTTGTTTTGTTTTGCATTTCTTTTGTTTTTAAGAATAATTCCAAAGCAGCATATATTTATATTGTTTGATAATCCTATTTATTGTTATAATTATCTTTATATATATATATATATATATATATAAATAAAATATCTCTCTTCAGCCCTACCTGAGGTACCCAATATTAATGACATGGTGCAAATTTTTTTTTTACAAATTTCTCTGGATTCTTACAGTTGTACAAATATTACATTTTTGTTTATTTTTTAATTTAGTTGTACTGTGCACATTGCAGAATACTCTGCAGCTTTAAAAAATAGCTTTATTGATATATACTTTATATACTATAAAATCCACCAAATTTAAGTATACTCTTCAGAGAGTTTCAGTAAATTGATACTTTTGGGAAGTCATCTGGTTTTAGAGCACTTCCATCATTCCAAACATTTCCTCCTGCCTACTTATAGCAATGCTGCTTCCTGTTTTTTGCCCAGCAACCATGGATCTGCTCTCTGTTGCTATAGTTCCACCTTTTCTAGATATTTCATGTAGTTGTGCTCATATAGTATGTTGTCTTTTGTTTCTAAATTTTTTGACTTGAAGAGTCATTCATGTGGATATCAGCATTATTTCTCTTTTTATTGCTGAGTACTATTCCATTGTATGGCATGGTGATATTTTGTTTTTTCATTATTAGTTGATAGATATTTGTGGTGTTTCCATTTGTAGGTTATTATTAAAAATGCTGCTATGAGCCCTTGTTTACCTTCTTTGTGCACCCATATGTTCCCCTTTCTCTTGAGTAACTATTGAGGACTAGAGTTGCTGGGTTTCATGGTAAATGTATATTTAAGTTTTAAAGAAACATAAATATCCACAAAGATTTTAGAGGGAAGACGAAGGGGTCGTGTCGATGATTCCATGAAATAGCTAATTTGGAACTGCATATAGACCATTGCAAATCTAAGGACAGGAACAAGGAGATGGGGTAGAACTGGAACTGGCGTCTGAGTCACAAAGCACAGGGAATGAGGAAGCCCTGGGAGCTGGCGAGATGACGAGCTCATGTACTACAAGGGGACTGACTGCCTAGTGATATAAGCAGTTAAGGGGAGTGGGTTGATAAGAGGATAGGTGAGCCAATGCGAGAAAGCAAGAAGTAGGACAACCAGGAGAAAGCATCACAGAAACTAGAGGAAGAAAATTTAACAAAGTGGGTAACTGATCTTTACATCCAAATATAAAACTTTTTGCAGAGGTTCCTTAGTCTCTGGTAGGATATATTGTGCAATTCCCAGGCTGAGGTTCCCATTAGAAGCAGTATTCTCAAACACAGCCCTTATTCTGTGGCCGCAGATCACATCGGTCTGCCTTCACATGTCCACATTTTTCTCTGGAGTGGGTCAGCCACCAGGCTACTATGACTGAACTTTAGTAACTACAGGAGATAGATTCCAATGTGGTTCTAAAAGGCATGCTGGGCTTTAAAATGAAGGAAATATGCTTGGGGGTATTAATTACAGTCCCTTGAAAACTTTCCAGAGAAATTTCCATTCATATCACTTCAACTTTACTCCTTTTATGCCCTTTATACTCGTCTTACGGTGGATGTTGGGAAGAAAGTCTTAGCTGCCTCCTTAGCAAAATCCTGCCTGGGGGACTAGCACCTTATCTGAAGTGTGTTTTGAATCTCAGCCTAAAATAAGGCTAACAGGTCCCACTAGATTTCCAAGCACTCCAGCGTAGTCAGAAAAAATGATTTCTCAGTAAATGTTGAATGAATGAACAAATAATTGCATGAGTGAATGAATAATCTTCATTCCTTGTGATCCTTTGTGGTGTCACTTCATACTGAGAGTACGACTGTCAGCTTTAGTGGATTACTCTCTTACTCTCCTCCCTTAGCTCTACTTCCATTTCTACCTCTCCGTTGGCTATTTCTCATCTTTTCCCCTGCTCATATTTTACTGCCTGAATTTTTTAATGTTGGTTTCCACTACTGTTCTAGCTCAGCTAACCTTCTCTTACTTTCCTGCTAAATATATTCTTCCATATGGGGAATCTCATCCATAACCCTGGTTTGACCACTACCTACACACTGCCTATACCAACCCAGATCTCTCCACTTCGCTTTAAGTCACTCTTGTTCTGCCATCAGCCTGTACTAGTTCATAAAAGCCAATGGTTAAAATTTCAGGAATTTTGTGAGGCAGTTATTAAACCCAGCCATTATTAAACTTGTATACATTATAATAAAATAAATCATATTAAAATAAAGGCAATAAATACATTAACAACTTTCTAAAAAGTTTACTGCATTTATTCTCTTTTTCATAATGCTTTTGAAATTGTGTAAGTTTTTTTGTATCTGCCTGGCGTAACTACTGTATTAATGTGGTGCTATCCACGTCTCTTCCAAATCTGCATTCAGCAATGTTGGGTTGAAAACTGCCACAGTGGGAGTGTTTAGATCATGGACGTTGAGAAAGGGCTTAATTTATTGTTTTATTGATTGTCTAGACTTAAGAAAGTGAGGAGATGTTAATAATGTAGATTAAGCTTAATAGTATGTCCTGTCTATAGCTGTTAAATTGCAGCACACAAACACAAAATAAACAGGAAATGTTTTTAACTGTCCCCAGATTTGCCAGTTCAGCAAAGTTGCTCATTGCACTGGTAAGAGAAGTTTTGACCCACATCTTCATTGTTGCTCTTCTTCTTACTGCTTAACAGAAGCATAAATACCAGCCAAAGCCCATGTCATGACTGTGCTCATTTTCCATGATTGGCTGTGGATGCAGGAGCTTGGCAAAGTCAGTAAAAACATTTTGTGAGAAATAATTGGTGATATGGAACTTAGAATACAGTGTTATATACTTTATTATTATATGTTAATTAGGTGCCACACATCATTCATATCAATAAAACACATGAAACCAAACATATATGTATATATATATATATATATATATTTGCATCCCCCTTTCAGAGAGTCAATTAGATATTTGTCATCACTTCTTGACACCTTCGATATCAATTGTCTATTAGACATTTTAAGTTTAATATGACAGACATCTCAGAATTCATGTCAAAATGGAATTCATTTTCCTCCTAATTATTTTCCTCTTCTGATAATATTATCTTAGAGAATTATACTACCCTAAGAGGTAAAAAAGTGAAACAATAGCTGTAGGCTGAGTTTTCATGTATTGGCTCATTTTTGAAGGCAGAAAGAAGAAAAGAGTGAGTTAAGAGGTTGATGGATTTTTGCTTGGTATACTTAAGTTTTAAGAAAGGCTGCTCTTGCACATATTCGCATGGGAAGTGGCGATTCGGAAACTTCAGGAGACAGGGAAATGATGAAACAGTCTGTAAGGAGGCAGGAGAGGACAAGATGCAGGGCACATTGGTCTTGGACAGAGGAGAGACATTCCCTCTGTACTGACAAGAAGAAAGGATATAGGGCTCAGTGTGTCTTAGGTGGGCTTCCTTAGGAGCAGATCGGACAGATTCTTGTTTAAATTTGGAGGATTCTATTTGCGGGGGAGTGCTCCTCAAATCTATATTTCACTAAATAAACTCTGCCTGTCCTTTTAAAATCTGTGCTAGGGTCATGACAATGAGAAGTGGTTACTGAGGATCTTCGACTGTTTCCTTTTTGCATTCAGTTTTCAGAATTCTCTTCATGTCATGCAGGTCTGAAAGGTTAAAAATAACTGAACCTCTAGAGACTTCTTTTTGGGTTGTATTCTTCCTTGGGACTCTAAGCCTTCCCCACCCAAACTGGGTCATCATCCTTGCCTAATTTAAAAATCTCCCGGATCCAGTGCTTTACAAAAATCAATGAGATCTTTCCCACCAGATAATCCCAGCAGCCGTACATATATTCTCTGGTCTGATTCTGCATGAGTTTGATTTTACATACTCTATTGTAATAATTTATTAACTTGATAAAATCTGCTGACTCCTCATGGAAAATATTGTGTTTATATTTTATATTTCCTGTGGCTTTTTTTCCATAGCCTTTATTATTGAGTATTTACATGAGAATAGGGCCTTTGTTTTTTAAAAGTTCATTTGTGCTGCTGTTCATTGTCTCCCCTGAAGTCTCAGCCCTGTTTGTGACATACATCGTGCTTTCCATACCGAAAGCACTCAATGAGCCCTGCATAATTCATCTTTCTATCATGTCTGAATTTTCTAGGTGACTTGAACTGAGTTGACTTAGTCCCATTTTACAAGCAGGGCATCTCAGAGAGATATAGAAGCCAGTCACTAAGGAAGTTCAAATTCAAAGGTGATCTGGCACTAGACAAGGCCACTCTCCCTGATTACAGTTAGTTCTGCTGGGCTGTTTTCATGTGCATTATATTATGCTTGCTTTTTTCTCTGCAGCACTTCCTATATATATATACACACACACGCACACGCACACATATATATGTATATTTATATATGTATATATATGTATATATATGTATACATATATATATACATGCTATAATTTTTCATCACCCAATGGTATCTCTCTTTTCCTATATCAGTGGGAAAAGAAAGATGACCATTGGGTGATGAAATTTCATAAATAATCTCTCCAAATAGTTCTCAAGGAGGTTTGCTGGATCGTCTTTGGTAAAGTTGAGACAGCAACCTTACATATCAGCCTATTTGCATGGATTGAGGGCTTAGTTCTAACTTTGAGCTCTCCTTACATTTTGTCTATTTCCGGACCACAACTTTGGAGTCAATTGGCAAATAAAATGAATCATAAATAGGAAATCCAGTATAGTTAAACTAGTCATTAAACTATTCAGGTTCTTTGGATTGGTATGGCACATAATATTAATAACTTGCTTACTGAATAGTAATTAATGGCAGTGATGATTAAAACAAGAACTATTTTCAGCATTTATGGAGAAATTTTAATACTCAGTTTGGATTTTCAGGAAAGAGTAAGTCATGCATTCCTTACAAATCAGTATTCAGGACCATGGTCAATGGGATGGGCATGCTTTCCTACCTTCTGAGATGTCCTCCACAACTTTCCATTCTCTCTTTCCCCCTGATATATTTCTTTTAAAATCCTCAATCATCTTCTCAAATGCAACGACCTTTTGCTCTCACCCATTTTTTTACCTTTTGAACTCATGTTAGACTTTGAAACTCTCATGTAAGTTATCACAGCCGAATGTAGTGTCCTTCTACTACATTATAAACTTTTTGGGGACAAGGACTGTACTTCATTTTCACATTCTGTGAAGACCTAGGATTCATGTGATATTCTTCTATTTTTACTATTGAATAGTGTTCAATTCAATGCTTAAATAACTAATGAAATGTAATAGATATATATGTATCTGTAGATATATCCCCTTCCCCCAGTTGAGTTAGACCTGGGTAAAGAATCTAGTCGCAGAGGAAAACCAAACGTGAGCAAATAGTTTGTTATAATAGTTTTGTTATTTGTTAGGCTCTTATCTAAACCAAATCTCGCATCACAGTTTTGGTGAATTTCATAGTCTTTGTAGAGTTCACATAATAGAAACCAAAACATTTTAGTTTCAATTTTCAACAGGATAAGATTGCCTTAGTAAGAAGTCAGAGACTGTAAATGGAAGCTCTGCTTGAGCAGCATCTCTAAGAAAAACACGATGAATGAGAAAGATGGGTAGCATGTTCTCTTTTGTACTAAAAAATTAATTACATTGCTAGTCACCAACTGTGGGGGTTTTCGGGTCACTCAAAGAACCCATGGCAGAGTTAGGCGAGTGAGCAAGCAGAGGTTTCATCAGAGGGTAAAGGGATGGAGCCGACCAAGGGAGGTCCAGACCCCGTGGGTTCAGGGTCGCTCCACATACCAGACAGGCACAGTGAGTAAGCAAGTTGGGGTCCATTAGTGGGGAGCAGAGAGAGAGGATGGAGCCAGCCAAGGGAGGCTGACCCCCACTAGTGGGGAACAGAGGAAGAGAGAGGATGGAGCCAGCTAGAAGGCTAAGACCCCATTGGTGGGGAGATTGATTTGAGGCCTTGCCAGCGGCCTGAGTTTTTAAGGGAAAATCCCACCTGGTGAGGAAGGGGGATGGAGAGAGGAGTCTGCAGACCAGGTTTCAGTTCCTGATTGGCCAAGGTGACATTGTCCTTTGAAGTTATTGGTGGTCTTCTTCAACTGAGGTCATTCCTTTGTTTCTTGGTGAAGGGTCCGTGCTGGTCACGTGCTACACGTCCCACATGTCCGTCCATCATCTTTCCTTATCGATCCGGATGCATCCACGACCGGGTGCTGGAGCCAGAGGCAATTCACTGTCCTGACAGTTAAACTTGAATCCCTGGTCGAAGGCTTGCTCTTGTGGGGGTGCTGACACCAACCTTTTAAGAATCTGGAAATAATAGGATCTTGGCTATTAGTGTTTAAACTGATGTAAAGTTAATCTGTGTACTTAACAGTACTAGATCTGCCTTGGTCAGTGAACGATTTAAAAATCGTTCTCCCCAAATAGGAATCATCAAAAAGTCCTCCGAATCATATCTTTGTCATTGTGTCATATTTACTCATGTCGCTCCTCTTGTAAACCATTTTCACCTCCTCCCAGGAAAACTGGGCTTCTTGCCCATTGCTTTGAGTGCCTTCTTGGAAGACTTAGTAAGAAATATGCATTTGACCTGAAAATCTAGCTCTTCAGTTGCTTTTCCAGACAAAAGCCTCTGCCTGTCTGACTAGGCAACCAGGGTGACCCTATCGCATTCTAGAAAACATGAGGGACGCCCTGTTAGCCATGGCATTTGAAGCCATGTACCCCCTATTTCTCTTCTGTGTCTCCTGCCTTTTTGGTACTAACATAAAAATGGAGATAAATGATTTCAGTAAATAGTCTCGATTTCTAATCTTCTTCCATGGTGCAGCTACACAGGGAAGTTATTCATTAAACTGTTAGATGAGAATGACATTTACATTCCATGAAATGGATTAAGGAAACCAGAGCTTTCTATCATAAAAACAATGTTAATAGCTTTTGACTTTGAAGAGAGTATCACAGTTTGAGTCCTAAGTTTCAGAATTTTTAGACCAATTCCACCAAACAGCCAGGAAATACAAATCCTGGACATGTGAAAAGCTCTATTGCTTTGTGACAATTATCCAGGATCTTCCTTGCTTGGATTATGTTCACATACTTCCAAGCATCCTATTTTCTGCCTTGTTCCTCTTTTATCTCCCAGTATTTATAAGAACTTAAGTTCAAACTCACGTCACTGTAATTTGAACTCACTTCTAGCTTCGACTTTTTTAAGCTAAGTTATTTATCCTCAGCACCAACTCTTATTGACCCAGCTCTCACTCAGTTCACTCAACACCCTATGAGAATGGGGGTTATGACTTTGCAGGGTCTCAGGTTCCCCCATGTGTACTAGGTAGTTAATAATCTATCTCAGATGGTTTTGTAAAACTGAAGCATGTTAGCTCAATTTTAGTCAATAAACTTATTGAGTATTGCTCAGGGCACTGAGGTTTACAGATAAATAATTGACAGCTTTCTGATGAAGACAAAAAAAGAATTCAAGGCTTATGTAGGAATAGAGGGGGAACTATGGGAGGAAAGGGATTGCTCAGTGGATATGAGTTCATCAGCTTGAGTAGAAAAGAAGGAGCATCTAGTTAGGATTCCAAAAGAAAGTCATACTGAGCAAAGTCTGAAAGCACATTGTAGAGTTATAGTTGAGGAAATAGGTTAAGAATCTTCCAGGGAAAAGGAGCCAAGAGATGACATATAGCAATGGCCATAGGAGAGAAAGCCAGCTTTTGTGGTCCTCGGCAAGTGTCTTAAGCTCTGTGAACTTTAGTTGCTAAACCTTAAAAAAAAAAAAATAATAATAATGAGAAGGGCATTTATGATCATGGGGTTGTATATTGGGGTATTTTTGTTAGAAATGTCCCCCTTCCTTTCTTGTTATGATTGTATGCTAAACTTGCTTTGCAGAAGCCATCCATCTGTCATCTCTGGGTGAGCCTCAGTGGGCAGAGGAGCTCCCAGCTTCTGGGGAAGGAGTGAGCCTTTGTTCTCCCAGTGGCAGCGGCTGGTCCAGGAACAGACTCATAGGAGCCAGCAAGACTCATTGTTAGACTTTTTCTTTTGAGCGCTTTTTTTTTTTTGAGAAGCTTGAACCTGGAATTTTATTGGGTTAGAACTTCAACAGCCTTCTGAATCCCACAGAAATCCCAGTCTAAGGAAGCAGAGCGCAGATGTGGGGAAAGGAAAACCGGGTCCCAGAATCCTTACTATTACTCCACTTGATGAAGCCTGACCCCAGGTTTTACTCCTATTATGTTATGAATCAAATCTACTTTATGCATAAGCCAGTGCCTATCAAATTTTTGTCCCTTGCCAGAAAAGCTACATTTCTAACATAGGCTAGGTAAGTTGTTTTGAAGACTGAAGGAGAACCATATGTTTTTAAAAACCTGGTATCATGTTTGACCCATAAGAGAAATGCTAGCTCCTATTCTTAGTGAAGATCCAGAGAACTGAGAGCATGCAGTGCATTTGGGGAGCTGCTGCTAAGTTTCTATGTTGGAGACCAGTCGTGTGTGGAGGAGGGGCAGGATGTGAGCTGGGTCCACTAGTGTTAAGGACCACCAGTTATACTTCAGTTAACAGCTTCAAGAGTAATAAGATTCATCGTGAAGAAAGGCTGGACGCTATAAAGACGTCTGACTTGGGCACCCAACCCAGAGTAAGATAAAGCTCTGTTGAGCATGAGGCATTGTTGCATTGGAAGCTTGGGGATGAGTATAGAGTAGGGGACATCCTTTTCATATTATGGCGGGTGGGAAATGTAGATTAAAGTGAGGCAAAATCCACTAACATGTAACCCCATATGGAGGGACATTTATTATTTTTTATTTTTTAAAGAAAAGGTGCAGGCAAGAATGAAGGTGAGTAGGCAGTCAGGCAGGA
Organism: Solenodon paradoxus; assembly: GCA_004363575.1. NCBI lineage: Eukaryota > Metazoa > Chordata > Mammalia > Eulipotyphla > Solenodontidae > Solenodon > Solenodon paradoxus. The sequence continues at coordinate 24,956 of RJWH01000702.1, forward strand.
AGAGAGAGAAGGAGGAAACACTTTATTTTTATTTAGTTGTTCACATTGGTAGTTGCCCCAGACCTACCAGGTCTTGAACCAGAGACCTTAGGAGGCATGTGGGACAGCTCCCAGGTGTACTAGACCACTAGGCCACTAGGACACACTCAGTGGAGGGAATTTTTTTTGTTTACCTTTTTTTTTAAAAACTCTTATGGCCTCAGATTCTAGACTAGTCCTAAGTATTTAGAACAAAGTAGGTACTTAATAAATGTTGAACCAATGGTGTGTAAAGAGTGCCAGAGAAATCTTTTCAGAAGGTGTCATAGTTTGGACTGGATATCTCATAAATAATAAACACATTTCTTTTTCACAGTCTTTGAAACTGGGAAATATAAGATCTTCGAGGCTAGGAAGCTTGATGTCTAGTGAGGCTGCCTTCCTCAATCCAAGATGGAAGAGACTATCTTCTCACCGTGTCCTTAGATGGAAAAAGGGGCGAGAGAGCTCTCTGAAGTCGCTGGGGCCACTTTGACCTTGCCTCCCCTAGTCAAGGGTATTGGTGCTGTGGGATTCTGGGCATGAGACTGACCAAAAGAGATGGACCTGGTCACCCTGAAGATGTGAGGGCAGCAGTCATAGAGACTGGTGACATTTAAAATACTAATTTTCCCTTTAACATTTATGTTAAAATTTGTAATTATGTTTCTCTAAGTATAAATGAGTTCATTTTTTACTTTGCTCAAAACTGGTTTATGAGAGAAATGTTACAAATCAGCTTTTTGTATTTGCTAAATCTGGTCCTAATTCTATTTTTCAAGAAATTGTGTTTGCAGAAATAAGGCCACATGAAAATGAGCAAATAATGAAAAATAGAATATAACAAACCCCTGAAGTCCTAGAGAATTAAAATGCTGCCAGAATTATTTATAAAATGTGCACCAGTATCCAAAAGTATTTACAATTTGCTCCATGGCTTATAAAATCTGGTGCAATCTAAACATACTTGGTAGTTGCATGAGTCCCAAAACATGTTTCTTAAATCCTGTGCCCAACTTCAGTGCAAAGCAAAGAGTCCCATATGGTAGGATCATAATCTTGGCATGAAAAATTCTTTGTACTAGAGAACTTCAGGGTCATTCAGAATAGATATAGAACACTATGAACTCCAGTTTGCTCTCTAGTAAGTCTATAAACATGGATGGATATCCTGTGACTCTGAACTTGGTGCAAGGTGGAGAGTCAGGGATCGCGAATATGGGGAGAGTGGAGGTAAAGGAGTCTGGATTGGACAAACATCAATGTGAGGAAGAAAAGTAGATGAAGATCATGAGACTCTTTGAATACAAAGAGTTATCTCAATACTCAGCAATCAAGTGATTTATTAATGTTTGAGTGATGTAGAATCAGATCAAGCTTTAAAACTTCCCCACTAGATAGCCATTTTAGGAAGGACATGGCAGAGGGTGTTCAGTGTACCTCTTCTACCGCTATCCCTGCTCCCATGACCCTTCAGATGGTGGAAATGCAGTGCCATCCATCTGTACCTCTTTGAAACAACAATCTCACATTCAACGTCCTTTTTAAATGGTAGATTCGAGAGCCAACTCTCACTGCTTGCACAAGGTCTCACAAGGCTGTTAATCATCAAGTACTGATAGCTACTGTTCCGTGTTGGATGAATACCAATTAGAGAGATGGGGCGACCTGAGGAATGGAGAGGAGAGAGCAGTGGGGGACTGGCTTTGTTGTTTTGGGGAGGGGTTGCCAAAAAAATATTACCTGGGGCCTAGTGCTCTTCTTGCCAACCCTGAGGGGAAACTGATGAGAATGGCAGTCTAATTTGTAAAGTATAAAGTAGAGAATGTGTCTGATGCATCATGTTGTTATTAACAGGGTTTGTTTTTCTAGGTAGTAATGGCTGATTCTTATTTTTCCTTTTAAAAGCAGGCAACATTATGTCTAACCTTTGTAATAATTCTGTTTGCACTTTTCGTATGCTATTTCCTCAAAGAGGTGGTGTAAAGCTCCAGAGAAGCTTTGAAGGAAGGACTCTGGAAACAAAAAGCCTTATCATATTGAAAAGAGAAGAATTTACCAGGGAACATTTGGGAAATTAGAATGGTGAACTCTTCTAAGTTAAAAAAACATCTCCATTGAAAACCAGTTCAGGTTAGAGCAGGTAACTTAAAGCAGTAGGGTTTTCATCAAAATGAGGTTGAATTTGCTTATGCATATCTCTCTACTTAGCTAATGATGTACAGATCCAACGAAGAAAAAAGAAAGCAAGCCTTCTTGAAGGCTCCCTCCTTTGTCTTGTGAAAGTCCTTGACTGGTATCAGAAGTCTCTCAGTGTTTTGGGGACAGTGATTCTCAATATGATCATAGGCTTTTATGACTGGCTACGACAGCAGAAACAAACTTGTTGAAAACCAACTATGTACTTGGGAATAGGGAAAGAAAAACATGTTTTCCCCCAGTTTATTTTGGAGTTATCTTCCACTGTCCCAGAGTGCTGAGAGCCCAGCGTGGAGCTGCTCAGAAAACCTGATTAGGTCCCACCGTGCTAAGCACACAGAGTTTCAAGAGGCTGGGAAATTGTTACCATTGGAATTAGTATGAAAAATAGTCCATGGTGGGGGGAGGGCAAAAATTAAACTGAGATGATTAAGAAACATATTAACTAAAATGATGTTTGATTTGCCATCTAGAGCTCTCTCTTTTAGATACTTGGGAGAGTGCCTCCATGGGGAGTTAAAAACTGTTGAAGACCTCTTCTGAGGTGATAGTGCTCCCAGGGCTGATGTGAATGGTTCGGAGGAGGGAGAGCCAGAGAGATCTTTCAATTAGCTGGGAATCCCTTGTGAGGAATTTGAGAAGAACTGGCTTGAAGAAATAAGAATCATTTTGCTTGTAAAAGTTGTTCCTTTGTTCTTTTGTTCTTTGCATATAGTAGGCACTCAACAGATATTTATTGCATAAAGGAATGTTGAGCCTTACATATTAAAATAGCATGCAATTTGAAACCAAGTAGCAGATTTGGCCAGATGTTGTTTCTGATTATTATCCCATGATAACAAACACCTCATTTCTGTGAAAATAGAGTAAAAGACAGCTTTGTAGAAATTTCCCTTGGATTTGAGCTTTTTGTCTCCTTATTTGCTCAAGTGATTCATGAGTTTGAGATTATGACTGTCAGAGCAATACTGAAATTGTTGTCAAAATAAAGGCAGATCCTATGTAGCAAAATCTTGGATGGAACATAATCATGGAAGCAACTGACTAGCAAGTATTTTGGGAGAAGGAGAAGAATCTACAAGGTTGCTTTAGCCCTTTTAGACCAAGTGGTACTTGGCCTCTTGGTTGATAGACTAGTTACCATCATGATTGACTGGACTTTGTCATAATTAAATCTTTTTGTATCTATGGACAGGATACAGCAAATCTCATGTATAGCTAGGTTTGTGTTTTTGTTTTTCCCTTTTCTTAAAAATGATGAGAGGCTAAATACCCCCATGTACAATCTTTTTGCAAACTTCAACACTATCAGAGAAAGGGAAAACTTCCATCTCTGTTGATAGTGTGGATAAAATGGGTGGGAACATGAGAAAGCCCTGGAAGAAGGCCTTCAGAGTGATTCTAGGGAGGACATATTCCAGACTGACCATGTATATGAAGGACTAATGTCACTTTACAAAGAGTTGTTTGTTTTTTTTTTTTGCATAGAGATTATTAGATCAAAACCAGTTAAATCCAGACAAATGAAGAAGACAAGCAGAGTGGTATCTGTAGAAGGAAAAACTGGAAGAAGAATAGAAAACTTCATAAAGCTGGGCTGCCAAATTGCAGCAGATTGTGAGATCAGGGGAGACATATGTCAAGTATGGGGATAAAAGCAATCTATCCTAACAGCAGTTCAGGTGCAGAAAGATCAGTCTGAGAACTAAATTGAAAATGTATAGCATCAATATCTTGTCAACATTTCTGTGTGGAGCTCAGTGAAAGTAGCTCCTTTGAAAAGAAGAAAGAAGATTCAGTCTTCTGAATCATTATGAAGAATTCTTGACAATGCCAAAATGGAGTGTAAGTTTTGGGCAGTCAGCCATGTTGTGTTAAGTCAGGAAGTAGAGAAAGGATACAATTTGAGACGCATGTCCATTGACTTACAGGCTTTGTGGATTTGGTTCTCCCTGGCTGTCTGAAAACAGGTAGGAAGCAAAAAGTCTAGATCAATGCTTCTCAAACTTAAATATGTGAATCAACCACCTGGTGGTCTTGAGAAAGTGTAGATTAGATTCAATAAACCTTCAGTGGGGCTAAGATTCTTCTCCCAGACTATGCTTATAATACTGTTTCAAAGAGCATGCCTTGAATAGAAAGGGTTAGATAACCAATATATCTTAGTCTGGTCAACTTGAATTGTTGAAGAGATGAATTTAGCATGATGACATCTTCAAGATTATGTATTTTAATACTATTAAGCAACTAGTTAACATGTTTTTAATTAATTTTCTGAGAATATTGGATTATAGGTTGTTTAAATTGCTTTTGGTGATAACTATTATGTCAATGTCCTATTCAGATTACTGGTAATTTGTATTTTCGGTTGTCGGGATTTGATTGTCTTTCCAGATGGTATTATGCAGGGAGAACTCTGAGAAGTGACATTACCTTTATCTAATTCTAACTGCAACAGGATGTACCCAGACTCCTTTATTCTTTCTTTCTCATGATTTTTTTTTTTTAAACCACTACTGAGTCCTTGGAACTCAGCCAAATCCCTGGAAATAATCCAGACCTACACATTTCTCTTGCCCATTACAACTGAAACAGTAGTAGCAAAATAGAAATAGCTCTATTTACTAAAAAATTTTCCCCCTACAATTTAAGATTACAACTGGCATGCCAAATCAATATTAGGGACATGTTTAATACACTTATGTATTCTGGGGGTGGGAAATAGAAATAACACCTTTTATTTCAGAATCAATTTGAAGGGAGCTGACTTCATACGCTGAATAGAGATCTCAGCCCATAATCTTGGGTTCCTGAGCACACAGCACCAGTTTAGCTTCTAATTTACTCTCGGGTGACTTAATGGTATTGCTTAATTATAACAGTTGAAAATTCCATCCTCCAAAATATATCACAGGCAGCCAAACATCTGCAGGGTTTGCTGTAGGGAGGGTGCCAGAATGAAATGCTCATTTTTTGTATTATTTTGCTTTTATTAGTTTTTAATACATATATGTAATAAACAAGATGAGCAAGACAACACTTAAATATGCACCAATGGTAATCAAATGTAAGATATTAAGTTGCAAAAATGCCCATTCCATGGAAAGGGATATGCTCCTCTGGAGAATCTAGGCTGTGACAAGGGACATTTTAAAATAACATTAACTTTTCAGTGATAGAAAACAAGTAGGAAGATTTCTCAACATGGGAAGTACAGATCAAAGCTAGAAAAAAACCCTGCAGGATGTATTGAATGCCAGCAAAACACGTTTTTTGTTTTTCTGTGAGGAGCAGGGTTAACTACTGACCAACTCTTCATTCCTCAAGACTGATGCCAGGTGGGCTCAGCAAACGCAGGACATTAACCCTGAGATGAGCTCCAGTTTGTCTCAAGCTTGTCACTGACACACAAGAATGAACGTAATTTGGTTTAAGATAAGCCTGAACTATGCAATGATTGTTAGTAGATAGTAAATCTGCCCTTTATTTGGCAACACAATAAACAATAGACTTTAAGGAATATGCACATTTCAGGAAATGTTTTAGAACTAATTTCTCTTTATTTTGTTTTACAAAGAAATGCTCCATAATTTAAAAAATAAACTGTATATATATTTGTAAGTTGTATTGGTCCAAAAAGAGGAGAGTAATCTTGGCCACCATGCTTTAGGCATGTCCCTAACAAACAAAACTTGAAACTTTACTAATGACTCATCTCTCTTGTGCTACAGTATTTGCGTAAATTTTAAAAAAGAGGAAGAAAGAAAAGTACAAAATATAAAAAAAAAAAATAGTCAATTAAAAAAATTGCTTCTGTGTATGCTCAACGGGGAGCTGGTAAAAATTAAGCTGGGGCTAATGAAGCTCCAAGCCCCTGCATAACGCCACAGAGGGAGGAAGATGGAATATTGCCTGCTATGAGGCAAACTGCTTAAGGAGCTTTGTGAAAGTCTCACTGCGACCAACTTAGCACATGCTCCTGTCCCCCAGACTTTATGAAGATCATCTTCAATCAGATGATATTGCCACCGCCGCGGAGCTAGGTGCGACTCCAGTGCGTGCTTACGGCTTAGTCACCTTGGTGAGGTGCTAACTTGACAGTCAAGGGAACCTGGTAATCGGGTCTTATTAAACAATTCGGCGCTCTAGGCGCTCATTGGTGCCCGGGTGGGTGCTAGGCATATAGATGGCTTATTATAAGAATCACCCATCTCCACTGCCGAGCCCAGCTTTGTCTATTTTTTCACAACAAGCAACTTCCAGCAAAAGTTTGTCGTGCCTTTTCTTTCCTGTGCCTCATGATCTCACTCAGGCCCTTCCTAGAGGATTTTCAGAATCTCCCACAGGAAAAGCTCCCCCCACCCCCCCACCCTGCCCCCTATCCCCAGGACCGGCCTTTCTGAGTCTGGAGCTCAAGCAGGATCCTCGTTCACCACCAGATCTATACCTGTGTTCTATTCCCTCTGGGTCTTTTCTGGAGACTTCTTTGTGTTGGGGGCAGAGAGAGCAATCTCCCCCACCCATAAAGTGTCTCAGTTCTTCTCTGACTGGTCCTACAGTCCTATCAACATCAGACAGCTTCATAGAAGAGGAAGGACATGTTTAATTACACACATACTGAGACTCTACATGGATGTAAATTCTTGGGTAAATAGGACATAAATAGGACTGAGGTATCTATCCTGAGCTATGGAGTGGGATAGGGGGCTTCAAGGGGAGAGGAGACAGACTCATGATAGAAACCAGGTAGAACTCAGATGTTATGAATAGTTTTCTCCAGTGGAAAGATTATTTCTAGAGATAATCCTAAATCTGCACCACCCCACCTCCACCCCCACCAAGGCCTTGGTCGACTTTAGCTTAAAATAATCCACATGCCAAGTTGACATGTCTTGGAAGACCTGCTCTAGACGTCTTGGGAGGCCTATTCTTCTTTTGCTGATTTCAGAGGGGCCGTTCACACTTGGTCCTCTGACCAGCAGCATTATAACACCTGGGAATTTATCTGAAACGTAGAATCTCAAGCAACACCCAGACAACTGAATCAGGTGCTGCTTTTTAGCAAGAGCCCCAGATAAAGGATATGCACAATTGTCTGAAGCCTGGTTCTAATTCACTGTGATAATGACTGAATAAATTGATGTACTCAGGAGTATTTGCATTAGAAAGAGGGTGCTGCACAATTTAGTACTAAAAGAACAAAAGCCTTTGATAAACAGGAATTTCTATTAAAAAGACTTTTGGAGGTTGGGTGCTATTTGCTGTTGAGAAGCCACTCCTCTCCAAGTTCCAGTACCTACAGGACTCTCTGCCATCAGGTGAAAAGCCAGGGCAGCCACCCATGGCCTACCTTGAAGATGGAACTGAATACATTTTCCTGAAAGTGTGCTTCTGTTTTTCCACTGGGTAGGAGGTTAGTGGAATTATTCAGCAGATATTTCTGAAGTGTAAAGCCATGAGAAATGTAAGCAATGTGACAATGGCATCAATAGCATCAGATTGGGAATCTGAAGACCTGGGTTCCAGTTTTAGCTTAGCACTACCCAGCTGTATTTTAGGTAAGTGACCTAATTCAGCCATCATTTATGGAGCTGCTACTACAAATCAAGACTATGAAGGGGATAAGAAAGTGAAGGCCTTGTAGAGCTTATGATTAAGAAAAAAAAAAAAAAAAAACAAGTGTAGTGCTTTTGATCAGTTTTGTTCCCCAGAGGAAACCATTTAAAACAATGAAATATTTTGTGAAAGCCTAATCATAACCATTAGGCTGTTGTGTGTGGAGCTGCAGTGGGAAGTCCTGAACCACATACTGAGTCTCTGTCTTATTCCTGGCGGGGACCCTGATGCAGTTTTTGAAATTACCAACCTTTGAAAAGAATTGAACTCCGTGCTATCTATAGTCACCTTTTCCCACTGCCACCTTTCACATTCCCCAACTGTCTATGTGTCTTGCCACTATGAAATTGCAATGGCTGTGCTGGAGACAGAGCCTGCCCCAAACACATCATGCCATGCTCCTCTGAGAACCGTGGGCACCATACGGGAAAGAATAATATATTGACCAAGAAACAATTTAAACCTCTTCATGTCAGAAGAAAATGCAATACAATAAATAATATTAAAAAACAAACTGACAAACTGGAAAAAAAAAAAAAAAAAAACACCTTGTAATTTATATGAGTAACAGTTAAAAGATTTAAGAAGACTTGTAAATTACTATAGAAATGATAAATCCTAATAGAAAAACAAGCAATAAAAGAGTAAACATACATCAACTAATAAACACAAATAGATCAAAATTAGCTTCAAATTAAAACAACCAGAAATATATACAAAGATACCAAGAGGTACTGGCGTGTTCATTTGTTTAGTGCAGAGACAGTCAGTGGCAAGACAAACACACTTAGAAATAATCTAAATTTTCAACAATATGAGAATGGTGATATATTTTGCTAAACTAATGTAACAATACTACATTGTGTTTGAAATAATTAAAATCGACATGGAAAGAGGCTTAAGCAAAACACATGATGTCAGTTTAAAAAATGAATGTGCGTATGCATGTAGTTTGTCATTTTACGAAAGGGAAAAATAATGTCACAGAGTCATTGTAATGAAGAGGGCAACATGCAGTTGAGTTTCAGGGCATTTCTATTCTTTGTTGGCATCTAACTCATGATTTTGGTGCGGCAGCTTGTTTTTGATGTCCTCATTTCTAACAAGAGTCCATTAGCCAGTCAACTGTACACATCTTCCAGAAGACAGCTTCACACTAAGTTACTGCTCTGACCCTTTCTTTTTTTCCCACTTTTCTCCAAAAGGCTCAATTAGAGCTGAGTAGCAGGTGGTGGGGAGAGGAGGGTAGTCATGTCTACTGTGCACCAGACCCAGTGCTGACGGGGAGGAATTTTAACTTTAAGAGTAGTTGGAAGAGTTGACAAACATCAGGGTTTGTGCATTTTATTAGTGAACTGAGTCTGCTTGGGGTAATAGAGTCGCCAGAGCAACTTCAAATATCCAGAGAAGCTATGGAACCTGTCTCGATTTTCATCAAAAGAGGTGGGAAAAACTAGCGCAGAAGGGCTGATTTAAAGAAGAGTGGGCGACAAATATCTTTCCTTTATGAATACCAGTCCTGTTTGTTCAAATTAACAGTTTTATTTAAAACATCAAGTTGTTAAGCCATGAATAGATCTTTTTTAAAGTCTAGATGGGTATCACAAAATTAAATCACCCATAATTATGTTAAGATTTTTTTTGTAAGTTTAAAGGATTGTACACGTTAGTAAAGAACATGTGAAGAAATAATTTGAGGGCAGGCTTCTGGAAAGTCACATTTTAGGTTATGAATTACGTTCTCTTAGGATAAAATTTTCCAAACCAACTGATAGGAGAGTTTTTTTAAAGCTTCACTTAGATCACTCTAGCCATATTGAGTCATGTAAGGGTGAAAAAACACACTTTCTTCTCTAAAAAAAGGTGCTCTGACCTTTTTAGGCTTATATAACTCAAAGAGCTAAAGCCATAAACTTCAAACTGAATGTGAGTAGAGTTCTCTTTGAGTCAGAAAAATGAAGTCAAATTAGAAGAAAAATGATTTCATATTTTTTAAATGGGAATATTAAAAATTTAAGCTTCTGTGCAGAAACTTAGACAGCTCATGATGATCCACATAGCTTTTAGAGATACGATACTCAGATAAGGCCAAAACAAGGGGCCATTTGCGTTAACCTTTAACCTTGCTTTATTCTCTGCTGAGGAGTTTCATACTCAAAACCAGATGCAAACATATCTATATCTATGTCTATGTCTATGTATATGTAAAATGTTTAGACTGGAAAAGGAAGCATTTTGGTTTGAAATTGATAAAAAATAGAATTCAGCATGTAGCCATATTATTCATATTTTATGAAGAGTTTCTTTTAGTTTAGTCCGGAGAGTTTTCTCTAAGGGGGTAAAGAGACCAACCCATCCTCCTGGACATTAATATAACAACTGGGGATGTTTAATAAAAAAAGTCATGTTATTAAAAGTTCCCAACCAGGATACTAATATTATATACTTAAAACACCCGTTGATTTTTCAGATTATCTAAGGCAGTTACTTGATGTTTTTATCTATTTATCTATTACCTATCTGGGGTTTGAGGTTAAAAATAAGAAGATTGAATCTCATTACCTTAGAAAGAGGATCCACTGATTGACATAAAGGAGGTTAAGGAACTCTGGTCCTAGAACCCATTTGATAGAACAGTCACTCAGTCAACACATACCTAGGACCCAGTTTAAGACATGTTAGTGTTGAGACTTCTGCTAGTGGCGAGTCTTACAACTTCCATTCCTATCAATTTCCTCTCCCCAGATGGCCTCGGAAGCGGGACAAAACCTTGCTCTTTTAAAGGGTCCTAATATTTTAAGAAGATACTTTTTTCCTTTGGTTATATTTCTTCCCTTTTCTGAAATAAGTAAACCTCAGCTTTTAAAAATACTGATCGCTTACCCATCTACTTAATGTTTCTTTCCAGCTATCAGGCTGTGTATGTAATGATCCCTTTTTGTTTGTTTGCTTTTTTCCCAAACTTTGTACTGTTAGATATATCCTTCTCGAAATAGTGCCCCGATGTATATATTTTTAGGATAAAAGATAAGAGTAGGCAGTTATCTTGATATTTTAATGTGTTGGCTTTATTAAATATTACTAAAATCCATGTGGGAGTACAAGTAGTAAAATTTTAATTATAAATATTTATTTAAGAATACTTTTTATTTGCTGTTTATTTTGACATACTTTCAGATTACAGAGATCTTGCAAGCATAGCACAAAAAATTACTGTAAGCTCTTCAGTTTTTCCAGATTTTATAGTATACTGCATTTGCTTTATACCTCCTCACTCTGTGTATATGTAATACTCTGTATAGATACATATATTACATAAATAAATATCTATTACATAAGTAATAGATATTTAAGGGCATAGGGGCATTTCCTGCACAAATTACCCTTTAAATGAATTCATAAAAGCAAAAACATAAAATGCATGTGTCTTTATACATATATTCCATACATAATACTTCAGTACATTAAATACATCTAATATATTAGGAATAGATTTCCAGAAAGTGTTCATATAGGTCTCCTCAAGATGTCTACAATAGACTTTTTCCAAGAACTCATGTTACCTTGACACATGGAGCTAAAGTCAGTTAAGGCTCTGTGGAGTTCAAGAGAAACTATTACCATTACTTTAACTTCCTCAAAGAAGGAAGATTATTCAGATTTAGGATCATCCTCAAAAGTAACCTTTTTTAAAAAAATCAGAGAAACCCGCCTTTACAGCAGGACAAGCATCTAGCTACAGAGGATCTGGTTTTGGGGAGTCCACCTCTCATTCTCATGTGGACAAAAGAGCACTCTTCAGTGTCTTTCTCATGACTTTTACATTTTTGAAGAGTACCAATCAGATATTTTGTAGACTGCCTCTCAATTTGGCTTTGCTTATATATCTTTAAAAGTGCAAAATATTTACTACAGTGGGGATAGAAATTTCTCATTGCTTTAGAAACCTGTAACTTCAAAATTTATTGACTTATGAGAGCTCAAATAGGTAAAACACTACAGGAATTTAATCTCTCAGTTTATGCATATGATTCCTCAGTCATTTGCACATTCAAATACAAATCTTCAAATTTTATATACTTTCATCTTAAATCGAAATAATAAATGGCCAAAGTCATAAAAATTTATAACTCATATCTAGGGGCAAAATTCTAAGTTCTTGATTTTAGTAAGCATTGTTTTAGACTTCTCTCTTTTGCCTGATTGGACTATCCGTCTCACTTTGTCTTAAGTAAGAGAAAAGCATGAAAAGTTGCTAGTGAAAGGTTCAGGAGAGATTTAATAGTAATTGAACTAGTCTACTGAAAAAAAGTATGTGAAGATTGGCCATCAACTGAAGGCCTTTTTGAAAGGACAGCTGGCCCATTGCAATCTAGGGATTGTCTCCCTTTTTCCAAGACTTCTCTTCTTCAGCCATGTCTTTGTTTTTGTGAGTCTATAACATTCAGGCTATTAAGTGAACATAGTTTTTCACATGCAACATTGTAGGATTTTTTTTTAATCATCAAATCAAAATTTGAAATCTTTGAGATCCCTGAATTGTTCAGTGAGGACTTGGGAAATCAACTCTCAATTCTCTGCTGCAATAAATAGATAGAAGCATGACAACTATTGCAGGAATCGTGTGTCTCCTTAAACAGTAGATTTTATTGTGGAGCTGGGGAGGGGGCTACTTGATTAACACAAATGTTTTATTGTTAAAATAACATATGAACATAAAGCGCTTTCCCATTGAAATTAAAATTTGCTTCCTGGGATACAATAAGTTGATTTTCTTTCTTGTTTTTTTCCTTTAAAAAGGCAAAAAGAAATGATGATACATAAATTAAAAAAACACAAATAGTGAGTGGCGTTTAAGCCCCAGATGACCACTGACGTTGACAGAACTGTCAACTAGACACAAGGAGCATTTTTGTATTAGAACTTCTGCCAGTCTTGTACCTCTATGACTATCAATTCTTTTTCTCCAAAGATTTTTCTCTGTAACAGTAAACAGTTAGTGTAAGAATTATTGAATAACTGTCTTGGAAAAACAATTGTAGTCCTTTTACCATTAAAAATGTGACTGGACACTTAAAATGCTGTACTTCTGATTAAAAAACAGCAATAACCTATTGTACACACCTTTCCTTTGGATTTATTCTTCATCGCAAGTGAAGCAATTAATACTAGAATTCTTTTAATTGGGCTCAAACTTTGCAGTGCTTTTCTCCCAGAAAAATCAATGCAAGAAAACCTCCTTTGTTCTCTTGTTAATTGCTACCACCTGCCTTCTAGAAGTGTCTGAATCATTTTTTTGGTGGTTTTAATATTTACCTGATTTTGAGCACTGGCAAATTAGTTTGCCACTTATTTACTTCTCGCCACCTAATGCCATCGCAAATTTTCTTGCTGAATCAACTTTTTGAGCTCTCAATTTTCTTTTCAATTGTCTCACCTCTGTTGCTGATCTGTCAGGCCTAGGGATTCAGCTTTGTTGCACCAACGCACACTTCAAAACTGCTTCCGATTTCACACTTCAAAATTAAAATATACATTTTCTTTTCAGTGACTGAGCCATGAAACAGAATCACATGGGATAAGGAAGTGGTAGAGTAGAACAGAGAAAAATCTACAACATAGAAGCAAGTACTTCCCAGGGAATTAACTTTCTCAAACATGTGTTTCCCAGAGCTCAGAAAACACTAATTTCTGTGTTGTTGGTATTGTTTCTTTGTTCTACTCTGCCACTTCCTTATCCCATATGATTCCATTTCATGCCTCAGTCACCAAGTAAGAGAATGTATATTTTGGGTTAGATTTTAACTTTAAGCACATTTTTGAAGTGAGCCCCCATTACTAAAAATGTTAGCACTTGGGGTATTAGCTGGAAGCTGAATGGTAGGATCTGAAAGACTCCTCACAAACAGAAAAACAGAGATAACTATATTGCCGGGAGACAGAGACTACAGTTTTCTCCTCAAGTCATAGATCACTTAACTACAGTCCTGCGGGGACCAATGGAACCTCAGCACCTGAGTTGTCTGATGCCTACCATGGGAAGGTTCCATATTTTAGAACACTGCACAATTATAAGGCTGTTTTATGGGGATGATATGTCCCACTGCTGTGCTTCTGGATGGCTGATTTCAAAATGAATCCATATGGTCCCTGCCTTTTAGGAGGATTTCCTTCCCCACCATCACCATGAGGGTGATGACATTCGCTGTTTTCTGAGGAGCTTGCCAACATCCTGGGCTTTAGGGAGACAAGGGTTGAGTAAGAGGAAGAGTGGCAGGAGAAGACAGGCAAAATTATGATGCCCTTATGCGAATCTCCAAATCAGAGAATGCCCGGGTGATGGGTTGGCTGCTGATTACTTGGGGTCCTGTAATGTAAGAGTGGGAGGGTGGACTCTGAGCTGTTAGCTCTGGTAGTTTTCCTCTCAAATGTTCCCCAGTGTGATTTCTTCCTTTTCCTTTTCTCCCAGCTGAGAACATTTTCTTATTTCTAAGAACAGAAAAAACCCACTTTGCAAGTATACATTTGAATCTTTTTCTTAGATTTAGGTTAGTAGATTTGCTTGTTTCCCAAAATAGTCAAGTGCCTGAAGCTTTTCCTTCTGGTTCTATTAAAGAAAAGAAAATTCAATGACACTTGTTAAAGATGGTAAGATGGACTTTATTTAGGACAGTCATGGGAGGTAGAGGGACAACTGCAATGGGATTTTCTAGTGGAGAAGAGAGATTGGGCTCAACTTCGAATACAACAACCACAAGAGGAAATTTGTAGCCGAGGAGAAGGGTGGGGGGTTGATGGATGGAAAGGACCAAGAGGAAAAAGCAGGCAAAGGGGGACTCTGCTAAACTGATCTAACAGAATTCTTGCTGAAGATAGGTGAGGGTGGTCAGACATCACCTGGGGGGAGGGTGGAGGACGAAGAGCTTGATCAGATATCAACAGTGATCAGATATCGAGGTTGGGAGATTCTAGTTAACTGACTTAGCAGGATTCTTGTGAAAACTAGATTAGAAAAGGAAGATCACAGACAGGCCTAGGAAAAGGTTCAGGAGTCCTACTAAAATTCAACAAAGCAAAAAATCATTGTCAGTTCCTAGTGAGATGTTTTTGATCATGAGCTGAGGGAAAAATGACTCTCAATAGTATAAGTAGAAGAATTAATTGGACCTGGGCGGAAATGGGGAGAAACAGGGAACAATAGAAATATTTCAAAACATTTTCCTTCAATATTTTCTATAAACTTACTGGGCATACACCCTCTCCTAATCCCAACTTGACACCAGTACAGGTCTGGAATTATATAATTTAACAGTTCTTAGGCATCTAATTTGAAGTATAGTAGACAGTTTTGGAAGTTGACAAACCTTATTTATGACATTTGGGTGCCTGAAAATCCCTAAGCAATATTTAGAATTTTTAATCATATTTAAAACTTTCGTTAGAAAATACCAATCAAGCCCCTAGAAGATAAGCCTTCTCCTTGTCTTGAGGATTAAAAAGAGGGCTAAAAAATCTCTGCTTTCATGGCATAAGAAATAAATACACAGAATGATACAGGCAGTTATAAAGTCATACAGAGTGAGGAAATAGTACACAACTGGCAATGATTTTTTCTTAAGGAGAGAGATAGTTATTAGGAAAATATTTCCAGGAATGAGAATGTCTCATCTGGGTTTTGAGGGATGATAGAATTTTGACAAATGAAGAAGAGACATGTGGGTTCATTCAGGTGGAAGGAACATGTTTAAAGGCACAGAGATATGCCCCATTCTTCTGTCTTGCACTCCTGTGCTGGCTGCACTATGGGTTTTAGAGACCAACAGTGATTTAGGGAAAGAAGTTAAAGTCTACTGGGGTGTTCTGCATCTGCTTGGTGAATCCAGGGGAATCTAAAGGTTTATAGTGGGTTCTACATGTTCTATAAAACACTTGGGAAACTAAGTTTGGAAAACAGTTGTTGAGTCTCCATCTTGCATAGGAAGGCTCCCTTTTGATCTTTATTCTTTGACTAGCACTGGGCGATGAGCACCACAGTGCCTTTCTTATAGCTGAAAGGTAGGTAACTCCTAGGCAGAAGTCTGTGGTCATGATTGGACCAAGCCTGAGCTGTTCAACAAACAAACCAGCATCTATCTAAGGGACAAGAAGAATCCATCTTATCGAATGTCTGGAGAGAGAATAAAGAAGTATCAGATGTCATGGTGTGTCATCTGATATTGTGTAAATGCACCTGGTCCATTTGAGAAGGTTATCAAGTGCTACCAATGACTTTCAGTGGAATTCAGAACAACTTGGAGTTAAGAATGAGCCAGTTAAGAATGAAGTCTGTTTTGGTCAGAGAATTGTGACTGTGTACTTTTACTTGGCTAGACTGAGTAGTCTTTTTTTTTTTTTTGGTCAAATGATCAGCAAATGTGGACTGAGAATTCAGAGAGGCCCTTACAGTCCTGTTGCAATTTTCTAGGTCATATAGAAAAATATCTATGAAAAATGGCCGCTTAGTTGGGTGGTATTTGAGCTTAAGACATTTAGTTTAGAAATGAATTTCTAGGGCAGGATCTTGATTCCTTCTAAAAATAATTTTCTGTATTTAGCATAAAATTTATATTACATAGTCCTATATAGACTAAAATATGAATCTTTGCTTTGGTGTTTTATTGAGCATTGATATTTGTAAATCTTCTCTTAAACAAATTCTTAAATTGCTTAATGTTCCTTTTATCTGTATAATAGATCATTCTCAAAAATGAAAAAAGATCCTTATAAACTGATGTCTTTTTTTTTTTTATCAACTAATGAGAGCTATGTAACCCATAAGAGTTTACATTTTGCCTTAGCTACTAGGAAGCTCAGAGGTAAATATTCTGATCAGTTCAGTTATTTTAATTTATTTCTCTTGCAAGTCTCTTGCTCTCATTTCCTTTGCAAAATCCTTCTGTTGTGTTTGGATGTTTTTCATTATAAGTGATTTCAAATTCATTTTTCAAAACAGTAGGGGTATAGAAAGAAAATAAATATGTGCCATGAAACCATAACATTTTAAACAGTATAGTTTTATGTTCTAATGAAAGATGTATGTGGAAATTCTTTTGTATTAAGCACATGGGTTCTGATTGTGATGATTATTCATCTGAAAGTATTATTGACAGGAAAGCACTATCGTTTCTACTGGAATGACTATGTGGGTAGTTCTTCTGTTAAATCCTCCTAGAGTAACTCACCCATCTCCAGACACTCTAAGTACCTCTAAGCAGTCATGTATATGTGTCTGAGTAATCATAACTGTCCTTAGTTAGGTATTTCATAGAACATAGAAATTTAGAGCAGGAAGGAAAGTAATCACCCAAATCCCATTTAGCTAAAACGATAGATGGGCATTTTGCAACCACTAAGAGATTGCAGCAGAAATTAGTGTGCTTTAGGTTATTGCATGGGCTCTATGGGACTCTCTTCAGAATGTGTAGACTGGGCCTAAGAGACTCTGGGTGGTGTTTGCATTGTTCTTCCTCAAATGCCAGACAGAAACTTGGCTTTGGGACTTTCTTCTTGAATATAAATTTTCATCTAGTTATTTGTTTCTGGTTTCTATTTATATACAGTTCTCTTCTCTGGTAAGGGTGGGTCCTGAGGGCGGGGCCATGTCCCAGCCATCTATCTATCTCTGGCACCAGCTCTAGCACCAAACAAGCACAAAATAACAGTTGACTGAGTGAGTGAATGAATGGTATATCATCTCTTTGGTAGGATGTTGTGGAAGGGTCTACCCTGCTGTTTCTTTTCTACCTTGTAAGAAAAAAACCACCTGCAGAGAACACAATGAACAGTGACTGACAAAAATAGGGGATAGAGCCCAGACAGTGAACAAAGTGCTATCTTATGAGGTTGGCAAGTAGGTTTAGTTGCTGCTGTCACTATTGCTACTGATCAGATAGCTGCTTAGGCAGAACCATCTTAGGAGCAATGAGCCAAAGATGTAGTGATGAGAGGATCAGAAAGATGTGGAGAAGCATCTGCTATCTGGTAACAGAAGTAAGGGGGTGAAGATGGCCAGAGTTATGATTAATACAATGTAATACAAAATCTGAGAGGGTAGGAATGTTGCCCCTGGAATCTGTGGAGGCAGAGAGGAGAAACTCTTGGGAGGAAAATGAAAAACATTTGTGAGTGGTTGTACAGGGTTGTCAGAAGTCTTTTCCTTACACTTTCCTAGGGGTAGCCCATGTCACAATAACTTTAGACCTCTGGCTACTACAGTGGAGTTAGGCATCAGAATGGAGGAAGAACAAGAAAGGGCAAGAAAAAGGCCATGGATAAAGGCTGTCTTGTAAAGGGCTTCCTTGAAGTCATATGCTTGTGCTCGAATCTTCTTCAAGGAACTTTGTCAATGACTGTATTTAGCTACAGGACTTTTGGGAAATGTAATCAGATTGGGAGGATTTATACTACAGAAAAGGTGAGACTAAATATTGAGGGGCCATTAACAGTCTATAACACACAAAGTTGGACTTAGAACTTGACCTCTTACTACTAATTCGGCACTCTTAATTCTACTACACAACTGAAGGTGTGATATCTATGTTGTGGAGGCAGAATGGAAGCCTAAGAAATCCTTAAGTCTTAGTGACCAATGTCCTGACTCTGCCATTTACTGTTATCTTAGACACAGCCTATCACCTCTCTGAATTTCTGCTTCTGTCTATAAAAGGATTGGAAAAAATAAGCTCTGAATTTTTATCAGCTAAGTATCTTTTAAAAATATGTTTGCTAAACCTGAGTATATGACTGATAAAACACTGGAATCTCTGTATTTCTCTCATAAATGGCTAGATCTTATTGGCACTCATGATTAGGGTGGATTACAAATCTGCCTCTTCTCTTCAGAGTTTGCCCAAATGAAGTCTAAAGTGACTGTCTACTCAACAATGATTTCTCTGCTTTTTCCTTGTCAACAGGATCCCGATTTTCCTTGAATGTTTGTTCGAAAATTTTATTGCAATGAATTCCTTCTCTGTACAGACTTGTCACTCTTATATTGTAAAGTGGAGTCTCCAGAGCCTGGGCTGAACTAATTTGACTCAGAGAATATGGCAAAAGGATATGACGTAATAGAATATGACTAATTCCTGTCTTAGCATTAAAGAACACTGGCACTTTCTGTTTCCTGTCTTTTATGGCAACTGTGCAAGTTTTGATTACTCTGCAAGAGAGACTGACCATGTGAAAGAGTTCTGAAGGATCAGATACTTGAGCAAGGAAGCCATCTTGGAGATATCTTGAAATGAAGGAGGCCTCCCAGCCTACCTGAGCCTTCAAAAGACTATCCCTAGTCATTTTCTGACTAAAGGCACATGAGAACCCCTAAAAATGACTGAGTCCTGTCAAATCACAAACCTATAAGATGTTACAGTAAATCGTTGCTTTAAGCTACTAAGTTTTTGCATGGTTTGTCATGTAATAATAGATAACCAGAGCAGATGTGCTCAGAAATATTCCCTTCTCAGTCCCAGAAGGCAAATCAGGATTGTTTTACGTCAATTTTGGTAACTCAATTATTTTGTCAAAGTGTTTTAGAGAGACACATGTGATCAGTTCCAGTTATGTTGGATAAGAGATGAAGAAATGAGAAGAGACTTAGGGGTAGAAAAGTGCATCATTTTCAGCCTGACACTGTTGTGTTTACATGGTTACTTTTGATTTCTGCAACTATGGTGGCTATCTCGTGATTATTAAAGGAATAACTCTGAAGGCTAAACCAGTAAGCTAATAATGACAGGGGAAAAAGATGGGGTGCTTATATCTTTGACATTAATTGCTACACCTCCCAAATTTCAGACTTCTTGTTACATAAATTAAAATATTTTAGATTGTCGGTTTGTTTGGGTCTTCTATTACTTACAGTTGAAATAATCCTAACTGATAGAGTGACAAAAGGAATCTATTCCCTCTTCATGGTGAAAGAAAAAACAGAAATTCAAAGTCCTTTTCTTTTCTTTTTCAAAAGAAATGTGCAGGCAGGAATGAGGTGAGTGGGCAGGCAGGCAGGAAGAGAGGAGAAAGAAGCAAGCCATTTATTGTTATTTTACTTGTACATCTTGGTTGTTCCCCTGCACTCCACGATGTAAACGTGGGTCCTTGGGATGCATGTGGTGGAAGCTTAGGACCCAACAGCTACTCCACCAGAGTGTGTCCAAAGTCTTTTTATTTTATGCTATTCAACTGTGAGTCCAGAGTCTTGGATACGCTAAAGTGCCTGCTGAGTTCTGGGCGAGACCTAAGGCACTTTGCATAATGAGAGGGATTGCGTTTTGAGAGAGGGGAACCAGAGAACAGAATTAAAGAGGGAAGAAGAATCTTGGGCCTGGAGGTGTTTATGTGTGTTTGTCTATGTGAACACAGGAATGAGAAATAGGAGGAGAAGTTGGATTTCCAGGAAAAGGAGATTTTCAGTAGTCCGGGAGCAGGAAGCCTTCAATGAGGCAGAGAGGCGGCATGCACTGCAGATGTGGTCTGGTGTGGAGCAGAGGAAAGCAGAGGTGATGCAGTGCCAGTGAAATGGAAAGTTAGAAGAAGAGGGAGTCAGAATGCCCAGGTGGTCTGGGGGATGTGAGCTTTCAGAATTTATAGGAATCTTGGATCTGGCATGGGGACTGGGAAGCTGACATGTCAATTTTCAAAAAATCTTTAACTCTGGAAGAGCATAATGACCTTCTGACATACTGTTTAAAGACTAGCTTCTTAGACATAATTATGTGCTAAAGACATTATTTTTTTCCCCAATTGCAATTAGTCAAATTCAACATGCAGTTTTATTCAAGTGTGTTATTGTTTAACACTCAGGCTATATTAAGACTTACTGAGATATGTCAAGACAACCTGAAATGACAGCAAATCATCTGAGTGAATGGGACTAACATGATTCAACAGAAAGATGGAGAGATGAGTGTTACCAGGTGGCCTGGTTAGTTCTCTCACTAACTTCCTGAGTGATCTGAGCAAGTTGCTCAGTCTCTTCATCTGTAAAAGAACTGGAGAACCTAGTAAGTTCCTTTTAAAGAAATTAGAAGATCATGTGGAAATAACCAGGGTAATATATAATTGTTAGAAAACAAAAGTGCAAGCCCTATACTGACTGACTGACTTGCCTCTCACTTGCAGGTCCTGATGAGAAAATAGAGGTCCGCATGTACTAGTCAAAATATTTAAAATTATCAATAAAAGTAACAAACAATGATGTAAATATTTTCCATCTGTAAGTAGGAATAAAATTAAAGAGCTTAGTGTTTAATTTTAAAAATAAGGGATGATATTTATTTTTTTTCTTAGAGCGTTGACTTTAGAAAACTTGTCATTGTAAACTTTTTTGGCATGTGTATACATCCTTTAAAAAGGAGACTGAATCCATCTTGTGCCAGTCTCTTGATGAGCCTGCATGGCTTCCCTAAGGACCTGGGAGTAAACTCTTTGAAATGTTATCAAGGAAGACAGTGCCCCATCTCCAGTTTTTTTGGGGGCTGGCATCTAACTTTGGTGGGCCCTTTGCTCCCTGATGCCATGTTACTTTCTGGCATAGAGATAGGAGAAGTTTATGTTTCCCTTGTATGAAACAAACTAGCTAACTCAGGTAGTTGTCCCAATTACCAGGCAAATTTAGGATGAACCATGTATAATCAATGGTGCTGTCCAGTCTTTTGACTTAAGAGAAGTTACTGTTTATCTTGAGAGCATATGAGTAGTGGGTTGTATCTGCCTTGCTGTCTAAGAGAGTAAGATTTCTTTACATGTCTTAGTGCATTGCCTGTGGTACACATCACATTCTGGTTTGAGACTCACTCATTCATAAAACTGTTACATTTCTCTACTATCTTTGTAGAAAGTGTTTCTGGGTTTGAAGAAGATTTTGTTTTAAATTATAGCCTCCCTTGATAAAAAAAAAAATATACCACCCTAATGAAATTGGAAGATGAAGTTCTAATGAAAAATCTGAAGACTCTTCAAAGATCTCTGTCAAAAATATTGTGGTGGAAGGAGCTGGCCTGGTCCATCCCTCGCCCCGTTTTCTCTTTCCACTGCAAGGATCCTCATACATAAATATAGAAATAAAGCCTGCACATCCAACTTCGTCTCAGCCCCAAAAAACATGCCATTGTTACCTCTTTGAGATTGGGGTGCACACAGTGGGGGTTGCCTCTGCCCCAAAGAAGGCCGACTTGGGAAAAGTCCTACACAGGCTCTGGCTCCCTGGACAGGGCATCCAAGAGTCCCAGGTGTCTTAAACACGGTACAATATTGTGGGCAAGGACGCTGGAAGGACATTGGTCCTGAAAGCTCTGGGAAAGAGGCACAGAGAAAGAAGGGTCAAAGTCGTATTTTCTATACTGCAGGAGCAGGAGCAGGATATGTTCCTCCTTACTTGAGTGTAAGGGTGAAAAGACTATACTGATACATAAAGTAAGAATGAAAATTCTGCTTAACTTACTTTTTTTTTAATTTTTAAAGAAAGGTGCAGGCAGGAACAACGGTGAGCAGGTAGGCAGATTGGAAGAGAGAAGAGGAAGAAACATTTTATTTTTAGTTACTCACATTGGTAGTTTCCCTCAGATCTGGAATGTGAAACTCGGTGCCTGGAATGTAGGTGAACTATACCCTTCGGAGGTAGTTGACATAACTGCTACTCCACCAGGGTGCGCCCTCCTTAACTTTTGATTTTATTCTCTTCCCCAGAGGTACCCACTCATTATCAACAGTTTGGTAGGTATCCTTCTTTGATGGTTAATTTTTTTTTATGTCAGCTTGGCTGAGCCATAGTGTCCAGATATTTGTTCATTTATTAGTCTGAATGTGAAGGTGTCTTTTGGATATTAATGTTTACTTTGGTGGATTTTCAGTAAAGCGGATTATCTTCCATAATGTGGATGGGCCTCATCCAATCAGCTGAAGACATTAATAGAATAAAGACTGACTTTCTCTGAGCAAGTGGAGATTCTGCCAGCAGATAGTTTTAGGATTTGAACTGCAACTCTTCCCTGAGTCTCCAGCCTGCTAGTTTTCCCCATCAGATGTTGCACTCAACAGCCTCCATCACAGAAGTCAATTCCTTAAAGTAAGTCTTTCTCTATGTACACACACATCCTCTGGTTCTGTTTCTCTGGAAAACCCCGATTAACATATCTTCCCATTATTTTCCTGAGCCTTTTCAAATGTACACACTCAGAAATAAACACACTCCTATATTTTGTTTTGTTTATTTGTACCTTAAGTGGGATTCTATAGTCCCACAATTTGTTTATTTATTTTTTTGGTGTCTTTTTTCTACAGTATCTATAGTTTAATTGTTGCAGTGCAATGAAGTGTTCAGTACTGTGCTGGCTAAGTTAGTACTTGATTAATGCTCATGCATGTGGGATTATCATCAGCAAGCAATTGTTTATTATCTCACTTTGACTATTTAAACTTTATCCAGCAGGGGAGATGATTTTCTCCTGACCCTGGATGAGAAGTCTGGTGGTCTCACAACTCTGCTTAACATTGTTAGGTAATAAAAGATCCTAAAAGTCACTTTAAATTGTAAACACAATGTCAATTCAGAAATTAAATACCTAGGACCATGGAGAAGCAAAACTCTGAACCTGATTATAATGAAATCTTAAACATCTCCCTCATCAGCTATGACTTGGCTATAGGTGGGAAGCCTACCATTGAGAAAAGCAGGTTGAGTTTAAGTTCTTCTTTTTCCATATTCTTTATCTTATCCTTTCTCTCCTCTTCTGGTATTTTCTATAGCCTAGGAAACTTCAAGGTGTGAAGCAGGGAGGAGTAGCAAGAGGGAGCAGGAAAGCAATTACATGGTTGGAGATTTTGCGCTTTCTGAATCTGGCAGCTTTTAACAATGGACTCTTTGTTGTGTGGATGTTTGCCTGGGTTCTTTGGGGAATCCCAGGCACTGGGGACTTGACTACCTGTACTGCCCTTGACAAGAATGATGTACTGGCATCTAACTGGCTGCTTTCCCATACTGCAATCCCTAGAAATACATTGCTACCTTCACTTACTCTCTGCCGAGGCCAGTTCATTCTCTATTGGCCCACTTAGATAGACCCCAAGAAGACATCAGGCTGATTGTTTCTACTCTGCAGCCCACCTCTGGCCAGAAGAACCACTCAAGTCTTTTTGCTTCTATGAGCTCTGACAGCACAGGCCACCACTACACAGTCACCTCTCCTTCAGCTTCTCCATCAGACAGCTTCTCCTTTTCAATGTCTTAGATCAGATCAGATACCAGCTCCCTGCAACCCTTTCAATTCGAGGAATGTTTCCTCTTTTTCTGAGTCGTCTCTCTGGAATCCCTCTCTCTTAAGGATATATACAGGGAGCGCCTCAAATGGTTCCTCCTTGGTGCTACTTTTACTACATCAATAGCTTTCAGCAGATAAGTACTCTTCAAATCCTCCTCCTTCAGTAGCAGGTGTTTGGATTATTTTCTTTGAAAATTAGGCTGGGATCTGACTTTAATATGTGACAGTTACTGCATCTTGGTGCCTCAGTTAAAACTTCCAATTCAACATCCTGCTCCTTTAGCTATTACTTTGACCATTGTTATCTAGCATTAGAAATAATTTTATGATGGTTGATAAAATTCCATAATAGGCATGTTTTAATTTATTTAAATAATCTTCTACTGGTATTTTCCAATTTCTTTTTATTAAAAATAATACACAAAGATTTGTTCAAGAATGTTTATGCACATGTTTGGAATTTCTATAGAATAGATTCTTAAAAGTAATGGCTTTTGAGTCAAAGAGTAAATACAATTTCATAATATCAATATTGGCATTTTTACCAGTGTGATGGGTAAAGTCTTTTTTCTTCTTGTTTCGAACTACACTTTCCTGATTAGTAGAGAAACTTGTGTTTATGTATCATTATTGACCTCTAGTATATTTCTTCAGTGAATTTCCTTTTCATGAACTTTGCATGCTTTTCCCCATTGGTTAACATATCTTTTCTTGCTGATTTTTAGGTACTTTTGATATATTGTGGATATTATCAGTACCTGTATTTTCATATTGTTTTTCATGGAGGCCCAAGGTTCTATGGAGTTGTGTGAATTGTGTATGGGTATACTTTCTTGAAAATGAGGCAAAACAAAGAGGGATTAATTTCCCTCACCTATGCTTCAACTAAAGCAGTAAGTGTAAGTAAAGTGTAAGTTTGCATATTGGAAAAAAAGAGAAGGATCTGTTAATAAATATAATTGTTGAAACCAGAGCATCTTTAAGAATAAAATTCTGTGATCTTTGTATGAATTCCACAAGTAATGCCGTAGTCTGCCAGGAAGAATCAGGAGTGATCGATAGGCACAATTTTCTGAGTTTTGTGTGTTTACCCATACACTCAGTGTTTTTGGGAAGCTGCTTCATGCTGAGCACCATGCAAAGTGCTGATGGCTGTATACAGAGAGCCATGGTTTCTACCCTCTCATACTGTTGGTTGGTGTACATATAGTAAACAAATAATTACAATAAAGCATGATGAGGATTATGAAAATCACATAAAGCATGTTACCCTAAACCAGGTTGAAGAGCAGTGATGGGAAAGTAATGTTTAACTGTAACCTGAAAGTGACTATGAATTTGAGTGGTGAAGGAAAAGGGGCTGGAGTTTGGGATGGGTGATCAGAACCCAGGATAGTAAATGATGTAAATAAAGACTGATTGTCTTGGAGTATTGTCTTGGTTAATCATTGGGTCTTCAAATGAGCATGTCTAGAAAGATATTTTATTTGCTTTCATATATTAAAATATAGTAAATTATGATTCCTCTTTATTTTTTTCTGCCCTCCTCTCTTTTTTCCCCTCTCTCCACTTTTTTTACGGTAAAAGTAAACCTTTACTAGAGTAACTTACAAATTATAATTATATGAAGGCATGTACCTAAATTAACAGTCTTCTAAATAAAATGTAAATTCGAAGGGGAAATAAAATTTTTGACAAAATTCCAATAACACAAAGAACCACTTGACTTGAATTCCAACAAAACAATTGATCTAGAATTTGCAATTGTTGAGAGACTTCAAACAAAAATTAACTTGCTGTAGGTTATTCTATGGGCTTTGTTGGGCTCTCCAACACGAATAGACAGAGCCCGAGAGAATCAGGTGGTTTTCACATGGTTCTTACCTGGGTAGAGAACTTGAATTGAGATTTAGAATTTTGTTATTGGAAATGTTTCCAAATAGGGTTGGATTATCCCCCAAACACCTTTTCATCTTTTGTCTTCCTTTTACTATCAAACATTTAAAAGAGAATAGTCTATCCTCTGTGTTTTTATTTCTCATCACCACTCACCACTTACCTTCTTGTAATCTAGATTTAGTGCTCATCTCTCTAAAGAAATTGCTTTCTTGATGTTCATTAGTAACTTTCTTAGTGCTAATCCAGTAGTTTGCCTCTACTTCTCCACCTGGTGTTTCCTGAATAGTTATGTACCTTTGTTTTCCTATTTTCTCCAAATTCACTTGAAAGTCTTTATTTTGGTGAATTTGCCCAATTCTCGTCCTTCTATGTCCTGTCTCTGGTCCTCTTCCTTAACTCCTTTGCTGACTACACCCCGTCTTCTCCCTCTATTATAAGTGTATTCCCAAGATCATCTTCCTCCATTTTCTTCTCCCTCGTTTTAGAGATGAGTCCCATATTTCTCTATCCAGATGTGATCAAGCTTAATGCAGCATTCATTTTTAATTTGTCTTCATTACTTGGTTACCTCCTCCTCTTACTCAGCATCCAAGTGTCCTGTTTTTCTTAATGTACCAAAGTTCTCTAAGTGACCCAGAACTTACTTTCATTCCTCCTGATTTCTTGACTTTTTCTTCACATTTCTCTATCATCCTTCCTCCCCGTATTTCCACTGGTTCAAGGGAATCATGTACCCCAATCTATTTAGGGTAGTTGGGATGTATACCCAGCACCCTGGACCACTGTCTTTGATTCGTAAAAGTGTCCTGGTAAAGATAACCCTACAACTGTCATAATAGCAGTTCGGCTCTTGAATTCCTCTTGGAGTAGCTGCTAACTGGTCTTTTACCTCTATGATGTCCCTGAACATTGGATAAGATTAATCTTTTTACAGCAGTTTTTTTTTTATAAATTTATTTGTACACTTTAAACACTTAACAAGTTGTCATTGTTTTTAAAATAAATGCCCTTTGGTCTTTGTTCAAGATCCTCCACAATTTGGCCACAAACTGTGTTTTTAGTTTTATTGCTAATATATCTCTGAAAGAAAATTACAGGGCATCAAAAATTTCAACATGATTGCTGGTGAGGATATATAGAAGAGATTTTAGGAACTTTGAGAATTAGGGATTACTCCTATATCTGAGATAGGATCAACTTGGGTTTTTAAAACAACAATGAGAAAGACATTTCTGGGCTTTTGCCTTGCACTTGTTTT
The DNA here is from genome assembly GCA_004363575.1 of Solenodon paradoxus. NCBI lineage: Eukaryota > Metazoa > Chordata > Mammalia > Eulipotyphla > Solenodontidae > Solenodon > Solenodon paradoxus. Next base: position 52,238 of record RJWH01000702.1, read on the forward strand.
TTTTTTACTGTCACTTAATCTAGTCCCAGGCAATAGGAGGGTGCTACTTGAGATCTTTGCCAAAGGAGGGATGCTTTACTGTATGAGCAATACATTCTGGAAACTTGATTCCCTAGGTTGAAGGGCTGCTCACAGAGGATTTGCCCACCACCCATAGCCAAGTCCTGGGCATGATCAAGCCAGTGTTACAAGGACAGAGATGTTCTGACTTCCTGAGGCAGATACCAGGTCTGAAATGACATCCAACCACAATTTTCTTATTTATCTAAGACTGGATTTCATATTCTGAATGGAAACATTTCCCATCAAGTGTAAAGGACGAGAGAGAAATTTCCCTCTTCTGCTGACTGAGATACCTTCTGTCATAAAAGACAGATTAACAGTAGGAAAAAAAAAAACCCATACAAATTAATTATGTACAGATGGAGTCCCTAAAGATATGAGACCCAATGAAATAACTCAAGCAAGGTTGTTTTTATACCTTTTAGAAAAAAAACCCCAATATATTTGTGAAGAGCTGACAACACAAAAGAGTTTGTGTTTGGGGGAAGTAAATTAGTAAAGAAATAACAAGGTAAGTTTACACAGCCTTCCCTGGCCTGAATTCTATCTTTTGTAATAAGGATGTCTCACTACCTCCTGATATAGGGAGAGTAACTTTCACAAGGGAAATTTATTTCCTACTTTCAAGGACATAAAGGAGAGTCAGGATGCCCTTCTTACACCAGTTGTTTCTTAAATAACTTTAATTAAAATGATTAATATGCAAAAGCAGCCTATTTTGCTGTCCTTCACAAGCAAGTATCATTTCTACATTAAGAATTGTCTTGGTCCCTCCCCACTCAAGCTTGGATAACTTCCCTTGCTATTGTGAAAATATAGTAAAATAACTGACAAACATAAACAAAATCTCAGAAAATTCCATCACTTTACACCATGTAAAATACTTTTACTTCTTTAAAATAATTACAAAATTGCATATTTTAAATTGAATCGCAAAGCTTAATAACCTGTTAGAAACCCTAGCATGCCAAATTCTCTTAAAATTAGCTATTTAATACCAGATACACGCCAATTGTCCTAATGATGTAAATTTTTTTCCTGAATTTAACACAAAATTTCAAGTACTGTGGGTTTGATTTTGTTATTATATTTATATTTCATTCTAGCCTTTCCCAATCTAGAAAACATACCTATCCATTAAAAGATTTACTCTGGTGAGTGTCCTGGATTTGGTTAGTGAGTTGACAAGTCATGGATAAGATGTGATCAGAGGTAGGAGATAGGATGTAGGCTTGAAGGTTACATTCTTCTATGATGATTCTGTCACCAACTGAGCCTTAGCTAGTCTTCCAAGTTTCTATGTCAAGGGGAGAACTTCAAATTCATACTTTGACCTAATGTTGTTATGTAATGTGAATCTTTGTCTCTATTTAGATTGAAGTTAACTTTGTTCAATTGCTATAAGCAGTGTATGTTTTATAGTAAGTCTAGATATTACTCCCAGGATCTAAGTGGTCAATCGTTTCTCCTCCCTTCTAGAAGACTAAATATCCTGAAGAAAGGAATAATTTTTTTCTGCCTCTCAATATCTGATTGATTAGTTAATAAACTCTGTGTTTTGAATGAATGAGTGAAAGTAAGGGATAGAATGGTTTTGTTAAGTCAGAGTAGACTTTGTCAGGTCTCAGAGAAAGAATCCCAGAGGAATGGAAAGTTCCCACATTCCTTATGCATTTGGGACATTCAGAACAAGTGTGTCTACCAGAGTTGTGTCATAAGGAAATCCTATCAAACACCCATTTCTGGCTTACTGGATCAAAGAATCCTTGAAAACCATAGAAACCATTCACATCATTGTTACATATTGGCTAATCCATTCTTGGAACTACTGAATGTTGAGAAGGTAGACTGTTTACCATAATTTGTTATCACTGAAGTGATAATTAAAGCCTAACCAGTGTTTTTGCCCTTTGATCCAGTAATTTCATTTCTGGGAAAATAGCATTGAAAGTCTCTATTTATTAACTATTGCTATATAATAAACTACTCCAAAACAAAGTAGCTTGAAATAATAATCATTTCTTTGGCCCATGATTCTGGAAAAGTCATTAGGAACCTCTTGTTTAGATCAACCCTGTTGGTTTCAACAAGACTTGTTCAAATCTCTTCAGTTTGTGAGCTGGTTAGTGGCTAGGTGAACTAGATGGGCTTCACTGACATGTCTGGTAGTCGGGACATTCCCAGATGGGATGGGAGCAACTGCAACATGTGTTTTCTCATCTAGAGAGCTAGTCCAGGCTTGCTCATATGGTGACAAGGTTTTCTGAAGAGCAAAGGAATAAGCTCTGATATGCGAGCACTTTACACACATCACAGTTGTTCATATTCTATTTGCCAGGCAAGTCACAAGGCTGAAGGCAGAGTCCGAGCAAGAGGGCACTCACAGTTACATGGAAGGAGGACCTGAACACTGGAAGGGGAAGAATTGCTGGCATTTTTTGGAGTCAATCTATATGGGCAATCAAAACATGATGATGTTCATTGCAGTGGTTTTTATAGTGTAGCAAAACATAAATGCCATTCAAATAATCAACAAAAACAATAAGCAATTAGGACACACTGGGATGACTATTTAGTAGCTGCCTTTTGGTTACATTAAAAATGTTTGTGACAGGTTGTTAAATGAAAGAAGGAAACAAATTTTATGTACCTTTGAGAATAGCTATATAATAAACTAATTAAAGTAAAAATATTAGAAAGGTATATACAACAATTATAACAATTTAAGTGCAATAATTTGTTTTGAGGAATGACATGGGTCATCTTTTCGTTAATCAAAATTTTTCAAAAAAATATACACATATCTTTATAACATTTCTTTTAAAATATCTTTATAAAATTTTACTTAAAGTCAAATTTCTATGTTAATGAAGAAGAAATAATTTTGTGTATCTCCAAATTATTAATATGTCATATTATAGAGACTCAGAAAAAGTGTTTCAACAACATTTTCTCTTGGTATAATGGAAAATTTTACAATTTCTTTTTATGAAAGAGTAATATAAGACTGCAAGAGCAAGAAGTAATTTAAATATGTTCAGAGACCATTTTCATCTTCAGAATTAAGGATTATTTTAATTTTACATCATTGCCTTTTCTCTTTTACTTTCCTTTTTAGTTTTTATCATTTTAGGATTCCCTATTTTTAATTTTCATACAGCGATTTATTTAATTGATCATTATAATTAAGCATAAAGTCATAAGTTACAAAGTCATATTTTGTTGGATCCTAGAGTTCTAAATTATTCATTCCATTTACTGTTTTTAGATGAGTTTATCTGAAAATTTCCAGTTTATTGTTGTTGCCTTTTATTTTGTACAAATAAAAAGGCAGAAGAAAAGAAAGGACATTATAAAATAGGTCTTCAGGTTTGTTGATCTTTAAGTTTATATTGTTTGATGCTCTTGTGTCCTTCCCAGCATCAATTTTCTCCCAGAAGCTCTTGATTTTATTTTCTATAAACTGTGATGCACTCAGTGTATTCCAGCAAACCCTTACCATTTCTTCTTGGACCTTAACTTCTTGACTAAAGCCTTTTATTGATATACTACCTTTTTTTTCAGTGAGGTAGCAAATCAATAAATTAAAGATTAGTTCAGTATGTCAGCTTTTCCTAAGCATTCTGGGACTCATTTGCTACTCTGGTCGACATGGAGGCCAGGTGGCAGCCTCACACAGATATAATGGGTTTCCCTGTCAAACATTTCTAGAGTTACCTTTCATACTAATTATTGAGTTCCAAACTGTTTTAGATGAGAAATTGGATGTGGATCACAATTTTATATGTGCTAGCATTACTAGTTAAAACAATTATTTTCAGTACATCCTATTTTTATATTACCCTACCAGGCTCAGATCCAGTTTTAGGAGGATTCTTTGGGGAGATAGTTTGCTCATTACATAAAACAAGGCTGTTGTCTACCTAACATAGTTTTTATTTATTTATTTTCTTTCTTTCCTTTTTTTTGGGGGGAGGGGCATACATTTCCATAAGGTATCTTCCACAATCCTATTTATATAGCTATGTGGGTGGGCTATATTAATGTTACACTGGATTGCATCAGTCTTATCTCTTGGAATCAGTACATTCTATTTACTCTGATATTGTTCTGTTCACTCCTGCTAGCTTTTACCCAGCCATCATTCCTCAGAGGTCTGTTCAGGGATCTGAGCTGTTTACTCTTTAGATCTTCCTGTAGTATCACAGTCATTGCTAAGAACTCTCCCCTTAACTGAGACTTTCACAATTCAAAACCTCATTACATTTTATAGAAACGTATTTGGAATCTCTATCCCCAACTGTTTGGAATTGCCTTTATTTTTACTTAAGAGCATTTAGATATCTGATCAGAACCCTTTAGTGTGGATAAAAAAAGCACAGATTGGCCATAGCAAGTGTGGATGTGGGAGCCACATTAGAGCAGTGTTTAGTGATCAGATTTAACATGTCGACGGCTGGTTGTGCCTGACAGGATTGCAAAAGACTTCGTGGGAATCCGTTTAATTCTAATAATGCATTCATTTACTGGTTTAAAGAAAATGGTCAGAACATGTTATATTTAAAAAAACAAAGTCAAAATAATGAAAAACCTGGTGTGGGAAAATGGGGCATGATGCCGTGTGATACACTGTCAGCAGAGATGTAAATTGACATCATCTTTCTGAAAGGCAATTTTGCAATATATAGAAAGTCTTAATGATACACTAATCTCAATGACTCAGCATTCAATTTACAAGCTTTTACCCTGAGGAAATAATTCTGAATTTAAGCAAGGATAACAGAATGTTCACATTAATTTGGTTAATGATAACAAAATATTGGCAACAACTTAAAATACCCAACAATAGAGAATGGATAAATAATTTTAGGCATATCCATTATATGGCATACTATGTATCTTTTGAAAATTTTGCTTTGAAGACTATTTGATGACATAGAAAAATGTGTGTGACATAGTGAGTTGAGAAAAAGCTGTTTGTAAAATAGTACGCACAGTATAATACTATTTTGAAGGAAAAACCAAAGTGTGTTTTTGCTTGGAAAACCAGATTGGAAGTATATGCACCAAGAAGATAAGTGTTTATCTCTGGACAGGGGTTTATGAATGATTTTTATTTTCTTCTTTGTGCTTTCCTTTGTTTTCTAAATTTTCTATAATGAAAACATTCCATTTGCAAGTAGAGAAAATATTATTTTAGAAAATGATGGAATCATAGAGCAAAAATCGCTCAAAAACTGTACATAGTGCCTATACATACCCTCACTACAAGAATTTCCATTAACAAAGAGACATTAACATTTGCAAAAGAGCTCATGCAGACTGCTAAAATGCGATGTGTGTATGTATGTGCAGAGCCAGTGGTTTGAAAACTCAATGATCTTTATGAAAAAGGCATAAGCAGAATTAATAATCCATATAATTTTCTCTGTCTCTAGTCACATTGCCTTAAACATTTTTTAAAAGCTGAATTTGGGGGTCAGTAAAATAAACAATGCAATGCAATGTGGAACTGTAATCCTCGCAATTCATGATTTATTCTGCCCGTGTCTTTCCCACCCAGACTCTTGCGGAAAAGAGTCGTCAGGTTTTCTGGATGTGTCTGTATGTATCTGTGGTCTGTGGGGACAGAAGTTGACCTCAGGAACATTAGCTGGGAGAGCTTTGGAGTTGCTGATGCTGTGCCTGGGTTCTTGTGGGGCCCACCGCACACCACTGGCGTCTTAATGGGGAAGACTGAGCAGGCGACTTTGGCACTGACCCATTTCAATACACAAAATAGAGGCAAATAAAATAATTGTAAAAGTAATTGAAAACATTTTCCTTTTTTCTAGTTTTACTCCATGACAAGGGACCATATTAACATGGGCGGGCATGTCTGCATTTTCCTCCTCTTCTCTGCTGCCCTCAGAACACCCTGGGTCACTTTCCTAGGAGGTCAAATAGGGTAAAATGTTCTCCCCTATCCCCAGTTTAGCCTTTATTTACTTGGTAAACCTATTATCATTGAACGGTGGGCTGAACATGTTACTTTGCCCGGCTGCTTTGTGAGCCGTGGCACTGGGGCTGCTTCTGTTCCTAAACACCTATTTTCAAATCGGGTTCATTTACAGGAATTAGGATTAACATTCTAATAGGCAAAGCCAAGAGGCCCTGTGATAATTTAGAAAGCGAGTAGTCCTCTCTGCAGACCTCTCCTCATTCTCCGTCTTTTGCAATATAACCTTGCTCAGTGGACTATGGGGAGCCACCCTGTGGAAAGTGGCAGCAACTAGACATTTTCAAGGGACAGCACAGTGGTTTCCTCAAAGTGTTCACCCTAGAAGTGCAAGAGCAAACTTCATTTGAGAGATCTGCATCTCTTTTAGCAAAATATCGGGGACATTTTTTGAGGAATTTAGTGGAAGCCATTTGTATTATGTGCTAAATTTTACATGCTCATTCTAATTTATTCTCCTTTACTTAATTAAAATACCATCAAGAATTATTTTACTTTGACCAAGGGTAGGTGAACAGATAACCTGCCACTTACTGTTTTGTTTTGTTTTTTTTGTATACATGCACCCATCTTCATTTTTCCTGTTACTTCTATAGACTTAATTAAATCCATGACTCCCACAGCTGGGAAATCCCGCCTCCCCTTTTCAAGGGGCATCTACCCATACCAGTTTTTTTAAAACATGGGCTAACAGCCATCTCAAAACTCATTCTGTTGTCAGAACATCTGCCAGGCTTTGGCAGCAAAGGCAATGCATGTGGACAGAAACATCATCCTGGATTGTTCTACAGGTCACTCTGGGTCAGAAGTCTCAGCAAAGCATGTTGGACAACTGTGTCTCTTCTTATAGTCTTGGCCCCTGATTGGAATTTTCTAGTTTTGGTAGACAAAAGTGGCCAGAAAACGACATTACCTCTCTATTTAGTGCTTCTTAGAAAGTACTTCCTGGGTTATACATTCTTATTCTATCAGCTGATTTGTTTTCTTTGCTGTTTGCAACGTATTTGTCATTATCTGGTTCCTTCTCTAAAACAAATAAATGCCTCCAAATCCCATCCTAAATAATTCTTTCCTTGATCAAGATATTGTTATCCCTTGTTAGAGTCCATAGTAGCTCTCTATCTTGAAAGAGTATTCTGCCTGGCTTTTGTCTCCTCCTCCCTCTCATTCACTCTTCAAATCTACACATATTCCGCTTTCTGTTCCAACAAAACTCATATTTGACTCATCAGTGCTTCTGATTACTCACTTTCACTTTCTCTTCCACATGACCTCTCTGCAGCACATAGTGTGCTGTTTTCTTGCTGTTTCATGAAACCCTGCTTCCTAGGAGATAGTGACACATTTCCTCTCAACCTCCTGTTTCTGACCATTGTCTACCTCAATTTTGTATCCTCTGGTGTGGTCACTTTGCTCTTATTTTCTGATCACTCTAGTCTGTGTAATTTTCCTCTCCAGATAATTTCTTGCAAATCTGTGACTTTAAATATCATCCTTGTATGATTTCCAGATTGATAACACCACTTCTGACCTGTCTTGATGTCCAGAAACATTCCTAGCAGTCTTCTACCTTCTTTGCTTCCTTAGTAAACAAAAATAAGAAAATAGAGCTATTTCTTAAATGGTGATAGAGGGAAACCTGTATCAACCTACAGTTAACATCTTCCTAAATGGTCACAGACTGAATAATGTTTCCCTAGATCAGATCAAGGCAAAAATGTGCCCCTTAAAACTCCTACCCAACATAGGACTGGAAATCTCAACCTGTGCTATAAGGAAAGAAAAAATAAATAAAAGACATATTTTTGGAAAGGAAGCAACAAAACTGTCTCTTTTCTTACATGACATGATTTTTTACATAAGAAAATCAGGGAGAGAAAAAAAATCTAAAAAAAACTTCTAAAAATCTTAAGTGAATTGACAGGATATAAGACATAAGGTGTTGAGAAGTAACCTGCTTGGATTTCTCACATTCCTATCTTTCACGCAGAGCACTCAGTTTTTGATATGGACTATCCTGCAAAGATGTTCCACTTAAATGATGTCAGCAATGAGGATACAGGGCTTTTGGTGGATCAAAACCATCAGAATGTTGTATGTATGGATGTTGCTTACAATGATGCATACTTTAAATCTATGCAATATTGTGCAATGTTGCTTTAATAACATTTTTAAACATTAAAAAAAAAAAAAAAGAAAGAAAGAATCCTAGACCTATCCAGAACAGATCAGTATTTGATAAAGAAATCGTGGTGGATTAAAGTAAAACCATGAAACCATGTAAGAGGAAAAGATTGAGGTGGTTTTCCCTATATTAGCAGTTGTTAATTTTCAACATGATCCACCATCTCAATAATGGCCGTCGCAATTTCATTTGTAACTTAGCAAACAGGTTGCTCTCATGTATCAGGAGAATGGAGTCCTAGCAGTATTATGACCAGATTAATTTAAGGATTGAAAAATAGTACTTGACTACTATCTAATAAGCATAGTTATTAAAAGATGTTGCCAATTTCAGGATCATCTGATTCTCTATCAATATGAGTGTAATTGTGGCTTATACTGACCTTGTTTACCTCAGTCACATGAGTGTGGCAACTATTGAACAGTTCTTTGCTACTTAGCAGTGAAACACATTTCTAAAAGTCTTTGGGTTAACTATATTTTCAATGCATGTGTAATTGGTCTGCTTGTCAGACAGTGACTTGGCATGAAGCCAGAGGTGGGCTGTCATGCACATATGCAAAGTAGAGTCTGCGGTTGTAGACTTTGGAATAGGACAAATTAGAGAGTATGCTATTATGGAGGAATTGGGAAGATGCCTTTTAATCTTGAATTTTAGCTGGATTTCTGATGGTCACTAACACAGAAAAACCTGCTAATGACTAGGCCACTTGTGTAACTTTTTTTACTTAAAGTAAAATGTAAAATGTCAGGCAACTGTTCATGACTTACTCTAGGGAAAGGCAAAAGCTAATGATTAGTCTTCTGTTTACAATTATGGCCTGATATATTTTCCTAATTTTGGTTGATTTGCTATTGGTTCTCTGGACTCCTAATAGGCCTTGTGAATTCTAAATAGATTCTGCTTTGTCTCCCAATTACCATGCAATTAAAGGACCTCCAAATGCTGTCCTTCAGTTTTGTTTATGTTCATCTTCTCTGGCCTTTTATTTTGTAATCTACTTTTAGCTACTGTTACAATTTTTTGTATAATTCCGTATTTGTTTTTTTAATGGTAAGCCACCCCAATTTTTCAAGATTCCTTTTTAAATTAAAAACTATGAATCTCACCATAATGTCTACATAAACTTTGGTGGAAACAAGTGGTATGAGAATGGACTAAATCAGAAGAGTGTCTTCAGAATATGAGTTTGGTAATTATCTCCAGCCCTGGAACCAATATCTTTGTGCTTAGCCTCCCGGGTCTAACTGAAAATACACATATTTTGTTTTCTAAAGTAAGGCCATGTAGAGGCGTTGTGATATTCTTCCTAGACTAGCAAACAAATTAGTATCAGACAGATTTGTAGGAGAAAAGACCAAATTAAAAGAAAAATTAATTACATATATATGAAGAATTTACATGCTATCAATTCAAAGATTGATGAGATAGACCAAGGACTTATATCTTATGCGAATTAGTGGGATAGGGGCAGGGGAATCAATGAAAGCAGAGGGAGTCTTCACATGAGGTAATGACTTCATATGACAAAACCCTGCATTAAGATGGATCTCTGGAGATGTATCTATACTAGGCAATCTTTATTCTTTGAGGTAACAGTAATACTTTCTCTATAGGCTCCCCAACACCTTCATTAACCTTTAGTTCCATATATCAAAATGGCATGTTTTGGAAAGAACCTACTTTGGATACTTTGGACATCTTGGAAAAACCTGTCTGAGCATTTAGGGGGGAGACCTAGCCTACAGGCATATCCTGCACAGTCCCTTGGAATCTGTGCAGGAAACTTAATAGTCAGGTGGTTTTCTTTTCACCAGGATCGTCCTGTGGTTATTTACAAAGCTCTCCTTGCAGGGTCAGATTCTCTGAGCCTTCCTAGGTCATGGTTAACTAAGATAATAATGGGAGAAAAATTAGGGTAGACTCACCATGGCAGGCAGGCCACAAATACACATTCTAGCAGTGACCTTTAAGGAGTTATACCTCAAGCCCCCAAGAATTACTCAAATAGTGACTAATTAAAACTTTTTATGAAAGCAGAGTGAAAAACTACTTCAATATTGAGAATTTTAGGAGGGTAGAACACCTGGTACCTGGTGGGGCCTCTCAAATCATACTTAGTCTCCTCTAGCTCCACAGAGTAGTGGCCTGAGACCCAAAGATCTTCAGAGGTCTGAAAGGCTATAGGAAGAAGCCAGGGTATGAGTCCTTAATGAAGATCAGTTCAGCACAGTAAGCAGTAATCACCATCAGACCTTGCAAAAAGTGCTGAGTTACTTTTCCTTCTGCTTTCTCTTGATGATTCAGGAGGGTAGAGGGGAAAAGTCACTGATATGGGTTACCCCAACCCATAAATAATTGAAAGAATATGTAATGCAAATTCAAATTCATTTCATTTCATAACAACTCCACTTAAACAGCTCATTCAACTGTGTATGCCAGTAAATGGAATGGAATTGGAATTGACAGGAGGGGTTTCTCTCGACTCTGCTTGAATACGCCAACTGAGATGCAGAAATGCTTTCTGGTGCAAAACAAAGAAATCAGCAAAGGAAGGCCCACTTCTTTCTTCCCTTCCTGATGAAGCACCTAATGAAATGTGAAGTGGTCCAGGAGCTGTAGGCAGAAGAATGCCTAAGTGGAATAATGGAGAGAGAGGGGGTTGCTATAAAAATAGGGCCACCTTGTTGTAGATGTGTAAAACATAGTCTCAAGCTGGAGATAAGCAAAAGCAAGGTGCATGATCTGAGAATAAGGAAAATAGCCTGTTGGGAAGGCATCTTTCAATGACTAATATCTTCTGAGATTTAAGAACAAGACAGTTCCAAATTAGGTAATAACAGATACAGATGTGATGGCGTTTTAAAATATTACCTGATAGATTTCTGTTTCTTTCTCTCTTCTTGTTATTCTTCTTTTTTCCCCCTTTACTGTCCCACTCAATTAAGTAAGTCCTCTAGAGTTATTGTCTCCAGGGAGGGATGTGATAAAGTGTCATACAGAAAAAGGACAAGGCTTTGGTTCTAAACCCAGTTCCTGGGGAGAATAGAGATTTGGGACAGAGTAGAGTTTGGTAGAACAGGGTTTGAGAAGAGAGGGCTGTCTCTGGGACTAGGGGAAGGCTCTCTTGAGCAGGGGAGTGGAGGGACACTGGTGGGAAGGGGAAAAGAGCAAAGATATTCTGAGCACCAGAGGGAAGGCTGTGTGTCTGTGTAACACCAGGAGAGGTGGAATGACTACCTGCCCCTAGAGGCCATGCCCAGCTTTGCAGAGATTCCTAAGCTACAACATGATACCCAAAGAGCAAAGGGTTCTTGTATCCCAGCAAGTGCTAGACAACTGTGGAGGGAGCCAGAAGGCCCAAGGGGAGGCAGGCACCTGTGCTCCAGGTGAAACCTCAAGGACAGACCAGAGAAGGAGCAGAGGAAAAAAGGAGAGGTGGGGTGAGGGGGTAGAATGCAGTAGGAGGGCACCTTCATGGGATCCACAGATGAGATTAGATGATTTGACTGTCAGGAGAACCTTTTAGAAAGACAGGGAGCAGTGAACCAATGGCTTCAGCTTAGTTCCTGACAGGGCTGGAGGGGACAATGGGTATTCTCAAATGGCACATCTCAGGCCTTTTAGGAAAGAGGAAGAATCCCCCTTCCCCTAGTTGACCCAACACACCACACACAAAGGGGCACACACCTTGCACAGGTCCCAGGGTCCCTGTAAGAGGGAGAGGTGGGGACGCTGATTTATCTGCAGAAGTCTGTCCAGCCCCACAGGGCAGTGTTTTGAAGATAGTTCTAGTAATTCCAATAGAAACAGAAGTTTCCCTCTTTTTGCTCTCCTTGTAGCAAAATAAAGTGAACTTTTCCTGATTGGCTATAGAGAAGCACATCTGGCATTGCTAAAACTAAGGTAGAACTGATGGGGTCTTTGAAAAGGAGAGATAGCTTCAGAGCATGTGGCGTCTTGCCTCCTGACATTCAGGTGGGAATTGCTTCACATCTTGCACCAGGTGCCCACCTAGCCTCAATTCAGGAAGAAGAGAGCACATGGAGCTGTGGAACCTGCCCTCCATAGGCGGCATCTGCTCCTGTTGGCATGGAAGTCTTTCCAGCCAGCGCCCCCTGGTGGAGGGAACTGTAAATTTAGAAGGGAGGAGCAGAGGCTCTCCTTGGTTAAGTGACGCCCAGATAAGGGAGGAAACAAACTTGCTCCAAAAAAGGGCTGGTCCACTGGAGCCTGAGGAAGTCAGCACCTACACTAGTACTACTTTTGTACTAGAATCATCCTTTAATATCTTTTTGTAAAACTGGTTCTGTGGTGGTGAACTCCTTTACGTTTTGCTTGTTTAATCATTCCGTCAGTTCTGAATGATAATCTTGCTAGATATAGTATCCTAGGCTGAAAATCCTTTTTTTTTTTTTTCTTTTTTTCAGCACTTTGAATATATTATGCCATTCCCTTCTGGCCTGTAGAGTTTCATTTGGAAGTCTGCTGACTGTCTTATGGGGGCTCCTCTGTTGTGACACATTTTTCTCTGGCTGCTTTTAATAGTCTTTATTTTGTATTTTTGACATTTTGATGATGATGGTGTGTCTAGGTGTATTTCTGTTTGGGTTTTTTTCTTTATTAGGAACTCTTTAACTTCCTAGATCTGGAGGCATGCTTCATTCTTCAGACTGGGGAAGAAATTATCTATTATATCTTCAGATATGGTTTTTACCCACTTTTCTCTTCCTCTGGGACCCCTATGATGCAAATGTTGTTCCTTTTGATGTTATCCCAGAGGTCTTGAATACTGTTTTTGATTCTTTGAATTTTTTTAATCTTTCCTTGTTTTCTTGACTGAGTTCCTGTCCTGTCTTCCAGATCACTGATTCTATTGGAAGCTTCATCCATCCTATTGTTGAGTCCCTCTATTGAGTTCTTTACTTTAGCCATTGTGTCTTACCTGTTTGATATCTTGTTTTAATTCTTCTCTTTGCTTCTTGACATTCTCGTTTACTGCCTCTACTGATTTCTGGATTTCCATGAGTATGTTAAACACAGTTACCCTAAATTCCTCTTCAGGTAATTTACATATATCTGCTGTATTCAGATTTTCCCCTGTGTTTTTGATTGGGTCCATCATTTCACATGTAGTTCTCTGTGTCTTTGTTCTAGTCGGCATTCTGTTTATATTTCTGAGGGTTCGGTTTCCCTGGCGTTGTGTATGTTTGACTTCCCCGGGATTGAGAATCAGGTTGCAGTTTTGCCTCTACCCACAAGGTGGCGTTAGCGGGTAGCACTGAGGTTTGGGACTGCTTTCTCACTGTAATCTGGGGGTGGGATGTCCAACAGGTGGGATTTCTGGTGGGCAGATATGCGGTGGGCAGGATTTCCACTCAGTGGACCCCAGGCTCTGGTATGAAATGGTTGTGGGAGGGGTTGAGCTCTTTGGCTGATTTCTGGTTATGGCTGTACCCAGTACAATTTCACTGGACTGGCTCCAGCTTAGTTCCTGATGTGCTGGCTCTCCTTTCCCCACCCCCAAGTCAGTCCTCCATGACTCCGTGTCCCAGCCCCACTGGGCCCGCCTCTTGCTGCCTCTGCAGCTGGTCCCAAAATATCCCTGTCTTATGCCCCACAGCTGGTCTGGAGACTCCCGAGCTCTGTCTCAAATCCAAATCTGTAGCTTAGCTCAGAATTGTGCCAGGTGCCCTCACCCATCATTAGTTGTCAGCCAATCTATCTCCAGCTGAAGTGCCAGTAGTTTCTTGGTGTTTGTCTTAGAAAAAACAGGTGATTTTTTTTGTTGTTGTTGTCTGTGGGGAGTGACCCAAAAGTGTGTCCTATCGAGTCACTATCTGGTTATACTGTCTGTGCTGGAAATCAGATGGAAGACTTGTCACCATCTGATGAAGAAGACAATCGTGGAAACGGAAAATCACAGTCCAGCATGACTAGGGCCAAGATAAATGTGCTCAGTGGGGAGGCTTAGAGTATGATTTAGCTTTTGAAAGTCAGGAGGGCTTCCTGTCTGGGGAACCTTCCAAGTTGCTTTGAATATTTTTTCCTCAAGAAGTGATTTTGCAAGAGAATCATAGAGATATTGACTTAGCAAGTTAACATCAGTGAGAGGTTGTATTGATCTGTAGAATTTTCTATAACAGGCTTCTTCTTATTTGAGTAATTAAATGTGTTTATTGCCTAGATAATGTTAGATTTTTTTGTAGTCTGCCAAAAGCTATCCCAACTGATAGAATGTTTTTGTCAATTTTCTTCTTAAATGATGTTGAGGAAAAAGTTGAAAATCTACATTGTTTTGGCTGTAATTACCATTCTTTTTCCTTCATTGTAATTTATGAAGGGAAGAAAAGGGTGTTTTTCTGACTCCAGAAAAATTGGAACAGGATTTTCTTCTTTTCCTTTTCTCTTTTTTCTCCCCCTTCCATCTTCCTTCCTTTGGTATATGAATTATTTAAAATGTCAGTACATTAAAAACCAATGGGTTAAATATTACATCGTTGACTTAATTTTCATATAATAAATGAACCAATAATAACACTTTCTATAAAAAGCAAATATTTGCATTAATCTCAGGATTAAGTATTATATAACAATGAAATAGTGTTTATAAATTATAACAAGAGTCTCTTGCAAATGACGTATTCAGGGTTCAATTTCATCCTAACAAGATACTGATTAAGTATAAAGATGATAAAAAAGAACCTTCATTCCAACTTGGCTATTATTTATGTTCCTTGTTTCTTTGAGTTTTAAATATCCTGCAGTTTCATGCTTATCTTTATCTGAGTTTTATGTATAGGTGGCTAGGTTTTAAATGTAAGTATCTAAGTTTTAAATGTAAGTATTTGAGTTTTAAATATCCTACAGTTTCTTCCTTACCGCTTTAAGAAAATGTTAAAGTCTTCCCCAGGTTGATTTTCTCGAGTTTCCTAATATTTAAATCCCGTGATCTCTAATTTTTAACTTTAATTTAATTGAAACTAAATTTAAGAAATTGAAGCTTATTATTTTGGGAACCTGTTTGGCCTCTTTCCTCAATGATTTTCAAGGGGTCTTTCTGCATTAAGATGTTAGTTCTCTGTGATTTTCCAAGCAAACATTTTCCTGCATGTATTTATTGTTTGTATTTTGGTCTTGCAGTGATTTTGGTTTCTGATAATTTTTATTTTGTCAGATGTACAATCTCTTGAGTGCCAAAAAATCTATACTTTTTTTGGCTTTTGACTTTTACATAAGTTTAAAGAGGCTTCCTTCAAGTCATTATTATAAAAACAGTTATTTCTATTTTCTTGTATTATTTTCATGGTTTTATAGATAAATTGAAATCTTGGCTCTACCTGGGATTTATTTTGGTATTAAAACATGTTAGGAATGTGTGCATATTTATTTGGAAAATAACTAATGTATTATTTTATCACTACTTACTATCTATAGTTTCATTTAGAATTTCATTTACCAAGTTTTTCTCTCTATACTGTTCTGAAATGCCACCTTAATCATGCACTCATTTTTCATATCTCCTTGATTTTATTTCTATGTAGTTTCACTCCTTAGCCTATATACTCTTACCACTATCTCATTTTAAAAATGACTATGGTTTTGGGCAGATTATAATAATTGGTAATTCATTGTCACACATTATTCTACCATCTTAAGGAATGTCTTAGCTCTTCTTGTATTTTTTACTCTTTCAGCTTGATTTTAAAAATAGTACTTATTATACCAGGCCTTTTATTTATTTGTTTTTTCTGTATTGATTTTTTTCAGGAAAATAAATGACAAAGTAACATATGTTTGCTGTAGCAAAGTCAAACAATGCAGACATGTGGAGAATGAGCCTTGACAACCTCCTGGTCTTTAACAACACATCCCAGAGGTAACTCCTATTAGCTCTTTGTTAAGCATCATCCTTTTGGACTTTCTCCCATTCATACACATAAACACATTTCATGAAGAGGTGCCACCCAAATTGCAGTGGTATTTTGACTAGGCCTTCACAATAAATATTTGGGGAGGCATATTTTCTTCCAGATTTCTGGCTTTCAAATCATATAATGCATATCAGGTTTAAAAATATTTTTTTTTGCTTATGTATACTGGTATAACATTATGCATCTACATCACAGAAATTGGATGAGACAGATGTGATGATAAAATATGTTTCAAATCTATCTTATTATTATATTTTTCAAAATACATTGTATAATATATAGATCCTGTGAAATACTCTGCCAAGAAAATAAAGGCTCTCTGGGCACATGAGTTTGAAAAATATTGGGTGTTATATCTTCCTGTTGGATGTTTGTAATACAGGGCAGTGCATTAGAAACTGTTAAGTCTTCTAATAAAGGTTTAATTTTGTCTGACCCAGTGTTTTCCAAACTTACAGTTTTCCTGATCGAACAAATTTGAAAAACACTGGGTTAAAATTAAACCTTTATTAAAGGACTTAACAGTTTCTAATATGTTGCTCTGCATCAGAAATGTCCAGAATTTTGTTTCTTGATGGAATATTAATAGAACACAATTTGGTAGTGCTGAATTATATAGCCTTCACTCTTGACTGTGAGTGGGATAGTAGAGAACTTTGAACAACTCCCAGCTCTCTGGCTTTGATGAATGGATGGTTGGTGGTGTCACTGCCTGAGATAAAGAATGGAAGTGGAGGATTAATTTTGGACATATTAAATTTCAGTGCCTCTGGGCATTTCAAGTAGAGATGTTTAGTAAGCTGAGACTATACAGGTCTGGAACTTGGGTGAGAGGTCAGAGCTAGAGAATGGTGGCTTCAAAAATTTCCTTTGGATTAAAGTCTGTTGTCTAAAAAGACCCATTTAAAAATGCACATATATTACCTAGGAAGGGTAAGCATTAAATTATTAATTCGTATTATATTATCATATTAGCTTACTATCATTTTAAAGCAGAGATCAGGCCCCTGAAGGAATGGAAATCAGTACTGGTGAATTTTGAGAGGAGGGTCGGCAAAAAAAGAGATTTCCAATGTCTCGGAATCTGAGGGCCTTTTTTTAAATGCTAAGAAATATCCCAACCTCCCCATGTCCCATAATCCTACTTTTAATATTATTTGATTATGAAAATGTGACCTGATCAAAACCAGTATGAATTAACTTTGAGAGGAATCAGTACAAATTTCATAAGACATTTATTTATGCAGTTTTCCTGACAGTTAACTGTGCATATGGATTTCTTATCTTCCTGTTACCCTGTGTTTTTCTAAGCTGAACTGGATCTAGGGATCCTGAATTTCAGCTAACACTATATTCTCCCCTTATTTAGACTTGTGTTAAATTCAAACGTGAAGCCTCGAGGAAGACGCTAGTAGTTTTTAGGTCAGTCGTCTAGTATCTTTTTGGCCCGAGTCCATTTTAGCCAAGACTAAACTCTTTGCCTGACTTTCTCTAACTAGGTGACCTCAGAGAAACCTCACTGCCTCCTTTTGCGTTACTATCAAAACAGGATAATAGCAATAGCTTTTCTTTCCTCTCAGGGCCCAAGAGCATAAGCCAGTAAGATAAATAGTTGTGAAAGTGAGTGGGAAGGTTAAAAGTGCTCTAAAATGTGAGGTATTTTCATGGCTGCATTTTAATATGGCTCACCACTAGGTATCCTGAAGGTAGCAATTCCCTGGGAAGGGGCTTAATCATCCAGGCTCACCATAGGGTGGACTCCATTTAACCTGTGTGTTCTACCTGATTAGGTTATTGTGTGTAGATTGCAGGGATTTCAAGCTCTACTCCATCTTTTTCCTTTTGATATAATTTTAATGAGATTTTCCCCATTCTTTTATTGCATGGCAGGCTACCGCTAGAATAAATATAAAGAAGTTTTTAAAAGTGCAGAAAACAGGAGGGCTAGGGAGATGGAAAAATGCAGGGGATCAGGCAGGGGATGTGGGTGGGAAGGCTGCTCTCAGATCTGTGAGTCTCCTGATGACTTCAGGATTCCTGGGGCCCTTCCTTATGTGCCAGGCGCTCTGAAAGATAAGAGAAGAGGCCCAACGAAGGCCTCTGAGAGAAATGTCATTTTTAATCGTTTAAAGAGTATCATATTCCTTCCAAGAAGTTCTATCACTGGCCTTGAAATCCAGTGTTTTTCTTTGTACTGTACAAGCAAAGTCTGCATCGTCCAGATTCTTCTCACAATGACCTTTAGTGTATTTCTCTGAATGGACAGTTCAGTGGGCTGTACCAGGGCACTTAAAATGACAGAGGAGCATTGGAAGAGCTAATTTTTCGTTAGACCAGACAATTAAAAGTCATTTATTCTGAATTAAGGTTATTTTTTTTCATTAATTGAGCTCCCTTTATTGAATACTATTAACTGTCACTGACTAGTAGGTCACTAACTACAAGACTAGCAAGTAATTTCATTTCTAGGACTTCATTCATTTTCCTCTCCTGGGAAGGAGTGTGTGTGTGTGTGTGTGTGTGTGTGTGTGTGTGTGTGTGTGTGTGTGTGTTTAGAAAGAGAAGTACAAGTATCTGATATACATCAAGCATACTTTGAGGTATGTTATTGAGATCATTTATTCCTATAACCCAGGTAAGACATTAATTTTCTATTTAGCAGCCAAATGTTAGAGGGATGGAGTAAGTTCTTAAGGCCAAAAGCTTAGAGTAGTTAGGCTAGAATTTGTACCCAAATCTAATTCTAACTCAAACTCTTTCCACTGTACTAAGTTGTCTTTAGTTTGTTTGAGAGGTAAAGAAGTTTCTGTTTGTGTTTCAACTCTGGAGTGAGTCCCCAGGAAAGAGCACCATGAATCAATCACTGTTACTTGAGATGGTAAAGGGCAGAGAGTGGTTTCACAGGTTGGGCATATGCCTTCCCTGTTTAGAATATTTCCTCTACCATAATTTCCAGTTTTACTGCTTTGTGGTTCCTTTTGGACAAAGTCATAGGTCTCTGAAAGAAGGAAGGGAGACAAGAGAACAATGGAGCAGAAAGAAGATTCGTTGTAAACCCAAACATCCAAGGTTAGAAAGAGTGGTTACAAGTGACCAAGAAAATCCCAAAGACAGCTCATAAATTCTCTCATCATTATGTTTATTAGTGATTTTAAAACATGCAACAGTTAGTATTTTGGGGGCAGAATGTTCTGGGAACTAACTAGAATCTCTTTTGTTAAAGGATGACAGCCTGTCCCTGGGATGAAGGTACTGTAGTCTCTGGCATTTGGGAATTAATGCCTTTGTAAAGTCAACCTCTGATCTTATTTACGCCAAGACTATCATGGAGTAGAGTGTGGCCAAAGGAGTGGGGCCACTACAGCTGTCATCATGTCACAGAGGATATAATCTACTGGGCTTGGGTGAGTCATATCAATTATGACTGACAGTGGGGGAAGTAGAAACTATATTTACAGTGTCATTGTTTTTATTATTGCTTGGGGACAATTTTAGTGATTTCTTTTAGAGCAGAAATTAGTGACTGTAATTTGACTCTGCCAATTTTACTCACTATTTACTTAGAGCAATTTAATAGCTGCCCGCAGTGGAACTCCATCATCAGCTTACATCCTCTTGAGGTGTTTGGGTACAAAGAATCCCATTCCCTTGGCTCCAGGCTCTAGATCAGTGGTTCTCAATCCTGACTGTACATTAAAATCCCCTAAGGGGCTCTTAAAAATACAGATGGCTGGGCTCCATCTTAAGAGAGTCTGATTTAATTGGTCTTGGTGGGACCCTCACACTGGTATTTTTCAACAGCTCCCCAAGTGATCCTAATGAGCAGCCAAAATTGGGAACTACTGCTCTGGATGGTTGACTCATCCTACATAACCCATCAGCTGGAGTTTCTATGGCTTCTGGGGCTGTGCAAATAGATTGGCACCTTTGCATGAATTTTAAAAAGATGGCCCTTTACCTGCACATTTTAGAAAACTGTATTCCTTTTGGGTTAGCACAGCTCCATGGGCACATGGTTTGGTGTGCAGAGTCATTCCTTGTGGCTGCTGACCTTAGGGTCCTCTTTGAATCTCATGATATGGCAGGATCCTATTCTAAGGATATCTCCTAGGTCTTGGTCTTAGGTAAATCTCATCTATAAGGAATTATAGAAGGAACCTTCTAAAATGGCTCCCCTGATCTTCTCCTCAGCTATATAACATTTAACTCATGCAAATATTTTTTTGAAGTTCATAGAAATTGTCCTAAGGGCATATAGCAAATAGAGAAACATTTGTTTAAGAAAATAAATGTAAGAATAGAGTCTGTGGCACTTGAGACATAGTTTATCCCTCCTCCACTTGATAGAAGCTCTAAGCTCCACTTCATATGAATGTGGACAAGAAGGGCTTCTACTCTTCTTAGTTCCCAGTTTAGGGCTATAATTTCTTCCTTAGAGAAGAAAGCTCACAAAATTTCTTATTCCCTATACCCAGTTCTATGTTGTAGAAGCTCTACTATAAGCAGGTCAAGAATACTGGAGGCTTTACCTCAGCTCATTCAGAGGGTCAAATTTCTATGATAGGAGAAAAAAAAATCAAAAAAGTCTAGAGCTACTGTTCTTTACAAATGCCTACTCACAGAGGAGGATGTCACTTCCTGAGAAGTAGGTCCTATCTCTGTCTATGGCTTCGGAGCAGTTGTACAGGGATTTTTCCTAGGAGACAGGCAGACTGTAAGAGTAGAGAAGTCTATAGTTCTCCATAAGGGCATTGGTGTTATTTGTAATAAAGTATAGTAAAGTCAAATCTAACAGTATTACAAAAAATGGGAATTTTGGTAGCAAGTAGTTACCAGGAACTTGGTAGTAGCTTGTGACTATATGACAACTACAGACTAAATTTTAGAACCACTAGAATTATAATGGAAAGAATTGGGGCAAAAGCTAATTGGAGTTTTCCTGGTATTGGTTTAAGCTTCAAAATCTGGCCTTAAAGACTACCCCTGCAATGAGGCTTGAATATAATTGGATTGGACTGTGGAGCAATTAATGGCTGAGGTATTGTTGAAAGAAATAGACAAATAAACTTACAATTTTTAGAGATTAATAGCTCGTTGTGATACCGAGAGAGAGAGAGAGAGAGAGAGAGAGAGAGAGAGAGAGAGAGAGAGAGAGAGAGAGAGAGAGAGAGGAATAAGAAACTAAGAGCAAGATCAAGGAATGAGATTATCAAAGAGTCTTGGTAAAGTGACTGTCACTTTGGGCTTACTATGAGCATGCTGTGTCCTCTGAGGACTGATATTAGAGATTATACACAGAGGGGAAATAGACTTCAGAGAAATAGTCGAGTCAAGTCACTGAACAAATAAATAAGCAAGCAACAATAAAGACAAGACCCAAAGAAGTGATACTGATGAGTCACTATCTGTAGTTGCTATGACAGAGTATTCAGAATGCTCAGTTTTCAAAAACAAAAGATCATGAGACATACAAAGAAACAGGAAATTATGAATTTTATGGAGGAGAAAGAGTAGGCAACAGAAAAGCCTTTGATATGACCCAGATGTTGGACTTAGCGAATACTTTGAATTCATTATAAGTACCTTAAATAATAACCAAAAGGAAGTGTGCTTAAAGAAGTAATGGGTGGCATGATGACAAGATCTCATTAGAGAGGAAATTTCAATAGAAATAGAAATTATGTAATAAGAACTAAGTGGAAATTCAGCAGTTGAAAAATGAAACAGTACAAAATGAAAATTCACCAGAGGAGCTCAACACTAAATGTGAGATGGCAGAAGAAAGATCTGTACACTTGAAGACCTATCAATAGAGATTATGCAATCTGAAGAACAGAGGAAAAACAAATAATAATGAAATGAGTCTCAGGGAAAAATAAGACACTGCTAATTATACCAGTATACGCAAAAACGGAGTATAAGAATAAGAGATGAGACAACAAAGAGAAGGAAAAAATGTCAAGAATGGCTGAAAACTTACCGAATTTGATGAAAAAGATCTATATACACATCTAAGAAGCTCAATAAACTACAAGTACGATGGAGAGAGTCACACTAACACCCATTATAGTAAAAATGTTGAAAGACAGACAAAGAGAAAAACTTGACAGCAGCAGGAGAAAAAATGATGTATTATGTACTAGGAAGTCCTGGTTAGATTAATAGCTTATTTCTAGCCAGGATCAGTGGAATGAAGAAGTGGGATGTCATATTGAAAATGCTGAAAGAAAACAGCCAACCAAGTATATTATACCCAATAAAATAGTCTTTTAAAAGTGAAGATTAAAATAATGAAGGTGAAATAAACATTTCCAGATAAAAATCCATTGCTTGTAGGTACATTTTAAAAGCAATGCTAAAAGAAGTTGCTAAGGTTGAAAGCAAGTGATGCTTGGTTATACTTCAATTCTGCATGGAAAAATAGTGTACTGAGAAAGGTAAATGTACTATATAGGTAATTATAAAAGTATTTATAAATTTCTTATCCTCTCCTCACTTAAATGATTTATATAGAGCATAAACACTACATAGATATGCATGTATATATATGCATATATGTACATAAATATGCCTATATCATAGAATAATATATTTCATAATAACATACAGATGATGGATAGGAGCAAAACTGTATTGCTATAAAATGATACTAATGATAACTCAAATCCAGAGGAATAAATGAAAAGAACCAGAAATGATAAATGAGGTTAATATAACAAATTACATAGATATACTTGGTGTCATTTATTCTCTCAGTCCATGAATTTTAACCTTTTCATAACCTTCCCTTCCTCACTGCCTTTGCCTTGGATTTGATATTTGCTTAAACAGTTCCCACATTTGTGTAAGTCAGTTCCTTGTAATAAATCTCTTAATATCTATATCTCCTATTAATTATGCTTCTTTGGTTGAACTCTGGATGATAGGCCTGTCATGATTAAATGAGCTAATATATGAATATGTTAGCAAAGTGCCTGACTCATAAAACTCCTGCTAAATTATAGGTGTATTTGTTGACATTATTATTATGCTATTATTATTATTATCCCTCAAATATGTTTTTAAGATTTATCCATTTTATTATATGTGCATTTAAATTGTAACTTCTGTCTGACACCTTGTTCTATTGCTGCCCATTCTGAACCCAGACCACCATCTCCAACAGGTCAAGTTGAATGTTTTATCACCTAAACTCTGTGGCAAG
Source organism: Solenodon paradoxus (assembly GCA_004363575.1). NCBI lineage: Eukaryota > Metazoa > Chordata > Mammalia > Eulipotyphla > Solenodontidae > Solenodon > Solenodon paradoxus. The sequence continues at coordinate 75,622 of RJWH01000702.1, forward strand.
AAAGCCACATAGTTATGGAACTTACCCAACACAATAGCAATTTTCATGAGTAAATACTTCTTCAAGTTTTTGACTGCTTCAGTCATTTTCCAGTGACCTGAAAAATAAGGTTGTCCTGTTTTCTGTTTGTTTCTGTGAAGGACATTCTACCAATCTCTCGCACAGTCATTACTGAAAATGAACCACAGGACATTTGCTTCTGTACTCCAGTAATGGAGCCATAAAGAACATAGAGATCATATGGAGAGGCTGTGTGTAGGAGCTCAGGCCAGCAGCCCAGCTGGAATCCCAATGGCAGGCAACACCCACCTCTAGATGTGTGAGTGAGTGTGCCTTCAGAAGTTTCTATCCCCAGCTAGTATCACTCCTACAATCTGAGTCTTCCCGGCCAAGGTCCAGGATACTGGAGCAGAGATAAGAAACTGCTAGTGTTTCCCAAGCCCCTAATCTACTTAATCAGGGATACAATAAAACAGTCTTTGTTAAGCTGAGATGATTTTGTTATGCAGCAATAGATAATTTGAGGAAGACTCAGTATGGCTGTTGACATCTTTTCCATAGAATGGTGCACACCTGAAGTTAGAATCGCAGCCTCTAACATCATTTAATAAGGAAATCAGATTTCATTTGCTTGTTTCCGATATAGAGCCTACCTATTTGACAGCATTGTAGAATTATTTCCACCTGAATGTTCAATTTCTAACACAAGGTCTAATAGTTCTCAGTACTGCTGCAAAATCCCAAATGAAGAAAACATGTTTTTAATTATTTGTAAAATATCTCTATTTTGCTGGAAAGGATTATTCCAAAATTCAAGTCTAATTTTTGCTCCATAAATTATGCTGTAGAAAAGAAAGTACTAGGCTGGGAAATTGGAAAACCTGGACTGGAGTCTGCTTGCATGACCCTAGATCAGTCACATACGTTCCATAAGCCTCAGTATTATACTGCAAAACGAAAGTGTTTTGCTAGCCAAGTTTAAGAACGCTTTGTGCTAGAATTTAGGTTTAGTTCCAACAGCCTAATAATTTCTTAAATCTCGCTGTCTATTTGACAGGATTTGGTATTATCTTCCAAAATTTAATATTAGCACATCCTTCTTCCCAGAAGTTCCACTTTTAGATGTCTAGCCAACAGACCTGTTTATGTATGTTTACCAAGGTAGTTCAAGGTGTTCTTTATAATATCGTTTGAAATAAGAGCATAGTAAGAAACAGACTTAAATCAGTAGGGAAATCACTGAGTAAATGGTGATACATATTATTAAATGCTGTGTAATGATTTAAAAAGGACCAGAGAGCTCTGTAGGTATAATGCAGAAATATTGTCAGTACATAATAATAAGCAAAAGAACAAGTTATAGAGCAGAACATACAGGAGGCTCTTGTTATTGTAGCATGAAGCAAGCCCACCCTGTTTATTTGTGTCTCTACAGAGGATGGGAAGGAAACATAATGCTTGCAAGTTGTTTTTGCCTTTTGATCATTTCCCAGTGATCTGAAATGATTGCTTTAAATAAAGTTGTCCAGTTGTATGCTTATGTGGAAGGATACTCCAGACCGCTTCATAGTTCAGGGGCTGGAGGGTCAGGGAGGGGAGGTGGGATATAAGAGGGTGTTCATATTTTAGATAATCCTGCATTGTTTAATTTTTCAGTGGTGTGTATTCATGTATTTCTTTTGTAATTAAGTACGTATGTGAAGTTATCATCTGTTGTGAATTTCATTGCTTCTTTCTGAAAGCAAAGTTTTGGTTCCGAAAAAAGAATTTCTAAATGCCCACAGAGTTCTGATATGCCTGGGAGAAAACGACAAAATAAGAGCGGCCGTCAGGGTTGAGAGCATGTTGCCAGTTGAGTAAAACAGCAGGAGAACCTGCTGGTGACCAGATTTGCCCATCCCAGTGCAGGTGCCACTGCGGTTAATAAGAATTACTATTTACTTTTTTTGTTGTTAAAGAAAGTTGGGAGACGGAGGACTAATATAGATCATTTGTCAGTACTCAAAAGGAAACCAATTGGGTCCATTATTGAAATGAAACTTTTCCACTGTTCCTTCACCTAGCACTTTTGTTGTTAGCCTTCAGAGAAGAGCTCAACGTTGCTGGGAGAATGAAGGAGACATCCCAGTGAAGCTTCTGTCTGCTGTTTAATTAAACTGCAATATGCAGTAAAATAAATTAAACATCAGTGAAATTACAAGTAACATTGCATGTGGAAGGGGATGTTTTAAAATGATGGATTCATGAGAGTATTTTATCCAGACAAACGGAAAATGTCCCAACCTCACTATTTTTAATCCTTTCTTGAAAGCACTCATGTGCACGTTATCTTTGTTGAAGAAATGGTGTCGGAGCTTGAATTTAATTAAGAGTTATAGAAGCCAAAGATTGTTAATGAAGGAAAATGTAAAAACCCACTTTGAATGGGTCCCTGGGTATTATATTTTAATATATTATGTTAATATATTTATACCAATACATTATATTAATAATTTTAAAAGTAGAAAAATGTTTTCTATTTTGTCTTTTTTTCCTTTATTTTATGCTTCAATGTCAACAATACTATGTGATGTTATTAGTAAATATAGCTTTATCGACAAAATCTGGACTTATTTTTCTATCCGTCTGTGAAAGATAAATCGTTATTTGTGCTAGTATTCGTATTGATAGTTGGATTCCACTGGCACCCACTAGGGGTCACGCTGCCTACACGGGGAAGTACCGATTGTAGTACGATGTTTTGATTGTGACCGGATGCAGAAAGGATTCCTCTGAATTCTTTCCATTCACATGATTAAAAAGAGGAAGAAGGGAGCACTGATTTTCTTCAGTCAATGCTCAGTTGTTCTGTCCTCCAAAGAGGGAAAATTATTTAAGAAATCACAAAGGATTTGAGAGATGTGTCTGGAGAAAGGCTGTGTCTAGTAGGGGGCCAGAAAATGGAAACAGGTCAGTGGAAGCAAAAGTGAGACTCTGCAGTGTTTAAAGGCACCAGCCACTGTGTTTCAGCCCTGGTTCTACTTGCTAATTTTCATCTCCCTCTGGATCCTCATTTGTAGGGTGGGAACCATGCCACCTACTTCACCAGCAGGTACAATAATTAAATGATATCCAGAATCTGACAAATAGTCAGCGTTCAAAAAACTGGAAGCTGCTGCTATTACCAAAAATAATTGCTTTAATTTTCTAATTTAAAAATAACCACATTTCTAGAATTTGAATTACTTTATTTTCTGTGTTCTTAAGATGAATAATTAGAAAGAGGAAGTACCTTATCCTTTTCTTTTGAAACATTTTCTCTCTGAAAGATTGTATATTAATTAAACAAACATTTGAACAAGAAATTTACCCAGCAAGGGCTTGGGGAACCAGGTAAAACAAAGGTGACTTGTTTTCTTCTCTCAACAGCAGCATGATGACAGGGACAGTGTAAACTGCTGATCCAGTGAGAATGAAAATAATGTTCTCAAAGAACTAGATTCAAGCTCCTATATGATCAGTATTCTAAAAATGATATACCTATGTGTAATGTGACAGTTATTTGGTGAAAAGTATGTGCTTTTCAGTCTGATAGGCCAAGGTTTTATTTAAAGAAACCCTGAAGTCAGAACATTCATATGCTGTTGGTGGGAAAGTGAATTAGTCTAGTCATTATGAAAAACAGTATGGAGATTCCTTAAAAAATTCAAAATGAACTATCATATGATCCAGCAATTCCACTTCTGAGTATATATCCAAAGGAAATGAAATCACTGTCTTCTGGCTTTACTGAGGTATTTATTGACAAATAAAACTATATGTATATATATGTGTGCGCGTATGTGTATATATATTTACATATATAAAGTATACAATGTGCTATTTTGAGGTATGTGTACATTGTGTAATAATTACTATATTAAGCTAATTAACATATCCATCACCTCATGTGGAGAGACATGTACCCTATTTTTCATTGCAGCATTATTTACAGTAGCAAGACATGGACACAATCAAAGTATCTGTTGAATTATGCTATGTACATGTATGAATATAATTCAGCCTTAAAAAGAGGGAAATCTGTCAATTGCAACAACATGGGTAAACCTAGAGGACATTGTTCTAAGTGAAATAAACCAGAAACAAAGACAAACACTGTGTGTGCTCATTTATATGTGGAATCTAAAATGCTGAATTCATAGAACCATGGAGTCGGATAGTGGCTGACAGGGTGGGCATGGGAGGAATGGTAAGATGTTGGTCAAAAGGTGCATAATTTCAGTCGGTGGAGTACTAAGTTCTGGAGACTTAATGAACAACACGATGACTGCAGTTAATAATAATGTGTAGTATACTTGGAATTTGCTAAGAAAGTTGAACTCAAGTATTTTTACTGTACACACACACACACCCCACCCCACACACACAATGGAAACTGTGTAAGGTGAGGTGATGGATATGTTGATTAGCTTAATACGGTAATTATTACACAATGTAGATGTCTCAAAATAGGATATTGTATACTTTATACATGTAGATATACATATATATACATACACACACACATATATATATATATATACATCTAGTTTTATTTATCAGTTATATATCAATAAAGCCAGAAAAAATTTTGAGCTTCACTTTCTTTACTGTTCAATGAAGATAGTAATACCTATCTTGTAGGCTTTTCTGAGAATTAAAATTGTTGTAAAGCAACTAAAAGCTGTAGTTTGTTGTCATTCTTCATCGGATGTCAAGGTTTTCTTTCTTTTGACCTTTTTCAAAGAGGGCTATTTGAGACAGATTTTACTCTCTTCGTATAGAGTTTTGAAAGGAAATTGCTGGGCAGGGAATTAGGGAATCCTTCACTACTAAAGTGTATTTGAATTGTGCTTTAGGATTTGTATAAGATTTTAGCAAGAAGAGCTAAAAGGAATGGTGCACATGACTTATGCAATGACTTGGCTGCATCTTCATTTCCTTTAGAGTCTTGAACAGCTCTGCTTGATTAGAATTATGATACATATAGGGACAAACTTGGATGAAGTTGGACTGATGCCTAGGGACATGTCATGGAAGATCTTAAATGCCAGGTGAAGGAGGTTGACCTTTTGGTGGGTAAAGGAGAACAGTTGGACCATCAATACTAGAGAACAGAAATTTGGAAATCTTGAAGAAAATATTTCTTCCTAAATTTGGGATTAGGATGAGAATAAAATTACTCATATAAACTATTTACCTTTCATATTATATATTTACGTTTTCCCCTTTAGTTGCAGAGAAAATTGTTCACCTGAATCCAACGAGGGCTCCTGGATTCTTGGCCAACATGTTGTCTTCTTAGGTTACTTTAGATGATAGGTTATAGGGAATCAGAAGTGTCAGAGATGACACTAATAAAAACAGGATGCTGTTCAGTTTCTACATGCATGCTTAAACTGAAAATAAATCACCTACTCTGCTTCTGGGCAGGTGGAACCTCAGTTCCACAGGTCCTTATTGTGATACGATGTTCCTTATACTAACACACACCATAAATTACTATTCCTTTTCATCATATTGGATGAGATCAAGTTAAAATGTCATTTCAAGTGAGAGAGAACAAAAACTCTTGCACATAAGCCCCTTAAGTTGTTCTGGGTGAAAGTCTGCTGTTTACTAAAAGAAAGTTGGCGGGGGATGGGGGTGGGTGTGGGGGATGGGGTGTCTTTCCTTTTCAAGTGATTTGGGGATGAATTTCAAAATCCCATTTGCACTTATTCTGCACTGCGCTTCATTTATTCTGGAGACAAAGGAGAATGATTTTCTTGGAAGAAACTTTTAAAAATCCCACTAGTTGGTGGATCACAGCGCTAGAAATACCAACGAAAGTAATATGTTGATTCATAATGATTTATTCTCTGTAGTTTAGGGGGCCTAGTCTATCATCTTAAACCCCAAGAAAGGAACAGAAGAAGTTAGTTTTAAGAGGAAGAATTCCCACACTCATTACTTCTGCCCACTGCTTTCAGCTGTATTTATCAGGACAATTTTGCTAGGAAACACTGTGCAATCAAACAAGAAACAGCTTTGGAGGCAATTAAAGCAGGAGGCTAGGTGAAAATAAAGATTAAAAAAAAAATACCAGCTATTGAATACCTACTTTCAAATTATTAGGAGTTTTCTCTTTGAAAAAGGAACGCACTGCGTGTCTGTGTATTGTGAGTTCTTCAAGGTAAATGAGTATCGCCACAGACGGTAACATTATTACTTTATCATCCCCAGTGAATATTACTCAGACAGGCTATATTCAGTTGATATAGATATGAACACAGTACTGTGGTTGGGGCTGAATTACAGCAAAGGTAAAGCTGGTTGATGGGCTTGTAAGGTCCTTTACTGTGTGCAACTCCCACTGGAAACTGGGTGATGTTTGGAACTGAGTATCTGTGACTCTGTTGGGCAAGAACAATAGCGATGGCATTTGAGTATTGTTACAGCTTATGGAGTCTTTTCACATGTATTATCCTAGCAGTTGTGCCCTGTGATAAAATAAACCATACTGAGGCAGAAAAAAGGATGTGAAGTTTCCTTTCAAGGAGTTTCCTTTCAAGGAGCTCTAGGAACTAGATGGCTCATCTTTTACAGTCGTTGAAGGAGCTCTCTGACTTTGAAAAGAGCAAAAAGATTTATTTGTTAATTGAAGTAACTTTGGTTTACAAAATATTCTAAGTTCAGATGGGCTGTTTCACTATTTAGCAAACGGATTTGTGAGACTCGCAGAATCAGTTCTCCGGAGCACACAATTTATAGTTTAAGCAGTTAATCTCAAATTAAGTCGATATACCACAAATGATCACTGTGACGTAGTGGCTAGGCGGTCAACTCCAATCTCTCTTCATCAGGGATCTCGTAAAACTCTCAGGAGAACAGAGCACTGACCAGATTCTCTCCGATTGACCTAGCTCTGATTTTTGCTGCTCCTTTTCTGTCTCTCATTCTTGTGTCCCAAGAAGTAACTAGCCGGATGAAGGAAGAGGTAAAAAAGAAGTATAAGGATCTCAGATTTTCTGTTGGAAATTTCCCAAGTTCAGAACAGAATCAGTCTTTACGTTGTGGTATCATTAATATAATGATACCACATATTATCGTATCAATATATAAAATATATATTACAATATGAGACTATAACAGCAATATAATAATCACACTATATTGTGATTGTTTTTCCTAATTGGAATTACTGCAGGTAAATTCACAAGTTCTATTAACTAGAAACCTGGAAATTCAACTTGCCCCTCCCTTTACTGAAAAATGCTTTGAAACTAGCTGCCATTGCACTTCAAATGACCAAAAGCTAGAACAATATATTTCTGCAGGAATATTGATAAGCTGGTCTAAAGCCATGGCATTCTCAATATCATATCTACTTAATCCCGAGAGTTTCCATATCATACAATAATCCTATTTGTTTCTACAAATGTAACTTATATATACTAGGTCCTGGATCTCTGTAAGAAATTACTAAATTTTACTGTGTGTCTGTTCATTGAAAAGGCCTGTGCCTCTTTCTGTCTACTACAAATTTTGTTTGAACTGAGAAAGACGTGGCCCTGACTAGCACTTTATATTCAATAAAAATTTTAGCAATTGTCTTTCGCTTTCTGAGTTTAGAAAATTTGCTTTAAAAGTTTGATTTTTTTTCAGCAAGAGCATTTTAAATCATCTATGCTTAGATTTTTTTTTAAAAAGTGGAATTGTAGAGTCAAATCTTACTTGTTTTTGAGAGTTAAATTTATTATTGAGAACAAGGAAGCTTCTGGATTCCAGTGGATTTGCTTTCCTTCTTGGGCAATAGACTAATCCCTCAACTCCACTAACTATTTGCTGTAGAAAAACTAATTTCACTTCTGCCAATAAAGTTCTTAGACAAGTTTGATTTTCTCTTGATGAAAATTAATATTCCTTTTGTTTGCCTCTGCTTTTCTCTTTGCTAAGATACAGTAGAGGCTTATATTTTCTCACTCAGCTCATGATCAGGTCATATTTGTCCACAAAGAAGCTGGAAACTCCAGGTGGGCTGACCTTTCCATGGTATTATGCCATTTATGGGTTTGAACTATGTATTTTGAATGCCCTATATTTGGTAGGTGAGATGTTTTGAAGGTGAATTTTTTATAGGCATGCAAAGATGCATTGAACAATAAATATCAACGTTTGCTTCATTTTTTTACTTCTAGTCTTTGTACTAGGATTTTTTTTCCCTTGGCATAGGGAAAGCATGGTTTAGCAGAATACTGAAAAATGGAAAAAGAAGAGGGAAGGAATAAAACCCTCACATGGCCGAGGTTTCATTGTATTCATATCATTTTATTTTACAGAAAAAGAAGCTGATGTTACTTATACTTAGTGGAGTCCATGCTTCCAAATATTCCAGGGAGGTCATTATTTAATTTACTTTATGGAATGAGAATTTTGTTCAGAATGGAAAGACAACACAATTGAAGGAAATTTGAATTCATGCACACAAAAAACAATCATGCTGAGCTTAGTCCAATAGATAGCTTTTACTTGACTCACAGTAGACTGAGAATTGTTTACCAAAGGCTTACACACGAGGACATTTGGGGTTGCTGGCTGACTGGCACCAGGTAGGATGAGCTTTCTAGGGGACTGTGCACAGGACAGAGCGCAGATTTGGAGGCTGACAGACCTGGATTTGGACCTAGTTTAGGTCTTCCTGGCTATTAAGATTTTCTTTTTTTATTGCTTATCACTTGCTGTCCCTTTACTCTGCTTTACTTTTCTTTGACACCTTCCCCATCTGCTATGCTATACATTCATTTCTAAAATGTGCTGTCAGTTTTACCCAAGTACATGAGAGCAGGGAACCACAACAGCGCTGAGCATAGCACATGCTCAATAAATATTTGTCAAATGAAAGAAAGAATAATCCTGCTTTGCCTGAATGGCTGGGCTAAATACAGTGTAACAACTAGCTGAGTGACCAGTACAAATATTAAATATTTGTTGTTTTGCCATTTTCTCCCAAGTCTTATTAATCTTCTAACTTTTAGGAATCCAGCATTCAGGTGGGCCTTTCCCAACCTTTTTTTGGAAAAAAAAAAATTGATAAAAGTTCTGAACACTTAGGGGCAATTTAAACCAAAGGATTACTGCTCCCATGAATATGTATTTGTTAAACCTTATTTCTACTTGTGGAATAAAGTTGCTGATCCTTGGTGAAGAAATTTCAGGTGTTAGTAAAGCAGCTAGAAAATGTGTTTAACTCTCTCAGCCTTTCTATTTTTGGCTTGTTTCTGATTTTCCTTCTATAAATAATACTAAAGGAATTCTTCATTTACCACCAAACTTGTCCTCTCTTCATGCTTCTCCATTTTGGGAAATAACATCATTTATTCAGTTGCTCAAATCAGAAATACATGTTATCCTTCTCCTTACTTAAACTCCATTTTCTACCCATCACAGTTTATCATGAGCTCTAGCTCCTAAGCGTGTCCTCAGTCTGTCTCCTCTCCCTGTCTCCACAGCGATCACCTAGTGGCTGTGTCTGCTGCTCCCCACGTCCCATCCTGTCAGTTTCCCACATGACCTTTTCAATACCAGCATCAGGTCAGGTCAGGCCTCTGCTTTGGACCCTTCAGTAGCTACTTGCTGCACCTGCATAGTCCAAAGTCCTCCCAGTCTTCCAGGCCACACCTGTCCTGTCTCCAGGACCCCTTGCCAATCAGATTGAACACCATTCTTTCTTTCTCACTGTTTCCTAGTTGTACCAGCCTGTAGTCATTTCCCAGACATGTCACAGGCCACTCCTCATTCTTCAAGGATGTTGAAGCTCCCTTGAAGCTCCCTGACCTTGCTCTTTCCTTCACTGACTACTTCTAATCTGTCATGTTGTAGCTTCAATGTCATTTCCTCAGATGGGCCTCACCTAACTCATACTGTCTACAAGTGTTGCGGTTTAGCTCAACACAATGTTTCTTTCCTGCAGAAGCATTTTTGCAATTGATGTTTATTTACTTATTTTACACTTCATTATCTGGGTACTCTTTAGAAGTAGGAACCAATACAAGGATAGAGGCCATATCTGTTTAATAGACTTTTATGGCTTCTGGACATAGCATAATGCCTGGAGAATATAGATTCCTATCAAATACTTACTAATGCAAAAACCTCATCACTAACCCTAAATTAGAAATTAATTTTTTTCTCCAAAATATCAGAACATTTAATGACTTACATTCCTGGTATTGGCAAGGGTGTAGAAAAATGCACATTTAATAAATCAGAGAGAGGTGAAAATTGCTACATTTCTGGGGGCACTTTTGCATCTTATACCAAAGTTTAAAAAAATCAAAACAATACAATAAAATATTATTTATGGTAATGAAGAAAGGAAATGATGGAAAGCTCCCCCTCCCCGCCCGCCTCAAAAAAAGGTAGCTTAAGTCAAATCCATTATGGTATATCCAATAAGAAAATCCTATTCTTACATACTGCTTCAAAATAAGGTCCCCCCATATTGTTAAGAGAAGAAGGAATTAATTTTATTTAGGCAAAGTGTACATATGTGTCATATAGGTACAGCAGGTCTTCTGGAAGGTTTTCCCCTGCACACATGCAGGGGGCTGGTGAATCTCCTGCCCTTTTTTTTTTTTTTTTTAAGGAAAGGTGCAGACAGGAATGAAGGCAGGCAGGCAAGAAGAGAGAGGAAGAAGCAGCATTAAATTTTATTTTTATTTAGCTGTTCACTCTGGTTTCTTCCCCTGGGCCCAGGACTCAAACCCAGGCGTGTGTGGCTTGCTCCTTTGGAGACAATTGACCCAACCGCTTCTCCACCAAGGTGCACTGATATTTGTGTGTTGTTGTTGTTTTTTTTTTTAATCTTTAAAACTTTCTCTCTCCTCTTCCTCTCTCTCTTTAACTCTGAGAATGGGTTTACGATTATATATATACATATATGTGTATATATGTATGTATATATAGACACTCACACCACATATTTACATATACATGTATATACATACACACATGTATATATCTATATCTATATATATAGTAAGAGAAATTTAAAGCTATTTTTGCTTGGAGGAAAAAAGAAAGAAAAAGTACTTTCCACAAATCTACATTCCCAGTCCTAAATTATGCACTGAGGACACAGGCAAGAAAGACTTCCTTTTGACTTCGGTGCGTTCAATTTAGAGGAGACAGTGGAGAAGCAGGAGTCACCCTGTGAGCTGAATGCAATGATGAGGGAAGGCGTGTGGCAGTTTTAGGAGCCTGCCTGCTCATGCCCACCATGCGGGGCTCTTCCTGTGAAGGACTTTGGATGCACCACTTCTTGCTTTAGCCCTCAGTTTTCTTAGCTGAGAAATGAGAGAATTAAATCTCAGATGAGCTCTGAGCCTTTAAAATTCTTCATTAGTTTAAGGTCTCTAGTGCTTACTACACTTGCATGCAATTTAAAGTCCTCCCAGTCTTCCAGGCCCTACCTGTCCTGGCTCCTGGACCCCTTTCCAATTAGATTGCACACCACTCTGTTTCTTTTTCACTATTTCCTAGCTACACCAGCCTTGAAGCAGCTGCATATTTCCAGTCAGTGTTCCTCCACTTCCAACAAAAATATAGGCCACAATCAATTCGTTGAAGCAAAGCCATAGATACCACTTCTAACCATCCCCGTGCCCCCTCACAAAATGAAAAATTCTGGAAAAAATTAACCACTTGACACCACTTCCTGCTGAGTTCATTGAAAGCAATTCGATCTGTAGGGAAGGCATTGTGAGTTCAGTGACTAAGACCAGACCTGCGAGGTGAAGTTTTTGCTAACCAGGTTTCATTAAATCTATGAGATAATTGCAAAACCCAAGATGTTTTGAACCTAATGGGACATCAGTACAACTGAACTCCCAAACAGCTGTCATTCATTTTGGGTAAAACTTGTGAATTAATCCCTTGATGTCTTTTATTTTTTTTCCACTTGGTTTTCTCTTGGACTGTAGAAAGTGTGTCTCAGTTAAAGGTTAAACTTTTAAAACTGTTCAGGAGGCAAATCTTTTAAAAGCTTTTCATGGAAAATATTCTTTAATTCAAATTTACTGAGATTGCCAGGGTAGTAAATTAATGATTTATTGTCTGGGAATTTTGGGACCCCAATCTGACATAGGTCTGGTTGTTTTTTTCTATAATGTTTGGAGGATATCCAGCCACCAAGCTTTCTACTTGGGCCAGGTATTCGAAGTGCAGCCAATGTGTTGATTGATTAATCAAAGCATTGCATGTCATGAATTCTGTTTCTGTGGCAGGTATTCATAAAAAGATGTAAGTATAGCTCTTTAATGATTTTTCTTGCCAGATTATTGCAAATTGGCTATATTTTTACATCATGATAACCACACAAAGATACACTTAAGTTAGGCAGGTAAAGGCTTGGAAGATCAATAGAGTTTTTTTCAAGAGTGTGAACTCATCAAGCAATTGCGTGTCCAAGATCACAAACAAAAACTAAAGTTCAGTACTGAGTGACTCTGCCATGTAGCTGCTGAACCCAGATCAAATGCAGTAAAAGAAAAGGTATTTTAAACTTCAGAAACTTCAGGATAAATGGAATGTTACTGATCTGAACTCCCACAAGGCACTCAAATGGATGCACTTTTACTCTGTTTTGAAATTAATTCCAAGTCCAGGGAGCAGAATACATAATGTCTATAATAATTTCAGAGTGAATCCCAGGGAAATTAAACATTAAATCTGGCTGAGATTTCACATTATAGGAATTATCGAATGTGTGCCATTAGCAAACATCATTCAGCAACTTACTGTATCTGAAGCTGTGAGGTTTAAACAAATACTCCAGTGTAACATTTCACTTATTAGGAGGTGTGACCAAACAATCAAATTACCAAGAATAAAATGGGAGTTCTAAATAGCCTGGTGGTGTAAGTAAAATGACTCTCAACTCTGCACTAGGTGATGCTCAGTTTGGGAGACCTCTGACTCAAAAGCCAAGGGAAAGGTGTATAAATAAGTTTAAACCCTTTCAGTAGAAATGAAGATTTTTTTTAAAAACCATTTTCCCTCCCTTCCTCTCATTGCCACTAACTCAATTCTGGTTTTTGATGGGCTCTCTGCCCCAGTCTCTCCAGACAAATACATAGTTTATCTTCCCAAAAGACCTTATTACAAAGTAGAAAAGACTGGTAACTTGTAGTTTGCTGACTGAAATGTAAGCTTGTAAACTGATTTTAAGAATTTAGGAAATCAATGGGGCATGCCCTGTTGGTCTAGTGGTCTAGCACACTTTGGGAGCAGTCTCCCATACATCCCAAGGTCCCAGGTTCAAGACCTGGTCCCAGGGGGAACAGCCAATGTGGAAAAAAAAAAAAAAAAAAGAATTTAGATGATCAAAAAAATGTAATTTCTTTAAACTCTGACTAAATTAATCTAGCTTATACTCCCCTTATTTTTTTAATTTAATATTTATTGAGGTAACTTTAATTTACAAAATAATATATGTGCAGGTTCACCATTTTTCCAATATATGACAAAACACCCTACCACCCCACTACATTTCTACTAGTTTTCCCCCATTGTCCATTGAACCCCAATACCCCTTGTTCCTACTACCTCACCTTTCCCCATGGGTCACTTCAATTCTATGATCTATGTCCAAGGGTTGGCTTTTGTTTTGTCTGTCCCTTTACTTTGTTTCTTAATATTTTATCAGTTTGTTTTCACACAGTGGTCTGGGACCTGCCTTGGACATAAAGTTCCCTGCTTATGACATCTCGGACAAAACTTTCCTGTCGAGCCACACCCAGAGGCGGTCTGCAATCTGCACGGAGTGTTAGCTTTTACTTGTCACGGGAAAGAGACCAAGTTCACTGGAGATGAACGAGCACTTTCCAGCTTCCACAGTGTTTCAGGGGTTCAATGATGGAGAATGAGTGGCCTTCAATAGAGCTTCAGGTCCCCAGCCCTGCCCCAGGAGCTAACTAACTGGATGGCTAATATAAGACTTAGAATAAAAAAATAAATGGAGATTTGGGCAGTGTCTGGTTGAGTGCCCAGACATGCCATATTTATGTGGGACCAGCACAGGTTGATCTTCCAGACAGAAGTGCCGGGTCTAACAACTTCGGGACAATCTGCTGTTGACGGCGCAGGGAGTCAGGGCAGTGAGTATGCTGGACCTCAGCAGTCATCATGGTGCCGGAGAAACAACACAAAGCCCTCAGTGCTGGTGACCAGCTTATGCGTAATAAAAATGAACACAAATCAGTCCCACAGTCCGACAAAAACTTTTTTTTCCACTTCTTTTGAAGCTATGTTTTAAATAAATGGCTTTTATTGAAAGGATTGTAGGGACAGGCAATTGGAGCTGTGCTGGAATTGGGGATGTGCAGCTGACGTACACAAGATGGCGGTTGTTTTCCAGCTCTTTCCTCTCGAGCTGTAGCTCTCCTCGTGCAGCTTAGGAAGGGACCCTTTCCCATTGTGAAGCCCCGGAGTCTTTAATGCACACAAGTATATTGTAACTTGCAGTCTGACAGCAAAATAAAAGTCACAATGTACGGTGCACTGCCTCAGTATATTTTTTCCATGTATGACAATGTGGAGATGGAAACCCTTTTAAACTAAGCAGAAAGCACCCAGGAGCTAAATCCAAAGCACATAAAACAAAAATCCCAATTTAACAAGTGGAAGGAAATATCACTTTCTAGCTACACTATCCATAGCATTAAGAATTTTATTTTCTGCTTTTCCAAGAAAACCTCCCTGACCGTTAACCCCCTGTGGCTCACAGAACCGAGAAAAAGGCCTTACCACCCTCACCTCAAGCCCCCTCTTCCCTGATACAGACGGAGTCATGGGCCTGTGTGACCACCTCCCATCTTCACCAGTTCAGTAATCACCACCCTTCTTCCCCCTTCCCTGAACAGAATGTTTTCTCAGCTGCTGTCATTCTCTCGCATTCCGGCAAGAGGAGGGTGTGTGTGACGCCAGGAAAGGCCTTCAGGAAAACAAACTATCTGGGTTGCCTGAAGGAATAACTTAGTTGGAAATAATGACACCACTTGGAGATAAAATTCGACAGCATCTTTTCCCTTTCATTTAACGTATCGCTGGGATACTGAGTCTGATCAGTGCATGGAAGATGAATCTCCCCCTGATGTACTTCACCTTTAAGGAAGTGCTCACCTCTGGACACACTCTCCTGCTTTGCTGACACTCCTCCAGGGCAGAGCTCTTGATACACAGAGCAGCCTCATCAGCAGAAGGGGTGAGGGGCAGGCCTTCCAAGATGCTCTCTCAGAGCGTTTAGCCAGATGGAAAGGATCAGTGTTTGCTTAAATGTAAATATCTCTTATATATCACTAGTACTTTTCCTAGGAGAGTGGCTTGCACAGGAACGCTCTGTTTGTGACCTTCTTTGTGGGACATCAAGAGTTTGAATGGCTTACATTTTGCATTTGCCTCTCATGCACTATAATGAGCCTTATTTCAGCTAACTCTCTTTTCAGGTTTGGTTAATATTCATCCAGTTTTTTTCATAACAAGGATCAAGAGCCAAAGCTCTTCAGGACGCTTCTACCTTACATGCAGATCAGAATTTTCCCCTTAAGGGCAAGCGAAGGCAAAGGCTTTGTTTGGACTCAAAGCAAAGTGTAAGCTTTGGCCATTCTTCCTGTTACTCTGTTTCTAGCCCAGCCTAGTCCAAGTCCCTAGAGCTATAATTAACTTGGCCCCTTGCCATTTATATATTTAATTGGGCCAAGTGACATTAGGGCTTGAGTAGCTCTTTTGTGGAAATGAGTCAAAGCAAGTCCCTTTTCTTTATAGCTAGCCTGAACCAATAACTAATGATCCCTTTTTTATTTGCAGGATGCTTTCATGGCAAGGGTTTCCAAGTTCAGGTAGAGAACAATGCAAAATGCATAACTTTAGCTACAGAAGTAATTCCAGCCAGCAGAAACTGGTGAAGGTACTTTTGGATGTCTGACCACTTTTTGAATCATTACTTAGATTACTAGTTTCCAAATGATTCTAGTCCCCCAAGACATTTTATGGGTGGAGGAATAGGAGATATGAAAAAAACATAGTCCACTTGCTTTCCACTCCCAACTGGCTTTGCCAGAAATGAAATCTCTTGGGAATTAATGCAGAAACTAGGGCTGGTAGACATTAGACACTTTAACACAGAAGGTTTGCCAAAATAATATTTGTGTCCCTCCTCTTACAATATGGAGTTACCACTAGGGGACTGTCCAGTCCCTCTTGCTTCCACAAGTGGCCATATATCTGGTTCTCTCCATTAAAACAAGAATACAGGGAACGTGTAGTCACCTTCAGACAAAGGCTTTCAGGTAGCTAGAGATTTTCTCTACTTTCTCTTTCTACCCTTCCTAGGCTGAGGATGAGGACTCCAAAGCCCTAGGAGGTGATAGCAACCCAGATGGAAGGAGCGTAGATCTCAAACCCAGCGTGTGGAGGAAAACCATTCAAATGACCAGGATGACACTTACTGGACTGTTACGTAAATGAGAAATGAATTTAACTGTGTCATACCACCACACATTTGGGGTTTGTTTGTTATCATAGCCAGCATGACCCTAATATACCAGTAGATGATATCTGGTTTTTATATCTTGAGTTAGTAATTCAGTCAGGAAAAAAGCATAGTTTTTTAACATTAACATTCATAGCACAAGATGGCGGAGAATCTCCTTGAAGTTCATTGATAGCACCAGACCCCAGTTCAAGAACAAATGGTCAGTCATTTTCTTTTCTGTGCTGATTTATCTTTGTTCTTACAAAGGTTAGCTGCATCATGCCATAAAAAAGGCATTTAAAAGTTGCCAAATGGATACCATCTTTGTGAAAAGCATCTACATTTTAAAGTTGGAGAGCACAGTATGTTTTTTTCCATGGTGTCACAGAGGCAGATGTTATGAGTCCATATGTTGAATGTCCATATGGAATAAGTAAAGGGTGAGTCCAAACTTTATGAATTGAGGGATTTGCTTAAAATTTTTTTTTATTGTAGTAACTTTGATTTTACACATAAAATGAACTCATGTGTGGGTTCCCCACATATGCAGTTTCCCCATTCCTAAGACGTATGTCAAAACACCCTGCCATCCACCAAGTGTTTGTCACCATTGTCCAGTGGGCTCTGCCACCACCTGATCCCCTTCTCCTATCCCATCGCCTTCCCTATTGATAACCTCTGTTCTATTGCTAGTGTCCAACTGGTGCTCCATCTATTCCTTTGTTGTTGTTCTTTTTTATATTCAGTTTCCACCTGTGAGTGAGATCATCAATCTTTCTTCTTTTGGCTTATTTCACTTAGCAGAATCTCCTCTAGTTCCATCCAGTTTGATTCAAATGACAGGACTTCATGTCTTCTAAGGACTGTGTAGTAGTATTCGGTTGTGTATGTGTACCAATTCATGTATCCATTCATCTGACATTGGGCACTTAGGTAGTTTCAGCTTCTTAGCTATTGTGAATAGGGCTGCAATAAACATGGGGGTGCATAGGTCTCTGCAAATTAGTGTTTTTGTATCTTTTGGGTAAATACACAAAATTTGTTGCACCCATTTGCACTTGCGGTATTTACTTTTACCTTATGAAGAAATGTTACAGATTTGGTTAATTTGATCTCTTATGCTATTCAAGATTCAGCCAATACTGTGAGAGTATTACTTAGAGGCCTGATATTACAGAATTTGCTTGGGAGAGGAAAATCCTATCCTAATTATAAGATAATATTAAGAATAGTCAAAAATAAGTCACATGGTTCATTAATAGAAATCCATGCATGGTCACTGATGTGGTTTCAACAATCACTCTTATTTTCAGAAGCACAGATGTTAAACTGCTTTGGCTCTCCAGATGTGCTCACACAGGGCTCTGTCGAAATGCAGCAATATGTGGTCTAAAACGTGCTGCCTTCTCAAAGACAGAAAAGTATTTTTGTGTTTTAGTTGTCGAACATCTTTGTTTTCCCTCCAACAAAGATCAAAACAGAGCTCTTAATATTTGTTTGGTTTAAATTTTATGACATACAGTATTTATTCCTATCAGCACTTTCTCTCACCTGTGGAGATAAACTGTTGTTCTACTACAAACCCATATGGTTTCCATCTTAGTCTTGCTTGCCTTGATGTGGTATCTGTTGACTATAGAATGGTCACTGAGTCCTGGGAATACTACATGCTGAGTGTTAATAGACTGAAATTCTTATTTACTCTTTCTGTTCTGCTAGTGTTAGTACTATCTTAAACACACATTGACTGAGCCTTCAATATTATCAAGGAAGATGAAATAGGAAAGTTCCATGAAATTCTGTAATATCATTTCCCCTCATTTTTATGCTTTTGTTGGGTGTGATCTGTAATGTGAAAAATGTTTTTTTAAATAAATAATTCTTTCACAGTCTTTTAAAATTAATTTTTAGGGTAATAATTCTTGTAATGGAGATTCTAATTGCATGATGTGCTCAGATTCCCTTTCATAAAAGAAAAGGAAGAGGAATCAACTTCCATTCATTGATTTAACTCAATTGATAAATGGTAATAGTGCACATTGAGTGTGCTATGGGGGTGTACATAAAACAGATGTGGTTATTGCTGTGATAGCACTTAACATGTAGAAAGAACAAATTTTAAATGTGATGAGCGTTCCAAAAGGAATGTAAATGTTTTTGGAGTTCCTGGGGAATCAGTTGCTTAATTTAGGGATATCTTCTTCAGATTAGGAGAATTCTATAAAATTAACATGCCATTAAAGTAGAATATTTTTAAATAATGCTTCTATGATTCATTTGTTTGCATTGCTATATTTATTTTAGGATATTGAAGTTGCATTCATTTTGTATTTCACACCACACCTACCATAATAGTTCTAGTGCCTGTTAGGGCCCTCTTGTTCCCTCCTTCCTTCCCTCCTCTCTCCCACCCCCCTGATAACCAGTCTTCTGTTCTGTGATTTTGTTGGAGTTTGTCTTTCATTTGTTTTGTTTCTTTATATTTTACATAGCTGTGAAATTAGCCTGTATTTCTTTTGTCCGCTCTTATGTTTGCTTAACACGATTCCTTTCAGTTCCATCTAGTTTGTTGCAAAGGGCACGATTTTGTCTTTTTTAATGGCTGCATAGAATTCCATTGAGTATATAGACCATAGCTTCTTTATCCAGTCACCTGATAATGGGTATTTAGGTTGTTTTCATGTATTGACTATTGTGAACTATGCTTCTATGAACATAGGAATGCAGATATTTTTTCTGATTAGAGATTTTGTATCATTTGAATATATACCTAAAAGTGAGATTACTGGATCAAATGGTAGTTCCATCTTTATTTTTTTGAGGAATCTACATACTGTTTTCCAGAGGTTGCACCAATTTGCATGATCATCAACAGTGAAGGAGGGTTTTTTTTTCCTCCACACTCTTAGAAAATATTTATAAAATGCGTCGTTATAAATCACATGTAAAATGTAGACTAAATTGACTTTCCAATATTAAAGAATCTCAGATTTTGATAAACATTGATTCTCTTTCTTATTTGGTGGGTTATAGTGAAATGTACAACAAAAGTGGTTCAACATCACAACAAAATGATGATAATGTTCCATGAGGAAAAGCTAGCTGGGGCTTAGTGTGTTTTACTCTTTACCAGGAGTCCTTCTTCACTCCCTTCTTCCTTCCCTCTGTCTTTTCATAGAAAGCAATAGTACTGCACAAGGATCTCCGAGGGGCTATCACACCATCTATAACACCACTATAACAGCATATTTGTAACCCCAGATACTTCTCCATACCCTGGACATTTCATTCATCGGCTTGACCCATACACCATTCCTGACTAGAAAATCAAGAAACTACTGAATACCAAGGTGTTCTTGGTGGAAGTAGTGTATTTTCCTACAAAGTGATTTGTTTTCATTTTAGTAGGGACTCTTTAGACTGCCAGAGAGTCTCTTAAAGCAGTGGTTCTCAACCAAGTGTTTCCTAACAACATCTGGAGGCGTGGTTGTTTGTAAGTGGGAGATGAAGAGACACTACTGGCATTTAGCAGACAGAGGCCAAGGGTGCTGTGAAACACCCTTCAATGCACAGAAACAGTCACCACAACAAAGAATTATCCCACGAAAACTGGCTACAGTGACAAGACAGAGGAATCCTGCCTTAAAGCAAGACTCACACAGTGAAGATATAAGACTGTGTCAGGCAGGCATGATGATTATTTTGAGGCAGTTGAGGTTTATGCTATTCTTCAATTCCTATTTATCTAGGCCTATTGTTAAAAAAAGGAAAGCAACAGTACTTAGAAATGAAATACTAGTTTAATTAGGCTCTCACCAATTAAAACAAAACAAAATAAACAAATGCAAAAATGAAGAGAAAAATAACTTGCACTTGCTCTCTGTTATCATGTTAAACTGGACAACACAGATGGTGATTATTTGAGTGTGAAAATTGGGTTGTAAAATGAATATCTTCAAAAATGTCAAAAGTAAATGCCCTTTTGCAGACAAACAGAGTCCTGAATGAATTCCAACAACAGAGTCCAAGGCTCTTCATGCCATATAAATTGAGCTTAAAGGAAAATTTGTCTCTAAGAGAGAATTTTTGATAGTGCCAATGTACACTTGACGGAGAAGAAAAGGAGATTATGTATTCTTGCGTGCTTTATGGTTTATAGTTGAGAGATAAATATCAGGTTCTCAGATTTTAAGGTGCAAAGAATCTGTATGTACTTTTGCAAACCAAACAAAAGTAATTGGAACAGAAAACTCAATAATCAAGCTGATTCCATTTCAAGTTTTAAGAATAAATCAGTGAAAGGTATACAGCTACTGTAGATGCATAAGGGATGGTAGGGAGTGCAAATGATGCAATTTCACAATTAAGTATAGTAGTGCAGATTTCAGTCCGAACCCTTACCTTCTTATATGTGCTGGAGACAGCACTGTCAATATGTAGATGCAAATAAATATATATTTGGAATGAATTATCAGAAAAAAAGAGTTTCAATCAAAATCTACAAGAGGAAAGTTTCTTTCTCACCCAGTCTTCTTGGGAGGTGATGGAGGACATTAGGCTAATAAACCAAGGGCTAAGTAATACTTTCCTCTTTTTGTGGAAACTCCTCATGGTCTCTAGGGTTTATGAGCAGATTTCTCCCTGCTAAATGGAATAAAATTTCTACTTCTTGGCAACATGGAAGTCAATGAATCTTGAAATGATGAAACAAGAGCAGAGGCCAGGAGAAATTTTCATGGGTCCAATTTCAATTTACCTTTCAAGGAAGGACTGACTGCCCAGCATATTGGATCCTAGTGAATGGGATGTACTTAAGGTTTAACAGGTGTAAATTAAGAGTCAAGATGGAGAGAAGAGAATAATAGGAAGAGAAAGATTTATGGGAGACTGTAGTTCTTATCACCCGAGCAAACCCAACCAGATCATTCTAAGAGTAGATTAGAGATTGCATGTGAGAGGAAAGACAAAGGCAAGTTTCAGGTTACAATAATTCAGTGAAATGAATGGATATTGTTTACTATCTGTGATGAAGAGGAAGGTTCTATCGCCTAACTAGGACCCAAAGGGAAAACGACACCAGAAGGGCAAAGAGGTTAGTTAGTGCATTTACAGAGATGAGCAGGGACATCCTTATCAGATGACCCCAGAGTGCCTGGTTGTCTAAATTGATCCCTGAGGCACACTGGACAGTGGAGCCAAAGTTATAGGCTATGTTCAAGCTTCATTTGCTGGTGGGAGTTTACAAATGCATCACCAGAAATGGTTCCTTGATCAGATGGAGGCTAAGAAGAGCTCTCTCTGCAGGTGACAGATACCACTGAAAGTGTGTGTGTGTGTGTGTGTGTGTGTGTGTGTGTGTTGGGAAGGGGATGAATGACAGAGTTCATACTTGATTCAAAGATCACTGGAATCTCTAGGGCGACTTTCCAAAACCATACTACCTGAAACACTACTATTGATCATTCCACCCATTTTTACAGGAAAAAATATTAGAAGTGATCACTCCAGGTCATTAATTTAATGAAAACAGTTTTCATATTTAGTATCCCAATTTTGCTTTTCTACATCATATTTTAATTATGCCTCCATATATTTTATTCACTTTACTTATCCATTTGTAAATTGTTTAAGAGTTGTTATCGTGGGGAAATATTTTAAAAGGTTTGTGTTTCTGAGAACACGGTGTATGTTTTTCACCAGAAATTCTCATTAGTAGTTCTTTACCAGATTAATGCTTCATAAAGCTTGATTAATTGAATAACAGCATTTCAATTTGTAAGTCTGTTATTCATTCATTTCTGTGAGGCATAAGGAAGTATTGTGAAAAGAGGTAGGTCATATGAGTTTAGTCATGCTACAGTTGATATTGCTTTTCTTTCTGATTTTTCAGCCCATTAGAGTTTATTTCAGAGAATTCTGCAGAAAACAAACAAAACACTAATACAGGCCCCAAAAAGCAAGAGGAAACAAGAAACATCAACCCCTCCCAAACAAACAAACAAAAGCAACGCAAAACACCAAGCAAAGAAGGCAATGGCTCAGGGAGATGAAGACAGCCTCACTAATGAGTCCCCAACTGATTAAAAGTAAATACATTTCTATTTCTAGAAAAGTGTAAGTAACATTTGTTGCCACAAACTGTTTCACTTTAGCAAAAATAGTTTCTCTTAAATTTGTTATGGAAGGATAGAAGCACAGCAGCTAATTATTTCCCAGGTGATTTCGGTCTGAATTTAAAAATGAGCCACTACTCACACCATGTGGAATGGGCTCAACTTTGGGTCCAGCTTGATAGATAACTCATCATCAGGGTTATCCTGAAGGGGACATCCGACCACTATTGAGCGTTGGTCTATGCAGTGGTACTGACTAGATTCATGGGGGTTTCACAGCATAACATTCTGTTAGAACTTGGTTTAGTGTCAAGACTATCTGATTTGAATTTGAGTTCTGCCTATGTGATTTTGGGCAAATTACTTCGTCAGCTTTTGCTGTGTAACAAATTACCCCCAAATTTAATGGTTTAAAAAAGTCTTTATTTATTCGTTCATGCTTTGGTTGGTTGATAATTCAGCGGAACTCATCTGGGGCAACTTGCTATTTGTTCCTCATAGTATCGACTGGGTTTACTTAGATATCTGAGAACTTGGGTCTTTGCATAATCTCTTTTCATCTAACAAACTAGCCTAGGTGTCTTTATGTAGTGGCCAAAAGTTTCCAGTAGCAAGGGAGGGTAATTTCTAATGAGCAAGTGTCTTTCAGATCTTGACTTACCATGTGTGCTGTTGTCCCATTAACTTGAGCAAGTCACGTGATCATTAAAGAGGTAGGATTTACCTCTTGAACAGACAGACATATAGGGAGTTGTGACCCAAATTGGGATTATAATAGCAACAATCTGCCACACAACTTCTCTAAATTTAAGATTCTCATGAGTAATATGAGGATATCATTGTACCTATTTACAGAGTTCTTGTGAAGATTAAATCTATGTAAAACGTTCATCATAGGATTCAATAAATGTCAGTTGTGGTTGTATTGCTATCAATTAAGAAAGGAAACAAGAAAGAGAAATTAGGGAGAAGGAATAGAACAAAGGAAAAGATTGGGGAAAAATCTTGAAGGCTGAGGTGGAAGAGGGCCCTATGGAGAATGTGTAGATGGTTCTATGAAGGACTAACACTTAGTTGGAACTTAGTTAACTGATATTATTGAAATTTGAGGTTCTAATTAACTTTTTTATTAACAGTATTTTCACACCAGAAAATAGATTCTATCTTTAAAGCTCAAGATTTCTCTTTAGTAACAGTGATTGTATAGGATGATGGGACCATAGGTGGATTTTCTTTTCTCTAGTTTATACATTTTCTATAATGGAATTATATGGATTTTTATATTTTTAAAAGGGAAATGATTAAAGCAGTTTTTGATGCCTATGTTTTATAATATAATGAAAACATTAAAACACTTTAGTTTTAAAATAAATTTCTTTTTTGTTCTAAGTTTTTTAAAGAATTATTCTGGAATTCTACCCAACTTTTGCATTTGCTGTAAAGTTGAAGATTTTCCAAATATACTTTGCTAATTTAGAGGTATCAGTCAGTTTTCTCACAAAACCCTGCAAATTTCTTTGACGAACGTAAGCTATCAGCCCCTCTGGTCTGCTTGTTTTGATAGTTTAGAATTCCTAATTCTAAAGTGCCTCGAGGTTACCTTTGGAGCAAGCAATTGTTTATGCAATGGTGCAAGTTAAAACTCAGCTTAGCTTTCTGTTCTGCTGGCGGTTAGGTTTTACACATTTAAAAAGATCTTCGCAAGTGTGCAGTTGGAGTATTAGTAAAATTTGAAAGAATGTTAAATGAGTAACAATACACATTCTAGGTTAAATTAATTAAACTAGCTTGGAAGTCTAAATTTAACCTCTTAACCCCTGCCAAATTTGCTAGAAAGTGAAAAAAAAAAATCACAACTGCACTTGGAGGACTTAGACCAGATTTTTATTGCGTGGATTTTCTGAAAGCGCTAGGATATGCTTATATCTTTACTCATGAGAAGAGCCACATCACTTGCCACTTCTCAAAGTGTGGTCTGAGGAAAATTTATACAAGATTATCAGAGGAGCTTTTTCAAATCAGATTTGTTTTGGGGGGCCCTGAACTTCCCTGAGATTTAGTCCTGGGCCTCTCTGGAACAGCTCTGTGCATGCTCTCTTGGCAGAGTCCTTCTCCTTCTACCCTTTCTGCCCCTGTTTGCTGCCAGGTCAGGACCTGCCACCACAGTTCTAAATCCCTACTTCAATGTGGACTGATTATGTATCTACAGCAGTGGTTTAGAAATATTTTTTGTAAAGGGTCAGAGAGTAAATGTTAGACTTTGTAGGTCATTGCATCTCTGTCCCAGCTACTTAATCTGCTGTTTAGCTTGAAAGAAGCCCTAGATGATGTCATGAGTAGGCCTGGCTGTACTCCAATAAAACATCATTTATAAAACGAGGCGGCTGGCCAGATTGGCCAAGTCCTGCTCTAGGCAGACTCTGAGTTGAAAACTTTTAGTCTTTTCCATCCCCAAATCTCAGACAGAAAAAAATTTTTCTTTCTTTTAAAGGAAAGGTGCAGGCAGGAATGAAGGCAAGTAGGCAGGCAGGCAGAAAGAAAGAAGAGGAGGAAGCATTTTATATTATTTTATTTTATTGTTCATACTGATCGTCTCTGCCCTGTGGACACCCCCCCCCACCCCATCCCCACCCCGCCACCCCCCTGCCACTCTGACTGGACACTCAAACCCAGGAGTACGCAGCCTGGCTTCTTCAGAGGCAATTGACTTAACTGCTACTCCACTAGGGCGTGCCAGTTTTGCTTTTGTTTTTTGTTTTTAAAGCATGTTCTGCTTAGTTCCTCAGAGGACCTAGATTTATGCAAAATGAGGTCAAATTACATCTTTCTAACTCCAGAGCCTTTCCAGAGAAACAAAGGTGTTAGGAATAAGTTGTTCTGATTATCCAGCCAAGCGGATGGATAAAGCAGCAAGTTTGAATCACAGTGGGTGAAATTAACTATATTCTACATGGAATGAGACAGGGACAAGAAGGCTTCCATAAGGCTATTACCTGAGTAAATGGCTGGGTTGCAAGCTAAGATCCCTCTGCTCTCCAGGCAATGTTTTCCTGACTTGAGCTGGCGAGTGAATAACCCAAGAGCTCCTTAGAATAGATCTTTGGACTCCACTGTCAGAGTTACTGCATCAGTAGGTTTGGGCTGGGGCCAGAGGATTTGCATTTCTTTTGCTTTTCTAAGGAGTTTGGAGGGGATGGTGATGTTGGTCTACAGACCACACCTGGAGAACCACTGCAGAAGTGAGTTCTCTTTTGGAATCTGATGTCAGTCTCACACAGGCTTAAAGTGCTTTTCAGAGTCAAGATGACAGAAGCTCTCTGTTTTCATTTTTTTTTTTCTGGGTAGCAAGGTTTAGCACATTGCTGAATGATACTCACATTGACTAATTTTTTGACATGAAGTCGATCTAAATGTGGTAAGCACAGCCATAACTGGCAAGTTAAACAGCCTACATGTAATGAGGCTGGGGGAACAGTGCTGCTTGCTCCTGAGAATGAGTTCCTGGTCACTGGTCATTTTCTGGAGCAATTCTTGGCCCGCTCGCCATGACATGTTAACTCTCTACTTCAACCTCTCCTGTTTTCCTCATGTGTCCTGTCACATTTTAATGGCTGAAGTCGTGTTGCGGCTGTCCCTATGGAACCGATTTTCACCCTCAGCGGCCGGGCAGCTCCTGTGCTGCAGAGGAGGCAGCTTCAGTGGGAAGTTTCCGCAGCGCCCAGAACTCCCATGTCTTATCAGGGCGGCGGCACTTTATCCTCAGCACTAGAAGCGATTTGTCGTGGAGCCTTTCTGATGAGACAGGCTCGCGGGCCTACAAGGCGGATGGCAGATTTTGTCACTGAGGTGAGATGTTGCCCATAGCTAGACAGTCTGCTGAATTTTTTGGTGCTAATGGCAGGGTTTCATTGAGAGATGCATTTAGGAGAGTCACAGCTAATATGATTCTGGATCCTCCCAGGAAAGCTGTGCGTTATCAGCCAGAGAACAGTGATATGAAGGCAGCTGTTCTACACTAGCCAAGAATTCATGACTAAAATTCCTTAATGAATTCTTTGGGGGCAGGGGGGAATGAAAGCCAGTCAACCAAACTCTTCCACTGAAATATCAAAAGCTTGGAAATATATTTTTTTAAAAGTCGTTCAATGTATTAAACATAGCTCCAGAATTCTGAACAATACTGACATCAGTTTAAGTGCTTCTGTTGATTGTAATCCAATAGAAATATCATACTTCTTGGCTTGCCTGGCCCCAGGCAAACTTTTCACTGAAGTCATTCGTTTTGCTTTTTGTTATGGTTACCTGACCTCAGTCAGAATGCAGCAAGCTACCAAAAATGCAAGGCAGAAAGTTTTCCAGTTCCTAACAAGTGTCTGGTCTCTACCAACTCGTTTTGAATGTGATCTTTATGTTAAAGATATAAGAAAGACACGATCAGACATGGGAGGGGGCCTGAAAGTCAGCTTGAGAGAAGAACAGTATGTTCAGACATGCACACACACACGCATACACACGCAACACACACACGCACACGCCTGGGATGGTTAACTTGGACAGCTGCCTGGAAATATTTGCACCATTTGCCTACCACTCCCATTTTCTCAGAGGAAAGCCCTAGAGGGGTGAGTCTCAGCAATAACTTCCATTTCCAACTGCAAACTCTTCAGGTCTTCCAGTTCCAGAATCAGAACATTATATTGTTTTAGACTTTATTGGCTACACGATAATCATGTGGTTCTTTTGGATGTTTTACATTTCAGCAAATTTAGTTCAGGAATCACCCTGCGTGAGAACTCATTTATCATAGGCAGTTTCATCCTTAACTAGTAACTCAGACCTATGAGAAGGACTCATGGGTGAGTTGATTCTCTTTGCCTTTTTGTTTTCATAGGAAAATTATTCGCTAGCCCATATGAGTGACTCATTCATTCATATTTTTAATATATATTGTGTCTTACAGGCTCCTGGTATGGGGCTGGGAAGTCAGGAATCATTGAGGAGAAAGACACTCTTTTTGTCAGAATTAGAGTTAGATGTATAGACATAATTGGTAAAAAGCACAGCAGAGATTTGATATTAAAACTTATAGGAGCCCATGAGAGGGGAAATAATTGTTTGAAGAGGTCAGGAAAGTGACATTTGAATGGAGTCTGGAAGATGAAAAAGTGATTACCAAAAAGAGAAGAAGTGGAAAAATATTACAAGCAAAGGACATAGTATATGTGGCATTTGTGCAACTTAAGTGTTTACGTGTTCCCCAGTATTTTTCAGATTTCTTGCATTTGGATTGGATCCATGTGACTGAATTTTAGTGAATGGAATTGCGAGTGAAAATGATGCGTTACTTAGCCCTGTGGGCACTTAAGCATTGGTGGGCTCTGTCTGCTCTTTTTCTCTGCTACTGCGTGAATGAGCCCTCACTACTGTCATCAACATGTCCTTGGAAACTTTACTTTTAAGCAAAACAACAGACAGAAAAATCGGGTCCTCAAATAACATTCTTTTGCTTAATGTCTGTCTGTTGGAGTTTTTTTTTTCTCATCAACATTATAATGAAATGATATTGAATGAAATGATGTCATTCAAGGACGTGCTATATTTGGTAGTACTGTTTTGAAATGGCTGAGTCACAAAATGGAGTAAACCTGGATCCCAAAGGCACAGGATAGAGCCTTCTCTGACATGCAACATACTTCATGTGTGAGAGAAATAGACTTTTACTGTACTTAGCTTTTCTGTTGTGGTAGCTGGCATTAATTACACTAATATGGTACATGAAAAGATTTGGAGACATAGAAGACAATGTTTAGAAAATGTTCAGTACTTCCATAGAGCTAGTGTATGAGGCTTGTATATGGAGGAAAAGTTTTACAAGTGGGTTGGAACCAGGTCGAGATTGCTGTTTAAACATTGATGAAGAAATTGGATTTCGTTCTGCAAACAACTGGGCAACATGGGAAGTTTTTTGCAGGGTAGTCTTATAATCAATCATTGAATTTCGGAGCTAACGTTATGCTGGAGTGCATAGGATGAATTGGAGTGGGAAGAAGTTCAGGTCAGAAATCAGAAGTTTGTAAATAGTCTGGGTAATAAATGGGGAGGGCCCAGGCTATTAGGGGCTTAGTCCTTGCATTTTTACACTAAATTCCTTAGGCAGAGACAGGACATTGCTTTGCTTAACGGGTTAAACCCTGGTTTAGCAAACTCCTACTCACTTATTTTTATAAGTAAGTTTCTGTTGGAATGGAGCCATACCTAGTCATGCATGCATTATCCATGTTTGTTTTCACCTGCAACGACAGAGCTGAGTAGCTGCAATGGGGACTGCAAAGTCTGAAATATTTACTATCTGACCCATTAAGATAAATAATTCCAATTCCTGGATTAGACAGTATGGATAGGCATCAGATGAACTACTATGCTTGTTCAGCGATACCTGTAACCTGATTAAATATGTCAAAGACTAGTTTGTATCAAGTTCAAATTTATTTTGTGTACCTGTTTACCTCCCCAATGTGTCAACATAGGAATATTGCTGAAGAAACCTCCTCTCGTCTCTACCGGTCTCATTGCTAGATTCACAGGACTAAGAGATATATGTGAATGAGGCAGTAGCAAACATGTGGCAACCACTCTTTAGTGAGGGGCTAATAGCTTACAGGTGGCCACGTATGTATGGCTTTTCTTTATTCAATACTCTGTGCTCAACAGGGGGCGAGTGGAACTGTAATCGTTTAAGTGGCTGCCTAGTTAATTATCTTCTCTGTTGTCCTGAGCTTCCCATGTGTAGAATCTAAAATCCAGACTTGATGGCATGGTGTAAAAAGTCTGTTTTGATCTCTGGTCATGCATGCTTACACGCGCTCATAAAGATGGTTTACACCACAAGCAGTGATGCACCTCATTGTGCTTGAAACTTGTTCCCTTTTAGTAAATACCGAGCTACCTCATTTTTTGTGCTGATAACATATTCGGTATTTCGACCTTCATATGATTCTTAAACTAATTCAGAACTGAAATGGAGAGGGTGTACAAGTTAGTTAGCTTCTCCAACTTCTCTATGTGATTTAAAGTCTAGAAGACTCCAGAACTGAACTCTGGACATCTATTTGGCGACCTAAACATCGTACATTGTGTTGCTAGTGCTGTGGAAAGGGCAGGTAGCTCTAGTTTTTCTTTATAATGTGCGACATTGTTATTGCTGGTAGTCACAGGTGTATGCTATTTTTATCAGGCTACAGAACCTGGGTTTGGCCTTAGCAGGTGCAATGGGCATAAAATTAAAGTATCTTTTAGTTGTATGGGTTTTTTTGGCATTGATAAATGGAAATACCTTTGTTTTCTTTGTATTTTTCTCTGTAAATTGGATTTAGGAGCACTAATATGTATGGTTCTAGGGTGAATGTAGGGACAGTGACAAGACCACCCTTTTGATATCAGGTAGTTTGTTTACAGGCCATTGAAGTCAATGTCCTTCCTTACCCAACATGGTCTCAAATGGTGACTATGCAAACACCTGTGATGGTTATAGATTTCAGGACTCAGGCTGGAGTTCTGAAACACATAGCATTTTGTCAGTGAATCTATCAAGAGGGGTGGACCCTAACAATAAAGGGAGTTCATCCTCAAGTTGGGTGGAAGAAAAACTCAATGAAGTTATTGTACTCATATTTTTTAATAATATGAAATTAAGAAGTCTTATTTAGATCTCTAGGAATCAGGTTTGCTGAGACTCTCTGGGGGAATTGGGTAGGTTTAAAAGCAGGCTATTCATCTAGAAATAGAAACAGGAGCAGTGGGAGACTGAAAGAAAAATAAAGTTGGTTTGTTTAAACTCGTAAAGGACAAAACAAATTTCCTTAAGAAAATATTGTGATCAAATAGCCTAAACTAGAAAGACAGGAAGAGAAAAAACGAGATCTACTGGCATTTAAGGAAAGACTGGGATCTTGGAAGCTGGGTAAGACAGCTCTGAAAGGAAGAAAGCACTTATGAGATTCTAGAGGTACTCTAGGAGACTTGGAGGCAAATTCTGCTCTGTAGACCTGAAAGCCCTTAACCCCACTGTATACTCGATGATTCAGAAAGTTCTTCTCTGGGAAGAAGGAAGGTAAACACTGGGACAGTTAGCTATCATCCTCATGTTAAGTCGCATCGAAATTTGTGTGTACTTGCCCCAGATAATAATTAGATACCATTATACCATTTGGATTGTATAATGCTTGCCAGTATTGTGGTAGCTTGATCTTTGCAGTCGGTCTGTAAATCTTACCTCAAGTGATGGGATGTCAGCAATCAATTCAACCCCAGGAAGTTTTGTAAAGATGACACAGAACATCCACCTCCTGCTCCTCTTTCCAGCAGTCATATGGCTGTGGACCAGACCTCCAAAGCACAAGAAATCCTGGCTCTGTGCTGTGTGAAAGCATTCATCCCACAAGCAAAAGACTAAAACCCGTGATTAATCTCTAAATGTCGGCTAGCATGTGTAGTCAACCTATACTGACTGATCTCCAGGTGAGTCAATGGTTTAGGAGTCTCTTAGGGTTCTAAGCTATCTGCTTCTTTAACTATTTTAAGAAAAACACAATTTGGTCATGTTTCATATTTGTTGGCAAGCAGTTGAAATACCAGGTTAAACTGAGAAGAAAGAGAAAAGGAATTATAATTAGGTATACTGCTTATCACAGGGGGACTAAGAGCTAAGGGGTCCAGGGAGTGCTAGGTTCAGAGACAGGACCTTGGAGAACCCCAAAGGAATGGAGTGTTCTCTATGGGGAGGGACAGCTTATGGCTGTGGAGAAGGAGTCAAATTAAAAACAATGGGGAAACTTGAGGGTGGGATGGCAATGCCAGACCTGTGGGATGGATTTCAGCTAGGACGATGAGGAGATGAGCATTGAAAATTTTAGTCAGAATTTAGATGCGTTTGGGGGTAGAAGCAAAGTTGTAGAGGAGGGTGTAACTACTGTTTAATCCCTAGGGAAGGTTGCGAAGTTTGTGGAAGTATAAGAGAGGAGAGACTGGGATGGGGAGGAAGACTTAAGGGGTGAAATAATAGGTTGTGTGTAATTCTGGATAATGATTCCCGAGCGGAGGTAGTTCCCGGTGCAGGAATATCCAATTTAGGGAATAGATGGTCAGCAAAATTAATTTGAATAGAGGATTTTTTTTTCAGTTCAACCAAGAAATCTTTGATTTATTTGATGTGTGTGTGTGTGCCTGTATTTAAGATAATATGCAAGAATAAATAAGAAAGGTAAATATATGGACTGAAAAAGGGGGAAGCAAAAGGAAAAGAGACTCTAGGATCTAGTCCTACATATGGAAGAAAAGAAATGGACTCTGCTTAGGAACGAGGTTGAGATCAGATCAGCTGAGCCGGATGACCTACTGTAGTGAGCAGGAGCACAGCAGAGAAAATGAAGATTGGGGACCTATCCTGTTACTACCAAAGAGAGGAGGAGAAAGGAATGCTTCTGTGCTGCTAAAGGGGTAGGTGTTGCTCTCCCTTTGGGGGCCTTCCAGTGTTGGTTGACTTACAGAGAGGAAGAGTAGAAAATCCAGTTGAACTCAATCAAGGAGGCTTCGTTAGTTAAGTTTCGCCTTTGCAAAACTAATATTTGTATCCATTTGGAGACCGGAGTCTGTTTTCAGTTTGCCCACAACTCAGTTTGGAGAGTAATTAATTAGCTGCAGAAGCACACACACTTTTGATATCACAGGCTCTGTCCTATATTCCTATGTGCATCTGTTACTTAAACCTCCCCAAAACCCTGTGCAATGGATTGAAGGTTTGTGTCCCCCCAGAATTCATATTTGGAAATCCTAACCCCTATTGTGATGGTATTATTAGGTGGGGTCTTTGAGAAGTGATTAGGGCATGAGGGAGGGCCCCCATGGCTCGGATTAGTGCCTTATCGGAGAGACCCACAAAGCTAGCTATTTGAGGGTACAGCGAGAAGTCAGCTGTCTGACGTCCAGAAGAGGCTCATCAGAACTTAACCAGGTTGGCACCCTGATCTTGTACTTCCTGACCTGTGAGGAATGAAGTTCTGGTGTTTTACGTCACTCAGCCTATGGTAATTGGTTATATGAGCCCAAATAGACTAAGACTCTCTATGGATTAATGTCACCCCCATTTTCCAGGTGAAGAACATGAAGCCAAGAGACTTTTAGTGATCTGTCTATGGTTCAAGTGTTGGAACTGGGTATAAACTACAGAGTACGTAACTCCAGAGTTTGTGCTCCTACTGCCTCCAGTAAGTCACACAGCTGAAATGTTATTAGCTTAAATTTAGCGACCTATTGTGAGATGGGAACCTTTCGTAAAGACAACCAGCTTTCTGTTGGGTTCTTTCGTTCTCGCCGTGTTTTTGAGTAGTGCTTCGCAAATGTGTGCTCTTTGCCCCAACTCTCCATCTCAACGTGCACTTTTTTTTTTGTTGCAAATAATTGTCAGGCACTCTTTGGCATGATTGTTATCTTCAAATTCCCAGGCTCATTAGAATGGAAAACAAGAGACTTAAAACAAAATCAAGCTTTCATCGCTGTCTTCTTCTATCAAGTTGTGTTTGTCAGCTGACATTGAAATTTGTGAAGTCCAAAATGTAGCAGCTGAAATGATGTGACCACTTCCTCCTTATTTTCTGGCATCTGGAGGATGATGACTGGGATCAAGTCACTCAGGAGAGAAAACTGCCTGCCATGTAAGGTCTTCATTCACTCAGTCATTTATTCAGTTGATCAGCATGTCACGTAAGCCATTCTGAGCATCTTCTGTGTACTGGGCACTGTGTTAGATTCAGAAAAGACAAGAGACGTAAGAATACTAACAGGGGCAGGAATGTTTATCTCCTGCAGAGGCTGAAGGCATGCAGATTCTTGGCAAACCCAGTTTATGTTAAATGTAATAACTGTAAGAACAGCAACAGCAGCTAATATTTATTGGAGGCATATTTTGTCCCAGGCACTTGTGCTGAGATTCCTATGCATCACCCTTATCATTACTTGATGCACAGAGTAGGTAGTACCTTGCCTTAGGTAACAGTTTCATGCCTGATGAAAATGAATAACAGCCTTGTTTATTCTTGAAGAATTCACATGAAATAAAATAATAATGAATAAGTGTATATGTGAAAATAAAGAGAACGGAACTACTTTTTAAACATATAAAGTCCTTTACATTTAATATAAACTGGGTTTGCCAAGAATCTGCATGCCTCTGCAGGAGATAAACATTCCTGTCCCTGTTTCAGCCTGAAAGTTTTAGTGTTACCAGTGACATGGGGACTGAGATGCCCCTTGCATTCCAGGATCAGACCAGGTCCTGACCTGGTGATGGACCCAGCCCAGCACACCTTGGTGATGAGAGCAAGTAAACCAGCAGCCTGTGGGGAGGGAGAGGAGGGACCATGACCTGTCTCCTCTGTGTCAGGAATACCTACTACTGGGTCAACCTGCATGGGCCAGAGACACTGTACTTGCTAAGAGGGCTGCTGATGCCTCACTTGCAACCCTCCTAATCTGCACAAAAGCATTTGACTGGATCTTTACTGGTTTCCCTGGCCTGGCGGGGTCCAGGTGCAAGTGACATCCTTCTGGCTGACTCTCTTTTAATTAGTTGCCCTAGAGCCACTGTTACGTTTTCCACTACTGTGATGTCTTCAGGGGCCCCAGTTTCCTGTGAGGTGGCATATACTATGCTCAGCCTCGGCGGTCTGCATCCCCCAGATACTTCTGCCTCCCCCAGATACTTCTGCCTCTGGGGTTGGGCGAGGGGCACACGTTGGGCCACTGCATGCATGTCGATTGCTAAGCACTCATTGGTCGACTGTGGCCTCTGAAATGGCAAATAGGGAGGTGGAATGGCAGTTTGCCTGTGGAAGAGGGGTGGGGTGGGGTGCGCTGGGTGTGACTAGTGCCCCCAAGGTGTCTGCTTTTCATTGTGCAGTGCTAGAGCTAATCACACCTCTCAAGCTGCAGTTTTGCTCTTGGTAGCTTTGCCCTGTTGTTCAGGCCCCGTGACCTGTCAGGCAGAGAGGAAAGGGTGTGTGGGAAAGGAAAATCCCATCCCTGTTCACAGGGAGAGAAGTCTGTTCATTTCTGAGGGGCCTTCAACTTTTCAGAGCTGGCTCAGCCTATCTCCAGACGTAATCGGATGCATATAAAACAAAGCCTTTGCGCTGGGACTGTGCAGGGCTCCCTATCTGCGCCCTGAGTCACTGTGCCCATGGTAATGGCTTGCCTTGTAAGCTGCTATCGAGTGTGTGCGTGTTTTTCTTTTTGACTGATGACAGTTCCCAAGTGAAAGGACACTTCAGCTCTGATAAAACTTTCCTCCTATTGTCTGAGTTTTGTGTTTATTTTCTGGCAAAGCCCACCGCTGCCTGAGCATTGTGTGCTGTGGAACATTTTCCATTTTTCTGTGTGGCGAGGCCAGCCAGGGTCTTTAGGGGGTTCTTACTAGTATTGCCTGAAGCGAATACCGCAGCTCAATAGCAATTTAATATTGTAATCAGGGAGCAAACTGTGCAGTTTTGGCACATTGTGATAATTATTAACTACATCTATTAGTGTTACGGTTCTAGTAACTAATATTTACAAAAGGTTTTCCTGTGTAGGGGAGACCTTGCCCAGACACAAATGTCTGAGTTATTCCTAAGTGATTGTCAGAGGCCCTTGGAGCCAATGTTCAGGTTCACTGTTGAAAGATAACGCATCAATCCTGAGGAATCAGACTTCAAAGGCCTGTTTCATGAATAACAAATTCTCAGGGTATAAATCTTTGCTGAGGTTTGGAACATTTTGTGAGTTTTGGGGAAAGTTTTCCTGGGGAAAAAATCCAAGAGATAAATTGAGAGAGAATCAGAAGGTAAAATAAAAAGGAAATATTATTTAATTGGTACCACCCAGGAAAAGCTTAAAGCATGTTCTTTATGTGTTTTATTTCTCTGAGTGACTAAGCAGGTGCAGCAGTTACCAGCGGGTGGCATTTGAGGGTGGGGTTATTTGTGTGTTAACCACCTCCACCCATTAGCACAGAGATTCATTGAAATCAGTTTTGCAGGGACATTGAAACTGACCAAAGGTAGAAGCATTCTCTAAGCCCATAATTCTCTCATTGTTCACAGGATCTTTCAGATAACATCAGCGCCCTGTATCTACCTGTCAGCTAAAAAATAGCATCAAATGTTTTCATCCCTGAATTGTCCTCAATAGATGTATTTAGTGAATTGACTTTATTGCCAAAAAGTGCACAGGGTGAAAAATGGAAGGATTTTGTGAACTTGAGAGAATTATTTAGGGACACCTTGGTGACCTAGTGGATAAGGTCACTGGACATAGTCCACATACATTCTAACAACTCAAGGTTGGTTCCTGGGGTGAGGAGGCGGTGTGAGGTGGGGGTCAACGAAGATGAACATCTAAATAAATGTTTCTTCTTCCTGCCTGTCTCTGCATGCTTTTATTCCTGCCTGCACCTTTCCTTTAAAAAAAAGAGAGAATTATTCATAAACGTGTTCAATTTTTCATTATTTGTTTATTGTATACCCACTATGGCATTGTCCTAGGTGCTGGATACAGTCATGAAAAGATAGACACTCCTCTGACCCCATGAAGCTTGTAAGCTCTGAGAGAAGACCTCCCAAATTAGTAGTTGAATGAATAAATAAGTATATATTAATGATAATCACAGAGGATAACTACTGTAAATAAATAAAACTGCATTGGAGAGTGACTACAGGCTGGCTATGGAAGTCCTCTTTGTCACCCACAGATGATATTTGATTGGAAACATGAAATGAGTACGAGAAAAGTCATGTTCCTCCATTGGAAAGTGCTTCCTGAAAATCATCTGTTACCTGAACGATACTGGATTTGTGGGAGTCAAAGGAGAAGTTTCCCCATTTCCCTGAGGTTCTTCATAGGCGGGACATATGAACAAATTAACATCAAGCATGATTAGTAAGAGGAAAGTTCAAATTTAATAGTACACATGTGGAGAATTTACATGGCAGTAAATTCTGAGGTAGCTGGGGCAGACCCATATTTGTATCCTGAGTTGAGGCATGGAGGTCTCAGGGGAAAGATTAGAGGTCTCCATGTGGCAAGGAGGAATGACTCATTTTTATTCTAAAAGTAAATATAAATGCTCCCCTTTCTACATTCATCTAGAGAATAAAGATAAAAGACCGGTTCTTGATTAAGAGAAGGGTGGAGGCTAAGGGGTAGCTGATGACTTATTCGATTAAGGGAAGGGGTAAAGTTTAGAAGACTGGAAGCTTCTCCTTTGCTTCTGGGGCTGTCCTTCACTGTTCTTGGTTCTTCATGTCAGAGTGGGGACTGTATAGGAGACCAATTCTGAGAGACTTGGGGTGTTTTGTTTTAGTCCCATCAGGTTTTTAATCTGCTGTCTCTGGAAATCTTGGACATTATTTCTCAAAGTGTGTTTTAAGGACTATTTGCATTAGAATAACCTGGATTTTTGTTTAACATGCAAATTCCTGGACCCCATTCCAAACCTATTTAAATTTATGTAATGTGGCCTTGGAATTTGCATTTTAAAACACTGATATGGATCAACAGTCCCCTCTAATCATATGCAAAATGTTATGCACACCTGCCTGTATATCCTATCTCAGATGGTTGTCTGTCCTCCCTCTGAACCCTACCAACCCCTCCCCCAATATAAAAGGGAGGAAGAGTAACTCAGAGCCTTTTCTTTGTCTCATTCTTTTCCCAGATAGAAGGAATTTGAATATGAGTCAAGGACAACATAGGTTCTCCCAGAAGATATATTGGTTTACTGTCGTAGGGGTATAATTTTTATGGGACAAGGAAAGTTGTTCAAAATTCCTATTTCATATCATGTAGGGTTGGATCAGGAGGAGCCAGGAAGATCAATGTGAAGGTCATGTGGAAGTCAGAAGCAATAGGTTAAATGTTAATCTTAGATGTAGGCTTTAGGAGAGAAAACACCTTTTCCCTTCTCAGTGATTGGCTAGTACAGTTGGTCTTGGGATGCCTTCTGTTCAGGAGGTGAGTTCTCTTTTCCTGGCCAAGCAAGATTAAGTGGGGTTTAGAGATAGAAAAACACAGAATAAATGCCTAGG
Organism: Solenodon paradoxus; assembly: GCA_004363575.1. Lineage (NCBI taxonomy): Eukaryota > Metazoa > Chordata > Mammalia > Eulipotyphla > Solenodontidae > Solenodon > Solenodon paradoxus. The sequence continues at coordinate 113,382 of RJWH01000702.1, forward strand.
TTTGGCTTTAGTTTTGATTAGAGTTGGAAAACATGGAAGACATTTCCCCTTCTAATCCCTTGGCAGTCATTGCTCATCAATCACAGCAGTTTTCTGCCTCATAATGAATCTAAGTGGATGATCCAGCCATTTGATACAAATAGATTATTATTAACATGAGCTAGTTGTCATCTTTGGGTTTTAAGAAAGAAGGCAACAAGGGTCTTTGAGGGGGGTCAATCATAAACAGGTTCTATTCTCCATTCACTTATTCAACAAGCATTTATTGAGATTTACTATTATACCAGAAGCTAAAGATATATTAATGGACAGAATAAACAAAATCCTTGCTGTTTTCTAGTTTTTGCTTTAGTAGGGTGAGAGATAATAAATAAATGAATAAACAAATAAATAAATGTGTGTGTATGTGTGTATGTATGTGTGTTTCTGTTTGTGCATAATGTTAGTGGTAGGTGATATGGAGAAAAACAAATGAGTATGTGGGATGAAGTTTACAAGGTTCCTTTTTTGATAAAATGTCTCCACGGAAGTGACATTTAAGAAGATACCTAAATGAAATGAGGCAATGACCCATATGGCTATCTCCATGGCATGAGACTAGAAGGAGAAAAAGAGATTTCTAGCTGAAATAGTAACCAGTAATAAGAGTGTGAAATTGCCTAGAGAGATGTCTAGGCCATGTTTTAGAAAGCATACCTCAAAAAAGTAGACTGCTGAATGAGGGGCAGCTTAAAGAGAATACAGAGTTTCAGGATGATCGTCACTTGACATTCAGGCATGACCAAATCATGGGAATGGTGAGATAGGCTGCTAGATTCAAGATGCTCTGTGACTAATGGAATGTGAACTAGTTATGCGTCATTGTTAATGAGATATTAATGGTAGTATTTAAGTGCTTACTATGTGCCTGGCATGTGTTATGTTTATTTAATTATCACAATACTTTAAGATAGATTATTATCAGCGCCACTCTACAGATAACAAAAATGAAGCACAGATATTTTGAATAACTTGATCAAAATTAAGTACCTAAGACAGAATTAGGGTTTAAATGTAGGTAGTCTGACTCTAGAAGGCTATGTTCTCTTGCTTATCAGCTTTATTGTACAATATAGTAATACCTTAGAGTTTGAATCTTTATATTTTTATTTTCCTGTTTCATGATCTATGATACATCCACTTATTTGTCAGATGTGGCCATATTTCCTTACAGTTATTTAGGGTTGTGGTTACAGAAGACAGACTTAATACAAAGTCAAGAGTCAATTTTCAGTAAGGTTCCCCTGAGAAGCAAAAGAGGAAGGGTAAGGACCTAACAATAGGTTGGAAAAGAATACAGAGAAAACTAGATTACCTTGGAATACTTGTGGGAGGCAGGGCTGAGAAGAGAGGGCTGGAAATGGGAAACTTGTGGGGGAGTTTATGAAGATACTGATGAACACCGTCAGTTTCATTACCTGAGGAGCCCACGGAAACAGAGCCATGTAGAAGGCGCCTTCATGTAAGAGAGCACAGCCAGTGGCCTGAATGGAGCAACTGGGAAGAATTGGACTTGTTCTTGGGTTTATCAGATGAGAGTCATTGCTACCAGCTGCCCACATGGTGACTATGGACCATCTAGTAGAAGAAAGCTTACCTATGCCCAGAGAATTTGTTAAGCTGTATTCAAATAGCCCCAATGGGACAGTTTCTCTGTCCCCTACTCTTCAGTGGGGCAATGATGATACAGAAGAGAAAGTCCAAGTACAGGTCTTTGATGAGGCGTGGTAAAAAGCAGTGCATGGCAATTATATAAGTCAGTATCATCTATGACAGTGTAGAAGATCGATTCATTTCCTTAAGTGACATCATGTGGCAGAAAGAAGCAAATGTAAAGAGTCCCCAAATTATGGTGGTTCAACTTACGAGTTTTATAATGGTGTAAAAGTGACAAGCATTCAGAAGAAATTGTGCTTCAGATTTTGACCTTATCCCAAATTGGCAATATGTGTTATAGTACTGTCATGATGCTGGACAGTTCATGAGGGTAGACGGCCTTCTACCAGCTATTCTCAAACCTCACCAAAAGAGAGAAACTGATGACTTTGCTCCTGTTTTATCATCTAACGATTAATATAGTTCAAACTTTCTTCAAGCCCAGTGTGCTTTCAGTTGTGTATGTTATTAAGTAAGAACGCTTATGAACATTCTTTCACTTTCAGTACAATATTTAATAGTTTATGTGAGATATTCAACTCTTTATTATAACAGGTCTTGTGTTCAACAATTTTTGTCCAACTATAGGCAAATGTAAATTTTATAGGCTTGCTTAAGATAAGTTAGGTTAAGCTGGGATGTTCAGTACATAAGGTATATTAAATACATTTTCAACCTATGATATTTTCATTTTACAATGGGTTTATCTGGACATAGCCTATTTAAATAGAGAAAGATTTATACTTTTGTTTAGGAGTTTGGAAAATTCAGTGAAAGGGCTGGAATTCCAGGGGTCGCTGAACTTCTGCAATCCTGCAAAGTGGTTTCTCAATGAAGATAAAACATTTCTCATTTCATTGTTTTTATTTGCTAGCTTTTTTATTTAATGTCAACAGAATGTCAGTGAATCCATGAGCTTTGGGCGTTGCCTATCTTATTCTCACTTTAGTGACCCTGTATTAAGTCTAATAATGCCTAGAACTGAGTAGGCATTGAGTAATAGTTATTGAATAAATGAAGGCTGAGGCCTATGTTAGCAAATGACAATACCATAAAATAATTCTTAAAATTTAAAATTTTCTTCATTAGACATTGTTTTTCTTTCTTATTTTTAAAGGAAAGTTGCAGGGAGGCAGGAAGAGAGAGGAGGAGAAGCATTTTTATATTTAAAAATTTTTTATTTAGTTTTTCATATAGTGTTTCCCTCTGGACTCAGGACTCAAGCCCAGGGGTATGTGACCTGCATGCCTTTGGAGGGGATTGACGCAAGCGTTACTCCACCAGGGCACGTCCAGATGTTGCTCTTCTAGGATATTTATTAGCAACCCTGCTTTCTTTCAGCCAGTTATTAACTGCACAAAAATCAATAGCATTTCTGAATACCAGCTGTAGCATGTCTAATGTTCAATTAGAAAATGCAATAGTACAAAATATTTTATTTGTATGATCAACAAAACTAAAATGTCTTAGAATTTATCTGAATAATATGAGTAAGATCTTTTGGAAGAATCTTGCAAACCAATGAAAAACACAAATGAAGACTTAATAGAGTGAAATACAAACTTAAGCAGCAAGAACAGAAGATTGGCAGAAATGAAATAATATTAACAATACTAAATGTTGATAAAGGAATGCTGCAATAGGAACTTTCTTATACACCTTGTGGGAAAGTAAATCATTATTGTAATGGACAGCAGTATAATAGTGATAAATAAGAAATAACCTAAAGGTCGTTAATGAACATGGACAAAAAGCTCTAGCTATAGTTATACAATGAATTAAAGCCATATAGAATAAACTAGATCTATATGTATCACTTGGATTATATCTCAAATTATAATGTTAAGTGAAAACTATATAGAAATACATGCAATACAATGCTATTCATGTAAACTCAAATACAAACAGTATAATAATTCTTTATGATTATATATACATATATATGTATCTATATAGCTATATATCATATCTATAGCTATATATATACATATGAAATGTTACAAAAAGGCAGACTGGTTCCCTCTGAAGTGAGAGTAAAGGAAATGAGTCCAGGGCCGGGAACAGAAAAACTTAGACTATCAGGTTTGTTTATAGCAAGAAATGTGAACAATCAGAAATATTGTGTGATAGATATGCAAGTATTTGTTATATTATTATTTCTATTAAATAGTTTTACAGAGTCTTTTGAAATTAAAATGCACGTACACAGGTAACTAATCCATTATAACTTTTTGTAATTAAAAAATTTGATCTTGTCAGTTTTTTTTTCATATAGCACACGATGGATTAAGATCCTTTGGCAAAGTCTCTTCAAAATAACAATTTATATAAATTTATAAAATAGTATGACTGATGAGCAAGGTTAAAATAAAAAATAAATATTTAGGAAAGATGATAGAAAATAAGAAGAGATATTCTTTAAATATTTTATTAGCCAAAAAAGGACACTCAGGGAAAATTTTACTTCGAAATAGAGGAATACCCCATGTATTTTCTCAAAGGACAAAACTAAGGACTTTAGGTGGAGAGATTTTTGCATTAACATAAAAAAAACCTTCCTAATAGTTCATCATTTAACAGCACCATGATGCATCTCTTATTTATGTCACAGTCCCATGCAGGCCAGCTAGCCCCTCTGAATTCAAGGGTTCAGTCTTTCCTGTTACGTTGCTGCCTTACCAACTTGTCATCCCATGGTTGTGGGTGATGTGAGAGAAAGCAGAGAGTTTTGTGTTCAGGCCCCCAAATGGTGGTCATTATTCCTTTCATCATTAGATTGACCCAATCCCAATCCCAAGATCCCAATTTAACTGCAAGGGAGATGGGAAATGCAGTATTAGCAGTATGATCAAGAAGAGGGGGGAAAAAATGGATTTTGTGGCTTTCTTTTCCAGAGATGCTAGTGCAGAACAGAAAGTGAAAAGGCAGAGCTTTTTATTTTATTTATTTTATATTTTACAATGTCCTGTTCATTCCCCTCCCCCCAGGGGGAAGATAAGATGAGCTATAAATTGCTGCCTGGAATAAGACCCAGTTTTACAGGAGGATAGAAGGCCAAAGGGATGACATAGTTAGGAAACTTAGAAAAACCTAATACGTTTGAGTCAGCAGGACCTGATGACTTGCCCTGTAGGATACTGAATGAATTTTCAACTTTCATCTTAGGACTATTAGCCAGTGTTTCCCCCAAATTACAGAGAATTGGAAAAACCCCTAAGGATACGAAAAGGGTAAATGAGGTGTCCATCTCTGAGTGAAAGACAGGCTGACCCTGGAAATTTCAGCCCTGTGAGCTTAGCATCGATACCTGGGAAGATCTTGGAATAAATCATCAAATAATCAATTGGGTTGCACCTGAAAGAACATAAAATACTAAGTAGCAATCAGTGAAGCTTTGTAAAGAGCAAATAGCACCAGGCCAATTTAATTTCCTCCCATGATTGTGAGGAGCTATATATACCAGGGGAATCGATAGATGGGATCTATCTCAATTTTAGTAAAGATTTTGGTTTTTCAAACCAGGCATTGTCTTTGACATGTTAGAAAAATAAGCTCCTATCTACTCTTCTGTTGGAGACAGGAAGATTTCAACAGCCCAAAGGGGAGTTTCAATGGCCTGGTATCAATCTGGGGGGGACATATTGAATGCTGTCCCAGAGGTATTGGGCCAGGATCTACCCTACTCAATAACTATATTGATGGCCAGGATGAAAGAATTAAGACTATGCTCATTAAATCTGCAGCTGGCACTAAATTAGGTGGGGTTGTTATTGCTTTACAAGACAGAAATAAAATTCAAAATGGCCTTGACTCATTGAGAAAATAGCTCTACAAAACTGGGATAAATGTCAACGGGGACAAGTGTAAAGTGGCACAGGTGTCTCTGTGGTCCTAGAATAGTGCCCTGGGCATACTTGGCACTCAGCAAATATCTGCAACACCTTCCTTGTGGGGTTGTTGGGAGGATCTAAGTGTGATAATGATTCGGAAGTGCTTTGTAAACCACAAAGTGCCTTATAAATGGTAAAGGTCTGTACCAATGTGAAGAAAGTTATTATTAAAGGCAAGGAAATCTGTCCTATGGGGCAATGTTAAAAGAATTGAAGCTGTTTAATCATGAGATGAGAAGAATAGGGATGGTTTCATGAATATAACCATTTTATGAAGATTTTAACAAGAGGCGATCTCTGTCTGTGTGAAGGAAAAACATACTTGAATGATACAAGATGGATTTCGGTTAGATAGGAGGAAGAGCTTCTCATCTAGGTTGGGTCTACCAATGGGAAGCTCTCATACTTCTCTTTCCTTACAGACAATATGTTTGTTCAAAGAAGACTTTTCTCATTCAGATTCCTTAAGAACACAGACTCTGTATGTCCCAGTTGTATTACTAGCATCTAGAACAGGACTTGACATACCATATGCACAAAAAATATTTGTTGAATGAGTGAATGTCAGTGGCATCAAATATTGACCAGTAACTTGGGAAATCATCATGCTCAGAGATCTTTAGAAAATAGAGGTGATTTATTATTGGAGACAAAATATCTTTCCCACATTGATTTCATGATTCTGTATATGTAAAAAAGAAGTGAAAATCTTTATGATATATTCTCATTCCAGTCTTAGCATTAGTTTTATAATCTGATGGGTGGGATTATTGGGGTCCATGGGGACAAAATCTTATTGTTCTTCACCCCCTCTTGCATCTTCCCTAGCTACAGAACGCTTATGAAGAAAAGAGAAAGTGGAAAGAATGTACTGTGTTTCAAGATTCTTGCTTTTCATATTCTGCATATTCTGCACTTCAGTGGTTTGTTTGGCACCCTTGAGTTTGTAGAACCTCTGATGCAGGCCACAAAGTTATCAGAGGTGACTTGATGCTGGGACATGCCCTTCCCAGCTCTACCCTAAGGCTCTAGAGGGAGCCAGATGGGCTAGGATGATCTTTGCCTCCATTTGTGGATTATTTATTTCTGAAAGTTGTGAACATTGTTTTCCTCTGAAGTCTATTTCTTTTTATAGATTATTGTAAAATTAAGATGTATCTTACTTAAATGACAGCTATTAGTTTTTCAGTAAAGTCATACATTTTATACATGAGCGCTCTTGAAGTATGACCAGGAGGGATAGATCTTTGGGGATGTCAACCCAGATTGCTAACTTGCAGCCTCTAAAATTGTCATCAATATCTTGGAGCTGGAGGTGTCCACTATCCTTCTCAGCTGCTGGGTAAACAAGATGAACTGAGGCAGTATTAAACCATATAATTTAAATCAGGGGTTCTTAACCAGGGGTCCATGCATTGGCTTCTGAAGGGTCAGTGAACCCCTTATGAAGAAAATACATCTTCCTGTGTATATGAGTATGTGCTTTTTTCCTCAGGAGAAGGTTTGTTGCTCAAAAACAATCCTGGGATTTTAGAGAAAATCAAGTGCCAGGAATGTTGGATGAGCCCTCTTGATGGAAGAGATGGAACAGACCAGTGCTTTGATAAAATTTGTGATATAGGGAGCAGCTGCTTCAGGTCATTGTTCAAACATGAGAGTTAAATAGGTTGTCCCTTGTCATCTGGCAGGTGTTATGCCAGCCAGAAGGTAGAAAGACATGCCAAACCCAGAAAGATGGATGCTGGCAAAAGAGTGGGGCGAGTGGACCTCAGTCCCAAACTCAGAGTTTGTTAGAATTATTTAATTTCCTAAAGTGATGTAATTCTATTCGATCCCTATCCCACTGGGTTAATAAGAAACTGAATCTCAGTGATTCACCCTTTCTAGAGACATGACGAAGTTCTAGAGGTTGACAATCTTAAGACACAAAGAGATCCTGTGGAGGTAGGTTGTATGTCTTCATAAGCTGTTGATGAGATGTTCATTGTCCAGGCAATGGCTGGTCAACTAGGCAAAGTAGCAGATAGAGTAATGGGACTTATGAACTGTAGTCAAGGAAGGTGGCATGGGGCTCATTGGGAGAGTGGTAACTCATATAAAGCTGATATTAGAAAATTTGGGGGAATGTTTTGCTAGTCTGATTAACAAAGAGAAAAGGAAATTAGGACAATGCGTATACCCTGCAGACATGAGTGGGCCTGCGGTTAGTCCAAGGCGATGCTGAAACAGCAGGGTGATACATTTTTGATTTAGGAATTGGGATAGAACTGATTCTGGAAATGAGGGACATTTTATGCCTCCCTGTGAGGATTTGGGGAGGACAAGATCAGAGACATGACTACATGTAATAAGAACCTGTATAGGCCTGACAAGTTTGGTTTCCCATCAGATAATAAGCATACATTTACCCTGAGCTGTGATACCTCAGTTTAAGAAAAAGTCTTGTGTCAAATGGCCTAACACTTTACTTCAGTTCTCTCTTTCCTCCAACTGTTGGCTGGAAGGATTTCAATTTGTGATTTTTTATAAAGGCAACTGCAAGTTTTTCATCTAAAGTAGGAAGGTTTTTTGACGTTAAATATGTTGGGGCCAACTAGTGGCAAAATGTAGGGCATTTATAGCAAATACGTTGAGAGTAATCGTGGTATCTGTGATGCCTTGAGTTCCTTGAATGTTACATTATGTTAGTACTGATCGTTGCTACTTTCATCATTATTATATTAAGAAAATGAAAACCAGCTGAATGAAAATGATACCTTTGCTCAAGTCACCTGTCACTTAAGGAACTGAGGGCATCAGACATTAGAGATGTTTCACAATGTCCAGAGTAAACTGAGAAGGTAAATACAGAGGAATTTGTTTTAAGTCAATTCTTGGTTCAGTTGTGGAGAAGCCAGTGCTCCTAATTCTCAGCTTCTTCCTTGCATTAAGTAGTTAGATGCCACAATTCCACCCTCCTCCCACCTAGTAATATGTAATAGTTTCCAAACAAACATGTTCTATTTTACCTTTTTGAAAAACTCCCATTTATTTGTTCCTTTTCTTTCAAACAAGTACAATTCCTATTAGAGTAATACTTATATTTTTAGCATCACTTTGCAGTCAGGGAACGGGAACTCGGAGCTTTGGCAATGCCCTTGTCTGAAACAAGGAAAGGGGCAAATGTTCCTGGGATTTACTTTCATCCTTAGATGCCCTGATTATATAATATTCAGGGCAATGTCTTCTGGAAAATGTCTCTCCTGGGGGCTTTGGCATTTAGAGTAATGCTTCTCTACTTAAAAAATCATTTTAAAATCCCCTTTCAACTTGTAAGTATCCCAAATAAAATTTCATTTCCATTTAAATAAATTAGGGTTGAAAATTTTAGGGTGGCTGTGTTAGAAGGCCTAGATGCATGAGTTTCTGAAGAAATATATATTAGGGGAACAGGGGAAATAAAAAGGGAACTTTATACCCTAATTGCAAGTATGACTTACCATTATATGGGCAAACTAACATATTATAATATATTCTAGTCCCAAGTTTATCTCTCCATTCTTACAAGAGCAATTTCTGGAGGGACTCAGTTTTTAATCTCTACAGCTATTAGTCTTGATTTTTCCATAATGACAACAGCACCACCTCCAACATGTAAATTTGCTACTGCTTTTTGGGTACTAAATGTTTTTTATATTTCAACCATTTTCTATTACAACAACCTTATGAGGTAGATAATATTAGCACCCTCATTTTGTAGATTCTGAACCTGTGTCAAGAAAAGCTAAGTAATTTTCCTAAAGTCACACAATTAGTAAGGTTGAGAGACAGAATTCAGTTGTAGGCATTGGCTCCAGTCTTGAATCTTATCTATAGATTGCGTATCTATTATTTTGGTTACTTTGGGAGAAGTCCCATGTGTCCTCTTTTCTCTCCACACCCAGTCTATGTGTACCTCTTGCTGACTTTTCCTTCACAGCATTTTCTCACTTAACTCTTCTTGTCTATCAAAACTACTTATTACAGTTAAGAGATCTCTACTACTTTCTTCTGGCCTCTAGGACCTAATGAAGGCAAAATATTTTTACCTTTTAAGTGCTTCCAACATGCCCTTCCACTGAACATAGACCACAAATGGCTTATATCTCCGCAGTTACAGAGGTAAATCCATCTCTTGTCATTGTAAACCTTCCTCATATGCCTTTAACCAACTTTTTCACCACATCTCCCAGCACCCTTGCTTCCACCAGTGTAGGAATACGTTGAATTCACATAGGCATTCCTGCCTGTGTCTTTGCTCTGTCTGCTGGACTAGCTCTTCTTCTTTTCATCACTATTTGTTATTCAAAGTTATGATGAAGTCTTAACTTCCCTTTAAAACTTCCTTTCTATCAACTCCTGTAGCACTTATTTATCAAACATAATTTTCTTTCAATTCTCTTTCCAATGGATGAAACTTGGGTACTGATAAAAAGAAATTCTTGTCTGTGAAAAGTTCCCTTTTCAGAAGTACTCGTCCCCTCTACTTAGAAAAGACAGACATCAGGTCCTTATTACACATATTGAAGATGTGGACAGTGATCATGTATTGGTTCAGAAAATTCCTTGAACCAAAAGATGACTTCATAATGGTGCATAGGATTGACCTTAATGGATGACCCCAACTAGAAGATTGTTCTGGTTTATTAAACTTATTTTACCTAAGTTAGATAAAGTAGTTGAGCACTTAGTAATTAGTCACCCTCTCTTCTGTCTATATTCTAGGAAGAAATTGGCCAATGTGAGAAAAGTTCTCTGTTTCTGAGACAATGAAAAGGAAGTAGAGCAAATTCGGTGACCAGACTGGAATTGGGGGACTACATTTTAAGTTCTGAACTCTCGTCAGATGCAGGAACTATTGTAGCTGCTGTTTTCCTCCATTCTGTCAGGATAATGCCCTGGGACCTAAATTAACTGTCTAGTATTCCCTGGCGAGACGGGGATATTTGGAGCTCATTTCTAAGCATATTCTTGTAGTGTTAGTCATCTATTTAAAGGGGAGTAAGTGGTCTCTATTTCTAGAGATCTCTTCTTCTGATACAGAAACAATATACTGAACCTTTGTACATCTACCACAATGGGAGCACAATGTTTTCCATGAATGTGTACAATAGGTGATTAATAGACACCTTTGATGATTATGGTCATAGCAACAAATCTATTGTCTCTCCAGTCCAACCCATATTTAATGATATTCATGCTTGGAAAACCCTTTCTTAACTTTTGATACTATCTTTGTGTCCTTAACAGATCTTCAGATGCACAGCCTTCATTCACCATTTTTCTTTTCCAGGAAGTGTGTGAACATGAGCATAGAAGAGCACTTGCACTAATGTTCAAATGAGAGTGCAAATTCCTGCAACTAATAAAGATCTATTGTTGTGTAGAGACTGAAATGCCCAGGCTGTGTGAAAGAATACAGAATTCATGAAGGCACCCTGGGAAATGGCAGTCATCTATAAAAATTTGTATGAGAAGTTTGGTGAAAAGTCAGAGGAAAGGCGTTTTGACTCTTGTTATGAAACAACTTGGTTGACTTGGGAGAGTTTTGAAGGAATATAACTTCCAAGTATAGTTTTGATGGAAATAAAGGTCACACATTTAAAGGAAGCCAATGTGGCTCTGTGTGGGGTTATTTTAATTGAGCAGACTCTGTAACTGGGAAACTGAAGAATCCAGAGCTGAGCTCCATGGCCTGGGCCTCCATGATGCCGGCTCATATGTGGCAGGTCTTCGCTTTTCACCAGGATGTCTGCTGCCCTCAAGATGTGTTTTAAGAATTGATATATGAATTCCTACAAAGGATTTTGAAATTTTAATTGAAAATTTTTCTTCAAGCATGTCTGAAGAGCTGAGATAAATTTCCACAGCTATCATTTCTAGCCAATAGATTTCTAGTGTGGGTTTGTACATTACTCATTCATATTAACTCACTGTTTGTTAATTTTTTAATTTATTCAGTATGTATAAAGTATGTGCTAAACTCAGAGGTTATGAAAAATGAATAATATTAGGTATTCTACAAGAATCTTATTACTTAGAAGAAGAAAAGGAAATATAGTCATTTCAAGATATACACTAAGACATAGTGTATAGAGAGGTGACTTTTCTTTAAGCAACAGAGACTGAGGGATGACTGAGAGATTTATCTCCCTATCACTGTTTTCTAGGGAAAGTGTAACCCATGTCTATGCTCAATTGCAGTCTGAAGTTAGAGGTTTAAAACAAGAACAAGGCACATATAATAGAACTCAACTCCTGGAGATGTCAAAAGGGGAATTTTTAAGTCATTTCCTATATAACCTAGCTGTTCAAATTAGTCTACAATTATTTGTACAATTTTTTTCAACTTCCAAAAAGAAATACACTAAAATATACATGCTGATGTAATTAGATATGGGATTCCTATTGTCAATGAAACAAAGAATTAGAGAAAGACTGGTCACTGGGATTAGAGGATGGTTAGAAACAAATTTGTTGAGAAAGAAATACTTAAAGTGAACTTTAAAAAAAATAGATAAAAAAGGATATTTCCAGGAAGGAAGGGGAAGTGTAAACTGGGTGAAGGGGTCAACTGTCTGCTGATGAATGGAAATCAGATTCTGGTGGTGAACATCATGTCATATATGCAGATATTGATCTAAAAGGTTGTATTCTTGAAGTATATAGTTTATAAACCAATATTACTTCGATAAAAAAGTTAAAAAAGTTTATTATCACATGTCGGCATGTAGAGCAGAGCAAAGAAGGCAGTCCAAGTAAAGGATGAAATAGAAGAAAAGAAAGTGTGATTGACGTAGCTCTCATTCCATTTGGTGTGGCTGATGAGCAGGGAACAAAATGGCAGGAGAGGGCAGAAGAGGCATTTGAATTACAAGCAGAGGGACTTGTGTGCCCAGCTCTGGAGTTTGTGCTTTGCTATAGGAGCAAGTTTTTTGTGTGTGCTATGGTTGCTAGAAGGTTGTTTTTGTTTGTTTGTTTTATTAAACTAAACCCTGGTTTTATTAATATTTCATCTGTTTCTCTATTATGTCCATTTCCTATTTTAGGATCAAATTCAGGATTCCCAATTGTATTTAGTTGTCATATCTGCTTCTTCTCCTCCAATTTAGAAAAGGTCCTCAGTCTTGTTCTTCATGGCCTTGACACTCTTGGATAATATGTGAGGTGTTTGTAAAGTGTTCCTCAATTTGGGTTTATTTGACATTTTCTCAGAGTAGACAGAGACTGCAGATTTGAGGGAAGAAGATCACAAAAGTAAAGATGAAGTGCCTTCTCAGTGTATCATATCAAGAAATACAGGAGGTCAACTTGATTTATTACTGGTGGTGTTGAGTCTGACCCTTTGGCTAAGGTGGTATCTGTTAAATTACTCTACTGCAAAATTGCTATTTTCCTGTTTCACAATCCGTTTGATCAGAACTAAATGTTTGTTCCTCTCTCTCCCTCCCAATTCATACACTGGACTCCTAATTACCAATATAATGGTATTAGGCGGTGGGGCCTTTGGGAGGTGGTTAGTTCATGAGGGGTGAACCTTCATGAATAAGATTAGTGCTCTTACAAAAGAGAAGTCAGTGCTCTCCTGCCCATTCCATCATGTTGAGGGCACAGTCAGAATATCGCCATCTATGAAACTGGAAAATGTTCATACCAGACATTAAATCTACCCAAGCCTTGATCTTGGAGCTCCCAGCCTTTAGAACTGTGGGAAATAAATTTCAGTTGTTTATAAGCCACCTAGTCCTTTGTATTCTGTTATAGCAGCCCAAATTGTCTAACACACCCAGGTGGCTCAGGTGACTGAGATGGCTAGGGTGTGAACCATGTAAAGCCCAAGGACCTGGGGAGGCGGGGAACCAAACTAAACAATAAAGTATCTTCTTTCTTCCTCTGCTCCTTCCTTCCTTCCTTAAAAAAAGGCATAAGTTACTAATTTCAGCCCACATTCAACTTGTGAGGAGACAAGTTTAAATTATATTTCCTGGAGAGAGGCATATGAGAGAATTTGTGGACATATGTTAAAACTACCACAGTAATTAATAAATATTATAAGGAGATGATTTGAAGCCAAAATATCTTGTTTCTCCTTAACATTTCACCTTCTAATTTTAGTATTCATCGGCGGATCTTGCCTGCAGCAATTATTACTGTGATGGTCTACTGGCAATTTTCTGTTTCTCTCCTTTCTTTTACATTTATTGCTTGAATTTCTTCTGTAAGGATGACTTGTCCTTCTCCCCCATTAATTTATTTATTCAGTTATTTATCAATACTACTATGGACTCTTGAATACTGTATTTTGGGGGTCTTAAACAATGCTATTGCCATTTATTTTGTTTCTCTAAGTTATTCTAATTCTGGAAATTAGGTTTTCTTTCAAGTTGTTTCCTGTGTTGTTTTGATGTGTCTGCATCATTGTGAGAATGTATTGCTGTAGAGGTGCTGTGAATAATTCCTTGCTTTGGGGGATTATGAGACGCTCTAGGTTCATATTGTATTTTTCTTGTATCAACTCTAGAATCAACTATTTTTCCAAAGAGCCTTGGTTCTTTTATTGGAGAATGCTATTTACTTATCTATTTGTTTATTTGTTTGTTTGTTTTTTACCTTTGATGAAAAGGAGGATGGGGATGTTACATATTTTCTAGATGTTGTTTCTGAGGATGTAGTCTGAGTGCTGCTCTGCTATTTGTTGGCTGTATAACCTTGGGCAAGTCATTCAGCCTCTTTTGGTTTTAGTTTACTCAGCTAGAAGAAGAGCTTAACAACACCCACTGAGGGAGTCAATGAAGAAAAATGTGAAAGTCCTTGGTAATGTCAAACCACTCTTCCAACGTGAGGAATTTAGCTTTATTGATAAGATATGCTTTAACATTTTCTTTTATTTTTTTGATAATGAAGGACCTAGTACCTTAGAAAAGCCAGGAAGCATGGGATCTGTCATGGAATAGACATGAAAAAGAGTCCTAGAGAAAGGCTGAAAAATACCCTATTAATCTATGTTCTAGGGACTGAATGCTTGTGTCTCCCCCAAATTCATATGTTGAAGCCCTTATATCATGTCACCCCTAAAGTGACTATGTCTGGATATAGAGTTTTTTAGGAGGTAATTAAGTTTAAATGAGGTCATTATTTTATAAGATCATGGTTGTATAAGAAGAGATAAGATGACTCTGTCTCAGATGTGTGAGGACAGCAAGAAGATGGCAATCTGCAATCTAGAAAAAGAATTCTCAGCAGGAACTGAATGACTGACACCTTGATCTGGGATTTCCAGCTTCTACAACTGTGAGAAAATAGATTTTTGTTGTTTAAACCATCTAGTCTATGGTATTTTGCATGAAATTCCAAACTGGCTAATACCATTGGTTTTAAACCAAAAACCTGTAGGCCCTGCAGAAACAGAGCAAAGCCATGAAGCATGTTCAAGACAACATTGACTAGCAAAGGCCCACAGCTGTGGTGGAACCTGTGCCTGACAACTCCTATGTAGTTCCTGTTGGGTCAGGGTTTCCCTGAGCATGGCTGGCTTGAGGTTGGAAGTTGGAAGGGACTTCTCAGTCCATCAATGAGCTGGAGCGGGAGCAAGAGTTGGCTCCTATCATTGTTGCTGGCTTTAGATGCCATGAGGCTATAGAAGAATGCTCATCAGGAATGTCTGACCCAGTGAGTCTATTTCCTCTCCCCAATCCAAATTAGGATTTGTGGTCTGGAAATGACTTTTTCTGATGTGCGTTTTACATTATGCAGAAAGCAACACTGTGCCTGGCACACTGTCCCCATGTTGAAGCATGGATAGTATTCCCTTGCTGCAAGTTTTCTTGCTGTTAACCAGTCAAGCATCCCCTCTAAGACACAAGATGTCTTGTATTTGGATCTAGCTCATGTATTTCAAACAATTTCAGAGTCCTCAAGGGGAGCTTTGGGTGACTTTTCCTGCTCTGTTCCACTGCCTTTGTCTGTAACTACTTGCCTCCTGGAGTAGAACTTGGTCCATCATCCTAACTATAGGCAGAGGAACTTCCTTCTCATTTGACCCCTCTCCTCCACCTTCTCACTTAGGTGTCCCCTCCTGTGCCCCTTCTTGGTTCACCACCCCAGGGCTTTGCTTATTATGCTGGTGCTGGTCCTCCTACTCTCGCTTTAACCTCCTTACCATTCAGTGGCTGTAGGAGGATGGGAGAAGGGGGAGCAGGGAAGGTGACTTCACAGAGTTAGGATGAAGTACTGTAAAAATAATTAAATCTTTTCTGGATCTCGAGTTTCAGTCCTGTGGAGATTGATTCTGAAATGGGTCTGTGTCCTTCAGTAATTTTAGTGGAGTATGTGCAAATTCTTGGAGATGGAAAAAAAATTTCTTAAGAATAATATGATATTATGCCTAATAATTGAATATGTCCACTGTTCCAGGCACTTTTCATCTATTAAATATTCTCAGTAATCCCATTATTATCCCCAATTTATCAATGGAGAAAGTGAGGCTCAGAGAGATGTAATATCCACATTTTATAACTAGTAAGTGATAAAGCTAGTAAGTGGTAAATTTGGGTCAGTCTGACTCTGAAGTCCACATCATTAACTTTTATCTATAATTTTATCCAAAATTATAGAATTAAATCATGTACAGTAATACACAGTAATAGGCTGGACGTGCACTTCTGATATGAGAAATGTCTGAGGAAGTTGAGAATGAGTGGGTGTCTGCGAGAGTAGACATGTGCATCTGAGTGAGAAATGGGTGAGTGACAATATATGACAGAATGAAGGCTTGACTGGGAGCAAGGCTGGATGTGGTGTGGAGGACCCTATTTCTTACAACACTGGTCATGGTTCCTCAGCTAATTTCCTTTCCTTATAGCACCTATCAATTTCATAGCTGCTTCTTTAATTCAACTCTAATATAATCCAGTCTTCTACATAATTTAGGAACTTTTTTGATGTTACACGATTTGCTGGGTTTGTAATATGAAAGGTATCTAGGGGACATTTATTGTATGTGAACCAGAGTGAACACTTGGAGTTTAAAGGATGGTGATTTCACCCTCACTTAGTGCTATCTCCTCATGTCCACACAGATCCAAGTTGTTTTGTAGTACTTGGTTCTTTAACTCAAGTATCTAGTTGACCCGTTTTCATTGTTTATTCTAGAAATAGCTCATGATGCCAGAAATTCTTTTGATATATGGGAGAATGTCATTTTCTCTACTTTTTTTCTTCCTATGACCCTATATAGGAATGATTTATTTTGACATCTTGGTAATATGGAGCATAGTCCAGATTTTTCATTTGTAACAAGTTGCATAAGTTTTTTGTGTATGAAAGAATGAGAAAATTTTAGATATTCATGGAGTACAAACCTAATTTTTCAGTTATTTATTGTTGTGCAACAAACAAACCTAAAACTTTATTGGAGTAGGAACAACTTCATACCATCTCTCCAAGCAATTAGGGTTGACTGGCTTGAAGGGTTCTTGCGTATGGTGCCTCAAGGGATTGAAATTAGGCAGTTGAAACTGGAGTCATTTGAAGGTTCATTTGGGCTGGGTACCCAAATGACTTTTACTTTCCTGTTTGCCACCTCAATTAAAAGGCAAGGCATAGTTGAAATCTGGCCAGACACTTGTCTGTTTCCATGATACCTTTCCTTTGTGTGGGACTCTCAGGGCAGTGGACTTGTTGCACAGTGGATGTCTTCTTCCATGGCAAAATCTGTAGGTTTGTCATGATAAAGTAACTTTGGAAGTCACACCAAGGATGTCACATTCTATTGGTCATGCATTCATTGTGAAAGAGGACCTTACTAAGTAATGGATACCAGGAGGCATGATATACTAGGGAGAGGTGGTTTTTGAAGAGCAGTTTACTTTGCTTTCTATCTCTAATAAATTCAGGTCATTCCACATGCAAAATACATTCACTTTTCCTGTAAGACACCTAACCTTCCACCTTTCACCTCCTTGGAAAATCTTCTCTTCTTGGCATTAAGATGAGTGTTCTGATTGTCTATTGCAATATAACAAGACACTCTAAAACTTAGTGACTTAAAATGACTGCCATTTTATCATGATGATTCTGTGGGTTCTTTAGTCTCCTCTGGGAGGTTCTTTTGCTCCCTGTCATGTTGGCTCAGGCTGTAGTCCTATGCGGCTTGGTTATATTGGAAGATCCAAGATGACACACTCAATGACTGTCAACTGATACTTGCAATCCAGGCTTTAGCATAGCATGGTAGGCACCTATAGACTTTGACTACTCCTTTGGTAGTTTAGGGTGGCTTCAGACTTCTACCTGGACCAGGGTCAGGCTAATCTCAGCTCAAGGACTTGTTGTCCCTTGAGATTTCCTTGGGGCTGACATTATTTCTATAATTAGTGTTTAGGGTTATAGGGATCCTAGGATCCAAAAGGGTGAGTACTCTCTGGAGCCACCTCCTATCTCTCATGAAGCGATTCTCACCTTGGACGCCTGATTGCCCATTACTTAACTCTCACTGGCTCCTTTAGTAACCACCATTGAGTATATTTTTCTCTTTCTAACATGTGCCTTCTGGCCTCTATTCACGATGACTAGTAGTAAACAGATCTGTTGGAAGACATGTGTACCATAAATGTAGTCATGAACCTAGCCATCACCCCCATAGACAGCCACTGTTGCCAGAGCTGCCCAGATTCGTACAGCATCTCTGCTTGTGTCCTGCTACCTTCTTATTCCACCTGTGGGGTTCCCACAGTGACCCTGGAAGGTACCATGCTGTGGCGAGAATACAAAAATAAATCAGAAATTATCCCCCTGCCTAAGATGCTCATTGTCATGTAAGGGAAAAAATGGACAAATAACCAGATCATCTTCTAGGCACTACAGAAGGCTAGAAGAATGGCGCAAACTGTATCTTTTAACTCCACTTCTGTTTTCTGTCTTTGATTCTCCTCCCAACTCTGGACAAATGACTTTACATTTCACACTCCAATTTCCCCATATATCCGATGAGAAAAACATACCTTCTTTTATATGTCTTAGTGGGAGCAATGAGAATCAGTGACAAGATATCTATAAAGGCTTTGGAATTTAATTTTCATAGAGTCAAAACACATCTTTAACCTTATAGCACGCGGAATGTAGAGGGCGGTGAAGTGGTTTAGATCTGGGCGCGCGCGCGCGCGCGCGCACGGGTGCTTGGGTGTGCATTTGCATGTGCATATGTGTGACAGCTACACTTCAAATGAGGCCATAGCGCGTGATAAACAGAAGCCCTGCTGGGACCACCAATTTCTCTTTTCCATCTGTAATGGCTGGGGCCCCGTGCTTCACACTGGGAAGGGTATTAGCACACTCTCCTCTGTCTTGTGGTGCAGCTGCCTTTAATTCATATTTGCATGTGTTGTGAGACTAGCCAGGCAGCCGAACGACTGCCCAGGAGTGAAGCTTGTGATGATGTAGAGAAACGAAATCACTGTTTAATGAGAATTGGTGAGATAAGGTCCACAGATGGACCATTCCGAGGACTGTGTTTGAACCCCAGTATTCCATTCATTTTATAATATACCTTACTAAATTGCATTCTTGGAAAATTTAGCCCAGCATGACTAGTTCTTCTTAGAATAGCATCACTAACGTAATGTTGTGTTTCAATAAGCCTGTTGCATAAAAGGTTATCATGTAATTTTTATCATTACAGTTCTCCAGTGTTTCTAGAACTTACCTTCAAAAATAGTGCAAAATGGCATTTTTTTTTTTAAAGGAAAGGTGCAGGCAGGAGTGAAGCAGGCAGGCAGAAAGAGAGAGGAGGAAGAAGAAAGTTATTTTATTTAGTTGTTCACCTTGGTTGTTCCCCTCACTCCCGGGATGTGGACCCAGGTCCCTGAGATGCATGTGGACTACGATTGTCTGGAGGCAGTGGACTTGTCTGCTAGGCCACCAGGGCAGACCACAAAATAGCATTTTTGATGTGATTGAATTTTGAAATAAATTCTGAAAGCTGTGCTCTGAATCCTATGCCTCAGTTTACCCTTTGGTACATTTCTTCTAGATTTTTACAGAAGTTCTTTCTAGAAATCAACTTTCTAAAAGAATGTGATACTGGTATTTTTCCTGTAGCATTTGATCTTTGACAATGTCGTGTGTGCGTGTTTTCTATTTTTATCTATGTAGTATATATTGGACTAGGAATAGGATTTGAAGTTAGAAAAATTAGTCTAAATCCCAGTTTTCACTAATATTTGCTATGATCATGGGCAACTCACATAATTTTTCTAAGCAATCTTTTTGTTTCAAAGAGAGTTGAAATGATTTGAGATAAGGTAGGTACACTTATCACATAGCCTATTACATAGCAAAAACTCAATAATTGATTCTAATATTGTCATGATAAGAATGATTAAATCTCTGGTTTAAACTCTAACTATGGCCAGATCTTTCTTTGCAAATCTCACCTGATCTTGTTTTGTCTGTGTCTACAGGGTTACTGTTCTTATTGAAAGATCCAGTATGCACAGTCAATTTCAGGTTCCTAAGTTCTTACTCAGTGCGAAACTAACACATGAATTAAGCATAAATTTCATAAGAGATTGTTACCTTTGTGTACATATAAATATAATTTTCAATAACTAAAACTCGGTTGTTATAAACAGTTCATTTCATGAGATTAAAAAGATAGGAAAACATTAAGTGACACTGACAAATGCAAAGTCTATGTAACACAAATCCTTTTGCAATTATGAAAGAGCTGTGGTCGTGTTACCCTAAGAAAAGAATGTTAGAGGATAAATTCGCTACCACAACATAAGATATTCTGTGGGAGCAAATTGTCGGGTGTTTTGAAAACAAAGGAAAAGCTTTCTAGGAATTCCTAATCATAGAGAATTTAGACTGAAGGAATTTGTTCTCTGAATAGGCTTAAAATTTTATATTGGATTAAAAAAATGGGTTGAGTGAGGGAGTGGTTCCTCTGGAAAGAAGCTTTTCCAGGCTCCCTCTAGCTTTGTTTTTGCCTGGGGCATTGTTTTTTGTTTGCCAAGACCAGCTGCTTCCTTGCTGGCCGGTTTCCTGTAGAGGCCCTGAGCTGCTTCTCTGATGTGGCGGGATTTGCCCCTCTGAGGGTGACCGGGCAGCTGCGTGTCCCCAGGCCAGGTGAGGAGGATGAGCTGCCTTGAGGCCTGGATGGACTTCTCTCTGCTGTACTTTCTCCATGATCTCTACTCGGATCTTCAACAGAAGTGACCTCTGCCAGTCACAGCAGAGCTTGTCAGCCCTGCTGCCTCTGGGATGCAGGCCTGGAGACAAAGGGGCTGGCTCAGCTTAGATGCCAATGATTTTTACCCCACAAGGTCTCTGGGAACAGTTACTAATCACATCAGACCCTGAAATGATTTAAGACTTTCCTATCTGCTAAGTATGAGATCTGTTGCTGGCACACAAACAAATCCCAAACTGCCTCCACAAAATAACACAGATATTTAAACATTTTAGTGTAAAATGTGCTGTTAATCAGCTGTCAACATGTATTTGTTGATTTATTACGTGCTGTGCTAGGTGATGGGGGAGAGACGGGTGGAATGCTCAGTCCTGCTCTGAAATAGTTGGTTAGGTCGTGGTGGGTAAATCTTATCCCACCTTAATGGACCCCTGTTACTCTTTGGCAACAGAAACATTGTATGGCTTCATTATTTGCCACCCCAAATTCATATTTGAAGTCCTAACACCCCCTTCAACCCTCTCACTGCTCCAACTCAGAATGTGATTTCTTTGGGAAAGAGTCCTTACAGATATAATCAAGATGAGGTTAAATGGAGTAAAGCTGCTTTCTCCTTCAATATGATGGGTCTATATAAGAAGGGACATCTAGAAACAGACACCCACACAGGGACAACATCATGTAATGAGTGGAGTTACGTTACTGTAAGCCTAGAACCTACCAGAAGCTAGGAGAGGTGTCTAGGGCAGGTCTTTCTCTAGAAACTTCAGAGGAAGCGTGACTTCTGACATCTTGATTTTGGACATCTGGCCTCCAGAACAGTGAGAAAATACATTTATGTTGCTTAAGTCACTGGGTTTGTGGCACTTTGCTATGGCAGCCCTAAGAAACCCTGCAAAGATGAAGCCCTATTTTTATTCGAGAAAGCTATCACTTGACCACTGATATGACACATAGTCCCGAATGAATCTTTTTCACTTAACCAACGCTCAGCGTAGATGTTACCTATCAGGACTGCTTTATCTAGAGATTCCCCATACCCTCTATTCCCGTTCCCTGTTTTATTTCTTCATGGACTTGTGACCACCTGACATGACTTTGCTTACTTCTGTTGCTGTTTGTTACCTGTTTCTCACACCAGAATGTAAGCACCTGGAGGCCAGGCTCCAGTCTATTCTGTTCAGTGCTGGGCACGTAGAAAGCACTCAGAAAATATTTATTGCAATAAAGAATAAACAAGAAAGTAAGGATTAATTTGAGAATGTAAATTTTTAATGTGTAGTCAGACTGGACACATGATTTTCTTTCTTTTCTCCCTCCTTCCTTCTTTCTTTTCTTTTTCTTCCCACTCTTCCTCTCTCCTGTCCCTCTGTCCTTCCCTCTCATCTACCCTCTACCTATCTTCTTATCTCTGTTCCTTTTAGAGCTGGGAAAAGTATTTGGGCTCACTTCATGAACACAGACAACATGGGCCCAAGTTGTTGTGGACGATTGTGGTTTTGTACTTGACTTTGTCTTTAAACTGTGGAGGACAGATGTTCAGTTCCCACTCTCCACCTCTTCTGGGAGGACAGACTGTAGGAGAGAGCCACACCTTCAAGTGAGACTGAGTGTGACAAGAGCCTCTAGGACTGGAGAGCTCGGGACCCCTTACCAGGTCCCATGGAGGAAGGAGTTTCCCTCGACTTCTGCATTTGAGAGGCAGAGGCCATGTAGGCCCAGATGACTGTGTGGACATATTTAAGGAGTGCTGGGGCATAAGAAAGAATGAGAAAGTAGACTATGTGAAATCTCTGCTTCCTACCTTTGAATCTCCAGTTAAACCTGAAAAGGACACAGAAAGCAAAGTTGGTCATGGGATGATAATGTGACTGTGGTCATGCGCTCCAGCTAGAGAAATACAGGAAGATCGAATGGAGATGATAAGCAGTGGGGGGAGGAAGCTACTGAGGAAATTTTTCAGATAAACGTTTTGGGGATTAAATCCTCCATCCGGATGGTGACAAGTGAGAACACAGAGGAAAGGACTCACATACTTGTTGATGATTTATTTGGTGACTGCTTAAATGTTATTTTTTTAATGGATAATTTATAATTCACCTACTCCCAAAAAAGATTTGAGGGGAATGAGTTCTCAAAAGACTGAATAAATTGGAAAATGAGGGTGTCCTAATGTGAGGCAGGAAGGACTCATAGGAGAAAATACTTTTGATCAGAAAATGATGTGTTCATTTGTGGATTTGTCACTCTTGAGGTGATGAAGGGACATTCAATTTGAAGAATCTACTTGACTATTATAAACATATTACTCAAA
The DNA here is from genome assembly GCA_004363575.1 of Solenodon paradoxus. Taxonomy (NCBI): domain Eukaryota; kingdom Metazoa; phylum Chordata; class Mammalia; order Eulipotyphla; family Solenodontidae; genus Solenodon; species Solenodon paradoxus. The sequence goes on from RJWH01000702.1 coordinate 136,492, forward strand.
GAATTCCTATTTCATATAGGAAGGGTATCTGAAATATATGTGATTAGCACATAAAAATAAACTCTTTAAATTGTAGCTATGGTCATTGACTTTTTTTAAACTGCTTTTTTAGTGTAATATCTTTTCTCCAAATGAGCTATAATTTTTATTAGCACCTGTGTGCACATGAGCATACACACACACAGATACACACATAGTCACACAGAGACAGAGACACAGAGAGAGAGAATGATCAAGAAGTCTCTTTTCTGCATTTGCATCCCAGGACCTTGTATGTGTGCTGGATTTCTGGAGGTTCTGCTTTCCCTGTGACCTGGCTTGGTTTTCTCTTAGCTCCACTCAGATCACTTCACTTCAGTTCACTGGAGTTAGGAGTAAGAAACGAAATCAAGAAGCCATAACCCTGAGAAGTTTCCTGTGTTGCTGGTTTGTAAATAATATCTAATAACCAAGCATACCTTCTTTAAAGGCTCCGAGTGTAAGACATCAAATTAATACTCCCTTTAGAACCGAATCTTTCCAAGAATCCACAGCAAGATTTTATTGTTATTTTCTTTATGCATATTTATCAAAATGTAGATTAGGCTGAACTTTTACCAGCACCAGTATCTTAAGCTCTCTTTACTTTAAATGGGCCCAAGAAAATAATGTTTTATTTTTTTGTTTTTAAGTTTTTGCAAATGTAACTAAAAAAATTACATAGGTAAAACATTCAAACAAACAGAAATATATAGACAAACAGAGAAAATCTGTTATCGTTTCCCATCCTTGAATTCCTCCTGGGAGGCAACTCACGAGCAGTGGGATATATATAGCTTTCTGTGCATTGTTTTTGTATATTGAGATATAGACCTGAAGTGCATGCATCCAGGTGGTCACGTGACTGTCTTCTTGTTGAAATGCCATTAGTTGGTGCACCCTGGTGGGCGGGCAGATGAGGCCTCTATGGTGTAGTTCACATATATCCCCAGGTCCTGGGTTTGTGTCCTGGGCCTAGGGGAACAGCCAAGATCAACAGTAAAATAAAATAAATAAAGGATAAAGTGCTTCTTCCCCCTTTCTCCCTGCCTGCCTGCCTACCTACTCACTGTTATTCCTGCCTACACATTTGTTTTTTTTTAAAAAAGCCGTTGCTTCAGAGAAACTTGCTCTGATGACACAATCCTAATTAGCCTCTCCTCTGTCCCATACTACATTTTGCATATCATCCTTTTGATTTTCCTATGACATTTATTACCACCTGTAGTAGGCCGATGTCCTCTCCAAAGATGTCCACACCTTAATTCCTGGAACCTGTGGATGTGTTATGATCCATGGCAAAGGGGACTAAATGTAATGTGATGAAATATATAGATCTTGAGATGGAGAGATTCTCTTGGGGGCCCAATCAAATTATATGAGCCCTGAAAGATGGAGAACCTTTCCTGGCTTAGTCAGAGAGGAGAAGAGCAAAGATGGAGTGTGAGAGACATGACCTGGATTGGTTGGTTTGAAGTCAGAGGAAGGGGAGCATCAGCTGAAGAATGCGGGTGGAGCTGTAAACAAGAAGCTGGAAACACTTCAGACAACAGCCAGCAAGGAAATGGGAACTTCTTTCTACCCTCTCAAGGAACTGAATTCTACTAATAACTTGAGTGAGCAAAGAAATGGGTTCTCTAGAGCCTCTGGAGAAGAATGCAGCCCTCTTTGGGTGAGACTCCTGTTGGGCATCTGATTTACAGAATTGTGAGACTATAAATTCATGTTATTTAAGCCTGGAAGGGTACAGCAATTTGTTATGGTAACAGTGGAAAGCCGAGACATCATCAAAATGACTTTGGTCTTTTATTGGTTGGCTTATTTATTGTCTGCCTGCCCACCAGGATGTGAGCTTTAGGAAAGACTGTCTGCTTGACCCACCACGTTATGTCTACTGACCAGAATAGTTCCTGCATTGCATCAGTGGCCAGTTTTGTTCTTGTTAAGTGATGAAGTGAATACATTATGTGCATTTATTTGTATATGATATCACATTATACATATTAGTTGCTAACATTTTTTCTACTTAATGATGTCTTAGAAATCTTTCCGTATTATTGCATATTGACATAACTTGTTATTTTTGTTCACTGCATTATCTGCGATTCATGACTAAATATATAATTATTTTGTTAACTATTCCCTTACTGAAGGGCATGCAGGATATTTTCAGTTTTTTTACTTTGTGCATCTCTGGGCACAGGTTCAACTATTTCTATGGATTAGAAATGGAGTTGCTGCATCGAAGGGTATGTTCTAAGTTTGATGGACACTGCTAAATTGTCTTCTAAAAATGCTCTGCAAGGGTTATTCCAAAAACTGAGTGTGGGAATAACTTTCTCTATGCTTTGGCAACATTATTAATCCATTTGATTTTTCTTAACTGATTGGTAGGTAAACTACCTTATTGTGATTTAATATTTGTCTTTCCCTGATTGTTTCAATTACTTCATAAATAATAATATAAAAGTTTCTATAATTATTTTTATTTTTCTGTGAATTAGGCAGCAGTGTTAACATTTAAAGATTTAAATTGATGAGCCTTTGTTAATTGCACACCCCTTGTTAAGTTCCCAAATTTCTCTATGTCTCTGTTTTTTTGTCTGCAAAACAGAGATATTAATAGCATCTGATCAAAAGAGTTATCCAAATCAGTTGAGTTTATACATGTTAAGTGTTTAGAATATTGCTGGGAAAACAGCATCCTCTCGATCAATATTGGCTATATCCTTGTCCACTCTCTTTCTCTTAGGTTGCTTAAGTTTCAGTTTATAAAAGCTCTTTATGTTTTATAAAAAGTTATCAGTTGTTGAGAATGCCCTGGTGGCCTAGTGGTCTAGTGCACCCTAGGAGCAGTACCACATACACCCCAAGGTCCCAGGTTCAAGACCTGGGGAGCAACTAAATGAAAAATTAAGGTGCTTTTTCCTCCTCTCTCTTCCTGACTTCCTGCTCTCGCCTTCATTCCTGACTGTACTTTCCTCAAACAAAACAAAACTATATAATAGGATGTTGCAATGTTACTTCAATAAAATTAAGAAAATGTTATCACATGTGTGTTTAAAACACATTTGTTGCATATATTAAAAATGTCTTCTAGTTGCTTGCCTTTTAGCTTTGCTTAAGGCTTAGTTCATCTTAAAGAAATGGAAAATTATTTCTAATTTACCAATTTTTTTCTTCATAAAGCTTTATATGGAGCATATATAGCATTATATTCCAGCTCAGAAAAATATATTCTTACAAGGTTATAAACATTCTTTCACATTTTCTGTCACTACATAGGCATATATATTATATATGTGTAACATATATACAACATATATATATTTGTTTAGCTCTTCAATTACCATGGAAATTATTTTTATTTATGGAGTAATGTAGGCATCTGGGTTTTCTTCCAAAGTACAGAAACTATTTCCCCAATGCTATATATTGCAATCTTCTGTCTTCTCTCCACTGATAAAAATGCCTGATTGACTTTAAGTATTAAATCACACATACATGAAACTTTTGTATTTCTTCTCTATATTCTTTTCTGTTAACGTGGGGGCATTTTGCTTCAAAATACCACATCATTTTAATTTATATAACTACATAGTATATTAAATGTTTGGTAGTACAAGTTTCCAGTTCAAATTTTTCTAAGTTATCTTCAATATTTCAAAGTGTTTCTCCTTTATATAAAATTTATAATCAATTCGTTGAGTTTATTTAGATCATTTTTAATATATAAATTTGGAGAGAATGATTACATATAAATTATCAAGTCTTTGAGTACATTTATTATTAGGTTTAATCTTAATATTTTGCTACTGTCGTAAGAACTTGGCTCATTACATTTTTTAAGTGGGTAAGTAAAGATGCCAGTGGTTTTGGTATATTGATTTTGTATCTAGTGATCTTATTTATCTCTTACATAAGTCATGATACTTTTCCAGTTGATTCTTTCAGATTTCTAGGTAGACAATCACACCATACTCAAATAATTTGTTTTGTCTTTCTCGGTCCACTTTCCCATCCCTTTTCTTTTCTGTACTTGTGTTGACCGGCATCACGGACCAGTATGATGGTCGTAATTGATGGCAGGCTTTTTTCCTTTGACTGAAATGGGAGTGGTTTTGTTTTGCTTCTTACTTAACTCATTTTGGTCATACATGCATAGATTTTTTAAAATTTGTTATGGCTTATTTAAAGAAATCTCCTTTCTTACTCATAAAATGCAATGTATGCAGGGCAGCAGGTGACATAGAGATGCCAGGAATGGGCAACAGAGCTGCAAGAATGTGCTCTGTGGTGGTGTGAGAAGAAAAGAGGAAGGATGAAGGGATAAAATGTATTGGAAACAGGATGAAAGAGAAGAGAAGAGCTAGGAGAGGGAAAATATTAAATCAAAACAGAACAGGAACAGAAGAAAGTACATGCTCCTTGACCTCAGTAGACATGGTGCTTGAACAACTTGCCTTTTGGAAGAAGAAAAGAGATATTTGGCGGGAAGAAGGGAAGGCAGATAATAGGCCCTGGTCATGATGGTTGTGTTGTGTGTCTTCATAGCATGAGGGCTGAGCTGGAATGATAGGTAAAGTCTCAATAGCAAATCTTTTCCAAGACACTGCCAGTCAGTCTGAGCAGCAACAGTGCCCTATCAAACACCGTTAATTACCAGTCCAATAAATGTCGTTGATAGGCGTGGATGTCTGGTGTGGCAGAGTCAGCTCTGTGCTTCAGACTGTATATGCAAGTTTGCTCAGAAACAGCCCTGAGTAACCATCACCGGTTCCTTTGTCGAGTTCATGTGGCTCCCTCCACTTGTCTACTACAGAAGTAGAGGACTCCATGGCCAGAGAATTGGTTGCAGAGTATTTTACATGTCTGTCGATTTTTACCTCTCACCAAGCAGCTATGTGTCTTGTGGAAAGATAGGGACTTTCCTGTATAAATGAAATCAGAATGACTGTAACTCATTTCCCTCAGTATCTTTATACCATGTTACAGTCTGTCTTAGATGCACCTGCCCCTCTAAAAATGCCAGAAACCAGAAAATTTCCATGTCCATGTTCCTTTTAAGGCTCTTCTCATTGTCTTGACTTCTTACTTCCTTATAATTTACAAAGAAGGTTAAAGCCAGTTAGTTTTTTAAAATTACAGACTGATGTGTCTTTTCCTTTCTCTCAAATGAGTCTCTAATAAAGACCTTTACTCCTAGACTGACACTGCGCTTTGTAGTATCTTTCCCACAGCATTTGCATTGCTGTTGGTGTTAGTTCTGACAATATGGCCACTGAGGGATGACACTGTGTCTATTTCACTTTTCTTTTCTCATTCTTAACAGTGTCTGGGCTATAGAGAGCAATCAAAAATATGTCGAATAAATTAGAAATACATGAATGAAGCAAACAAGTTAGCACACTTAAATGTTTCAAAGAAAGAGCAGACAGGGAAGAAAGTGAGCAGAGGCAGGCAGGCAGACAGGAAAAGAGGAGGAAGAAGCCTTTCATTAACTTTATTTGGTTGTTTATCTTGATTCTTCCTGTTGGGCCCAGGATGTGAACCCCGGTCATTGGGATGTGTGTGGACACTGCTCAATCCCTAAAGGGTGCACCATTTAGATGTATTTTTTTTTCCCCTAAGGAACAGTATCAAGCTAGTGTTCTGGAGAGGTACAGTCAGGAATAAATGCCGGAGTCTCTAGTCAAAGACTCATTTGGTAGTACAGGGACTTGAATTAAATGATTATTATTGAAATGGAATGATCATAAAAGTATATAACTTTTGAGGAGAGCGAGAGATAATTTGTAATCCAAGAGTAAAAGTACTACATTCTCAGTATATGTGTTTGTGGATTTTGTTGTTTCAGTTACTTGATTATAGACTAGTTGTGCTTTTCCAGAAGAATTGGGGGCCCTGAGTCAAGTGTGAGACTGATTTGTGTGTTGAATAGGCGATTTTAGAGAATGTGGCAGCACATAGGGGAGAGCTGAGAGCAGGCAACGGCAGAAATGGGTTCCGGGATGAAACTGCCCCCAGTTTCCTGTGGAACCAGCAAGTACTACTCAGCGCTGGTACCTCACCTGTAAAACTCTTTCTTCCCTCTTTGGGATCCAGAAGACACACATGGGCAAAGAGAGGTCAAAGTGATTTGAAACAAACTTTCCTATCGAATGGCTAGAAATAGTCCTCTGTTTATGTTAAGATGCAGAGCTATTAATTTAAGATGCATTCCTGAGGACTTTATTCCAGAATGGCAAATATTCCCCTTAGTAGGCTTTCCCCCAGGAAGATAAGGCTTTGTCACTGCTGTTAACCTTTGGAGAAAGCATTAAAGAGGAAAGGTGATAATATAAGGCCGTAGGTTTCTGTTCTTCCCCTGTCTTTTCCATGGCACACACCTGCCCTCTAGCTGGGGTGGTTGGTGATAATCAAAGTTAATCAGGCTCCTGAAATTGAAAAGTCTTAACTCAACTTCAAAGCAGCCACTGGGTCAAGTATTAGAAACCTCTCCTTTTATAGTATCAGAGGCGACATAAAGTTGTTTAAAAAGAATTCTGACACTTATGGCCTCTATTTCACTTTAGAAATTGTTGAGGGCAAATTGACCTATTTTAAGCATGTTAAATATTTAAAAAGTACTATAAATTTGAGCTAATCTACTCTGAAACACGTTGGTCAGTATGATGGGACCAGATTAAATGGAAGGCTGAGGAATAAAAGTAGACTGAAGAAAACAAAAAATAGCACTAGGTGAAGAATGCCGGATAGTAGATTGCTTTGTCGAGCAGATGAGTTTACTGCCCGGTCTGGTGATCTCTCTTAACGGAGAAGAAAGTACTGCGGCAACAGGCTGTGAGTCCAGGGGACACATCTCCCTTTTGTCTGTTGACTCCTTCCCTACCTTCCCTGTCAACACATAGGTCACTGTGTTTAGTTTCCGGGACCCATTTCCTCTCAGAAGTCCTGAGTTGGATGGCAGGTAGTGGTCTTAGCTGTCCACATAATTTTTCCTTTTATTTTTTCCCTCAAGGTTGTTTCTCTTCTGACAATTTAGACAGTTTTTTCTATAAATCAGTGGTAAAAATCTCTGGTGTTCGCAGGCAATGAAGGTTTAAATCATTTTCTTTGAAGCTGCTTATGTTGCTGCATCATTGATGCTTTGTCACTCGTTTTTGGCACTTTCTCTGGCCAGGCAAGGATATCTATATTAGGCAAATGAAAAATGAACAACGTTCTTATCCTCTTGTTAATACAGCTGGTACTCTTCCAAAAATCATATACCACCATTGACAAATCACTGTAATAATCACAAGCGTAAGCTTTAATTTCTTGGACCATTTTTATGAAGCATTCATTTTTCAGCTATTGGGATGGACACAACTGATTCTTTTTTTTAAAAAAGTGGGACTTGTAATGCTTTCTTATTTGGGGTGTGATGGGAGACCCTTTATTGTTGGAGCCCCAGTTTCATCGCCCACGTTTATGCATGACCCCCCGAAGTTCTCTGCACTGCACTGAATCTCAGCTTCCTAGTCTATGACATGTCTCATTCCAGTGTCCAGGGCTGATTACACGAGAGAGACGTCAATTGGTCTCAAGGTGTTATTGACACGCCAATATTTCCTTTTTAGTTGAGAACATGTGCTCTTCACTTCAGAAGACAACTTGGAAAATTCAAGAATTCAAAATTATAATTAAAAAATACATCAAGCATGTAAAGATTTTTTCTTAAAAGACATCCCTAGAGAACACCTTTAGCTCTAACATGAAAGGTTTCTTTCTATATGAAAGAATAAATATTACCTAGAAACCATAAAACTGAAAGACAGAAAGGATCTATTGTCCCTGTTATATTCCCTGAAGAAGCCACTTGGTTATTCTTATCAAAGTGAGTCTGTGAGGGGGTTGGTCAGGTTTTGTTTATGAAGATCCTGTTTATTTTTTATTTTCTTCTTATCGTAGCTTGTCCTCCTGATCAGTGGACAGCTGATGCTCATGGAGCTTCCCACCTGTCCCTACGTGTCTTGCCCATGCCTGTCACCACAACGAGGGCCTTAAACTGTGGGTTCAGTCTAACCCTATTTCTCAACAAATATAACTCCTTTGGTCACTTTCTTTCATGATCTTGTTAAGTAGCAATTATTTTAATAACGACAGAAAGTATCTTCATTGTTTGAAGGAACAGCGACATCTTAATCTGAAGGAGGAATGAATGTTGGGTATTTTTGAAACTGTGGCATAAGAATTCTTTGGTACCAGATCACTCCTTATCCAGTTCTTAGTGTCATTCTCAACAAGGTAGTCCAGTGTATGAAGTGCCTGCTTCGAGCTCCTGGGAGGACACCAGACTCCAGATTAGTCTTAGCATCTCAAAACAGAAAAAGGTAAGTGGGACCCTGTGCAACTGATAAGTGATATACACCTATTGACTTTCCATGTCTCTGAACAAAGAGGTCAGGCCAGGATGTTTGAGCCCAGCCTGTGGTGGTTTCCAGGAAATGACTGACCCAGAAGCCACAAATGCTTTCAGAAGCCCTGGAATTAGAGATCATAATGAACTCATAAATGGGTGAGGGGAAAGGATTAACATGTGAGCTGCCCATTTCCATGGATACAAGGCTCCTTTCATTTATTTTTACTGGGCTTTTACAGGGAGTCAGAGCTCCAAATCTGATAGGACATCTGTGCTTCATTAGCTGTGTTTCATTAGGTTTATAATGTGATTTAAACGGACCCTTCAAAGCTGCAACAGGGGAGGCTCCTGAGAGTCCCAAGTTCCAGGCATTGCCTTGCAGGGGGCTCACAAAATGTCTCCATGAATGGGGATGAGTGTTCTGAGGTCATGGGGCCACTGGATGATGGATCTCTGGCTAGGCTGAGGTCAGAAATAACTTTTATTCTGCAATTAAGATCTTTAAAAAGGGGATCTGCTACATCATAGAGCATCTCTATAGGGACAAAGAAGAATTTGCCTGGAAGGGCCTAGAAACTCTGCTAATTCTAGCAGTTCAGGCACTCGCACCCACCACTGCGGTCTTCCCCCATCTCCGCTTTGGAAGTCAGCACAATTAACACGTGTTTTCTGACTTGGAGAGGAAATGTAAAACATGATGTCAGTTTGGTGAAGTGCAACAGGAAGCAGGAAGCAGCCACTTTTTGAGTGTCCCCTCCAGCAATGATTAAAGTAGAAGCAGGTAGTCAGTCATGTGACAGGGCTGAAATGTATAAACTGGGTATCACACTGCTCAGAGAATAGTTGCTATGGTAACCCAGACAGAGATGGAACAGCAGTAAAGGAGAGCTGCCCTGAAAGCAAATGTTATTGATTAAATGAGAATTTTCTTTTTTTTGGGGGGGGTGGAATTTGTTCATTGGCAGTGGTGAGAATGGGAGTAGGAGGAGGTGAGTCAACTGGAAGAAATGTATGGAGAGAGGGGTTTGGCTGTATTATTGACAAATCTTGTCAGGAGTCCGCACAGAAACTGGAAGTTAAATGATCATCTCTCCAAGCTGCTGCTTTCTTGGCTAAACTTTTGGATTTCAACATTACACAGCAAATTCACTGTTTCTTCAGAACACCTGAGATGTTGGGGCCAGGTGGTATTGCTAGCCTTGAGTTCAAAACTCCATCCTCTGAAGCAGGGTTGTTTTCCTGCAGAGTTTATGGCTGTGTCCACTAAGCACCTGATTATTTCTAATTGGGTCCCACATTCTGCCTTAAATGGTTAACATTTCCATTCCAGAGGCAGCTGTGTGACTTTAGGAGATGGGGTGGTTCTGTCAATGTGTCCTTATTCCAACATGGAAGACATACTCCCTGTGAACTTCTCACATTCTCACCTATCTGCACTTCTTTCCCATTAATTGTGATAGTCAGAGACGAACCCTGTCCTACTTTACAGGATAATTGTGAGGAATAACTTATTAATGATTATAAAGCTGCTTGAAAATATCAGCTCTTCACAAATGCAAGATGATAAAAAATTCATATGAGTAACAATAACAGCAATCATGTCAAGGCCACTGACAAGGTAACTAGAGTGTGTCCTGAGATCCAGTGGAAGAATAAGGACCAATGCAGAGAAAACATCCCTTGATGTGCACCAAGTGAGACAGAACGGTATATTCAGTACTTCCTGAACTGTTGTCTGCATGTACAGCTCAGTGTCCTCGATGGGGACAAACTGCAGATTTGGCAAGAGTTCTGTTTCTCTTAAAGGAATTATTGGTCTAGTACTCATCATCCTCAGTATGTTCTTACCATGAACTGCTGGAATGATGTTCTGAAATACCAATGCCCCTCACTCCTGAGGCTGATGACCTTCTCTTTGTCCCTTTGCCTCCCTTTTCTTGCAGCAAAGTTGTGCAATACAATACAGCCCTCTGCCAGCAGATCTGTTACTAAAGGAATTCAGGCATCTTGCATCTTGAAGATGCATTATTAATGCCTGGACAAATCACATCAGGTGAAACGCAGCAAGTCCCTGGCACTGAAAAAAAGGAACAAAGGCTGGTTCTACAAGAGAGCGATGGATGAGACAAATTATAACAGCTGGGAGTTTCTTGTAAGTAAGATGGCATAAAAACCAGAAATACTAAAATTGTGTGCACAGACAGCAACTTTGTATTTACGTGGTAAAACAGATTACACATGGTGCTGGAAAAAAGCCACTCTAATTGTGGCTTCGTTAAAGTCATGGTGCTGCCATTCTTTGAATTTCCCAACAAAAAGGACCAACTTGCTGGTGACCAAATTATGTCCAAGTGAAACCCCAGGCTCTTGTATGTGATTTCCAGGATGGACTAGGAAGGATGGATTTTTCTAATGGGGCCAAGTAATCAACTCTGGCTGCACAGGGAAAAAGAGAAAATATGGCTTGGGAGAATCCAGCAGGGAACTCTGAGGGAGGAAGACTGTGTGGGAGAGGAGGAGTGGAGTCTATGTTGTCATCGCTCCTGGTCATGGTGGGGATGCTGGGCTTGGTTGGTGTGAGACAGCAGTTTGTTTCCTTGTGATTCAACCTCTTATGTGAGAACTTACACATCCTTTCAATTTTTAAATGGGGTGATTGGAGCTAGATAAATATCAGGTTTATTTCCAATGGATTAGAAAAGGCCACCAGTGCACAATCATTTAGCTGTGCAGATCCATGACTAAACCTACTCCCAATGGTCACTAAGGACACATGAGTCGCTTGAGCCCTGATGAGCATCCTCCTTTTTTTGTGGGGGTCTTGGCAGGAGGATTTGTTTTAAAATTGCAGGCTACAGCTAAAGTTTATGATGACATTCAAGGGAGACATTTTTCAAACCTACTTCTTTGTAATCAGTTTTTTAAATAAGATTTTTTGGCATCTTGAAAGAAATGGTACTCTTTTTGAGTATTAGAGCAGCTGGTGTATCAAAGAAAAGGGCAGTGGTGTGTATGTGCGTGTGTGTGTGCGTGTGCGTGTGTGTGTGTGTACCTGTGTGTGTGTGTGCGCGCGCTCACAGGCCTCACATAGCATTCTCTTGTGGCTTCTGTGTAATATTCTATTTGGAGAATCACTTTTCTCCACATGTACTCAACAACAAACATGAAACCACCTAATTATATTTTCATAATCATGATGAAAAACCATCTAAATTATCCTGGTTGATGTACTGAAAGAGTTTGTTGATTGCTTTTTGATGTGTATTAGAGCTTTATGCAGAACCACATCAAGTGATTTACCTCACAATGAAATAAAGGGAAAAAAACTCTTTAATATGCATACACACTTACTTAAAAGATACATATATAATTCATATTTGGCTAATTAGACAGCATCAACACAAAATCCATGACCATGAAATGATTGTAGAAAGCTGATTACCTTCAAAGAGTACATTAATTTCTACTTCATTCATATATAAATATATGTGTGTGTACTATTTTTTTTAACTCAATATTGATTCTACCTTTCACAGAAACCATATGTCTTTTGGAGCCTTGCTGCTTCCAAGTGATTTTCCATATTCTCAGACTGAGTCATAAGATTGATATGAATTTGAGATTTAATTTTTATGACAGGAGTCATGAAAATGTGCCCTCTTCCCTAACAGAAGGCTCACGAGCTAGTTCATATGAAGGAACAGGAATGACCAGCATACTCTAGTGTGAGCTCTTCCTGCTGACTCCTCATCAAATGGACAAGTCCATTCTCCTATCCCTGGGGACCAATAGTATAAAGACTCCTTTTAGTTCCATTTATATGCTTTTTAGTTTATTCCAGTGCAGGAAGAACTTACTTTTAGTTAGGTCTTTGTCACAGGCACTATTTTGTGTTTGTAATAAGACTGTGTGATGCATCTTCAAATTAGCCACCTTCATTTTCACACTCAAATTTCATAGTATGTTTAAGTACATACAGGTTATTTCTAACAAAAGTGTTTGTCACTCTATAGCCAAGAGCTGGAAACAACTTCAATGCCCATTGACATATGACTGAATAAAGATGTGGTCGACATACACAGTGTAATGCTACCTATCCAAAAACAATCCTTCTGTGTGCAGCAGCATGGGAGGACCTAGAGGGACTTATACTTAGATAAGCCAGAAGGAGAAAGACATTGTATGATATTACTCATATGCACTCATAGATATACAAACTAACAAATGAACTAAATCAAATAACCATAGACTTTTGTCAATAAAAGCAAATTAGTGGTAACTGGAAGGGAAGAGGGAAGGTGGCCAGGCAAACTGGGTCAAGGTGATGAATTGCCTAGTGAAGGAAAAACTGAAATTCTGGTTAACATAATATATTACATACAGATTGGGATTTGCTATGATATGTTATGATACAATATTGCTTCAATAAAAGTAATGAAAAAAAAGAGTTCTACAGGAAAAATAAGTGTTTGTAACTGATTCCTAGTAGGGTGTTTTACTGTGTGTGTGATTCCTCAGAGCACTGGGGATGCGTTGTTGCTACTGGAGACAATGGTTTGGGACAAATGGGTGACTGACAAGGGAGACAGTGCCTGCAAGAGGTCAGAGGGGAGAGATGAGATATGTTGTTCAGACCTACAATGAAATTAAGTGAACTAATGTAATTGAAATAAAAAGCCAAACTAATGAAGGCTTCACATTTCATTTTGAGGAGGTGGTGGCTTATTCAACAAATATTGAGGTCATCTGTAAGCTAAACACTGGCAAATTCTTTTTTTCAAAACTACCTGATCAGTTTTAAAATATTTTAAAATTAATTTTATTGAAAGAGCATTGCATCCTAACATTATATAGGTTTTAGGTATGCATGATAGTAAATGTCCATTTGTATAGAGTACATCCAGTACACCGCCATTTCAGTTCTTCCTTCACTATGCAATTTATCCACTTTACTAAATTTTCCCTCCTCTACCCCCTTCTCTTCCTGCAGTCACCAATTTGCTTTTAGTGATTAAAGGTCTACTTTTGTTTATTTTAGTTAAAATGGCCATATTACCTAAAGCAGTATACAGATTCAATGCGGTTCCCATCTTATGATATCTGTCTTTCTCTTTCTGGCTTATTTCACTAAGTAAATTTCCTCCTGGTCCATCCATGTCGTTGCAAGTGGCAGGGTTTCAACTTTCAAAATAGTATTCCATTGTGTATATATACCATATTTTTTTTATCCACTCATCTGTTGATGTCAGTTGGTTTCCAGTTCTTGACTATTGTAAATAATACCACAATAAATGGGGGGGGGGTTGCATATATCTTTGTGAGTTATCATTGTTGTGTTTTTAGTGTAAATACCCAGCAAAGGAATAACTGGATTTAAGGAATTTCCATTTTCAATTTTTTCGAGCTGTCTCCATACTGTTTTTGTAAAGCTATTTTGTACTTTCATCAAGACAATAGTATATAAGAATTCCCTTTTTCCCAGCATCCTCGCCAACACTTGCTTACCGTCTTAGATAATAGTCATTCTCACTGGTGTGATGTGATATTTCATTGTGTTTTGATTTGCATTTCCCTAATAACAAGAGAGGTAGAACATATTTTCATGTGCCTTTTGGCCATCTGTATGTCTTCTTTGGAGACATGTCTATTAAGATCTTCTGCCCATTTTTAATTAGATTGTTTTTCTTTTGTTGAGTTTTATGAGTTCTTATAATTTGGATATTGACCCCTTGTCAGATGTGTGATGTGAAAATATTTTCTCCCATTCATTAGGACATGTTTTTGTTTTGATGAGAGTACAAAAGGTCTTTAGTTCGATGTAATCCCATTTGTTTTATTTTGGATTTTATTTCCTTGACATTGGAATTGAGTTCCAAAGATATCTCTTAGGTCAATATCAAAGAGTATTTTACCTATATTTTCTTCTATATAGTTTATGTTTTCAGGCCTTACATCTAAATCTTCAATCCATTTTAGGTTAATTTTTGTGTATGGTGGTAGGTAGTGATCTAGTTTCAAACTTTTGCATGTGACTGTCCAGTCAGCACCGTTTATTGAAGAAACTACTCCTGCCCTATTGCATGCCCTTGGGTCTTTTGTCATGCTTTAATTGTGCATATATATGACGGTTTATTTGGGGGCTCTCAATTCTACTCCATTAATTTGTATGTCTGTTTTTATTTCAGAACCATACTGATTCTATTACTATTGCTGTGTAGTATATATAGTTTGAAGTCAGGGAGTATGGCATCTTTAATTGTGTTCTTTATGCTCCGGATTGTTTTTGTTATTCAATGTCTCTTGTGGTTCCTAGTAAATTTCATGAATTTTTGTTCTATTTCTGAGAAGAATGTCTTTGAGATTTTTGATACGAATTGTAGTAAATCATATTGTTTTAGGAAATATGACCATTTTAACTATGTCAGTTCTCCCAGTTCATGAGATGGAATATCATCCTTTTTCTTTGTGCCTTCTATTTATTTTAACAATGTCTTGCAGTTTTCAAAGTATAGGTCTTTCACTTTTTTTAGTTGTTTATTATAAAGTATTTTATTCTTTTTGATGCAATTACAAACAGTATTTACTTTCCTGAGTTATCTTTCTGAAAATTCTTTACTTGCACATAGAATTGCAACAAATTTTTAAATATTAATTTTGTACATTGCCATTTTACTGTATTTGTGGACTGTTTCTAGCAGATTTCTTATGGAGTCTTTGGGAATTTTTCCATATGTTATCATCTCATCTGCAATAGTGATAGTTTCACTTCTTTCTTTCCAAGGTGGATACTTTAATGTTATTTTCTTGTCTAATTGCACTGAGTAGACTTCTAATACTATATTAAATAACTATGGGGAAAGTGGACATCCTTTCCTTGTTCCTGACCTTAGAGGAATAGCTTCCAGTTTTTCTCCATTGAGTTTGATGTTGGTTGATAAATTACATTTAAGTACATTCCATCTCATTCCATTTTTTTGGAGTTTTTAAACATCAAAGCATGTTGAATCTTATTAAATGCTTTTTCTGTATCTGTTGAAGTGATCATATGTTTTTTTCCTCTTCTTTTTGTTGATGACATGTATCACATTTATTGATTTGCTTATGTTGAGCCATTGTGCAGCTCTGAAAAAACACCTACTTGATAGGGTTGTATATTTTTTAATGAATTGTTGAATTCAGTTTGCTAGTATTTTGTTGAAGGTTTATGCATCGATATATTTTTTTTTTTGGTGATGTCTTTGCTTTCGCAATCAGTGTAATGCTGGAATCATGCAAAGTGTTTGGAAGTTTGCCTTATCATTTTTTGGGGAATAATTTGTGAAGGATTGGTGTTAATTCTTTGAAAGTTTGGTAGAATTCACTAACGAAGGCATCTGGTCCAAAGCTTTTTTTTTTTCTTGGAGACTTTTGAGTACTGTTTCAGTTTCCTTGCTTGTGATAAAGCTGTTCAGGTTTTCTATGTCTTCCTGACTAACTCTTTGAATGCTGTATATTTCCAAGAATTTGTTCAGTTCTTCTAGGTTATCCAATTCTTTGCCATAAAGGTGTTCATAGTATTCTCTTATGATGCTCTCTATTTCTGCAATATTAGTTGTAATTTTGCCTCTTTCATTTCTAATTTTATTTATTTGTGTTTTCTTCATCCTCTACTTTGTGAGTCCAATTAGTGATTTGTCTATTTTGCTTATCCTTTCAAAGAAACATCTCTTGCTTTTATTGATTTTTTGGAATAGTCTTTTTTTAAATTTTGATTTCATTTATTTCTGTTTAAGTTTTATTATTTGCTTCCTTCTACTAACTTTTCATTTTATTTTTCTTCTTTTTCTAGTTCACTTAGATGAAGACTTAGGTTTTTTTATTTGAGTATCTTTTTGTTTCCTGGCATGGGATTCTATTGTTATAAACTTCCTTCCTAGTATTGCTTTTACTGCATCCCATAGGTCTTCATTTTCATTTGATTGCATGTATTTTTCAATTTCAGTTTTCATTGAACCAGTAGTTGTTCAGTAACATATTGTTTATTCTTATTTATACAATTTTCAGTGTTTCCATCTTTTCCTTTCTTTTTAAAGGAAAGGTGCAGGTAGAAATTAAGGTAAGCAGAGGCAGGCAGGCAGGAAGAGAGAGGAGGAAGAAGAGTTATTATTTATTTTATTTAGTTATTCATCTCGATTGTTCCCGTGGCTCCTGGGATGCAAACCGAGAAACTTGGGGTATATGTGGACTGTGCCCAGCCCCTACTCCATGAGGGGCTCCCCCTGTTTTCTTTTTTTGATTGATTTCTAGTTTGATGCCATTATGATCTGCAAAATGCTACCTATTATTTCAATCGTCATAAATTTATTGAGAATTTCTTTGTGTCTCAACATTAGGTCTATCCTTGAGAATGTTCTATGAGCACTTGAAAAGAATGTGCAGTGTATTGTTTTAGGGTGAAATACTCTATACATATCAATTAAACCCATCTCATCTAATTTGTCATTTAAGGTGATTGTTTATTTCTTGCTTTTATCTGGATGATCTGTTGTTTATAGTGAGTGGGGCATCAAAGTCCCCTACTGTTACTGTATTGCTGACAATGTCTCCCTTTAGGTCTGTTAATATTTTCTGGATGTATTTAGGTGCTCCTATATTGGCTGCATATGTATTAATAACCGTTATGTCTTCCTGTCATATTGACTTCTTTTTCATTATATAATGACCATATTTTTCTTTAGTTATCTTTCTTTTTAGCCAGAAGTCTATTTTATCTGATGGGATTATGGTGACTCCTGCTTTTTTAGATTCACCATTGACTTGGAGTACCAATTTTCATCCCTTTACTTTAAGTCTATGTCTGTTTCTATATCTTAAGTGTCTCTTGTAACCAGTATATAGGTGGGTTCTGCTTTTTAATCCCTCCACTCACTCTGTGCCTTTTAATTGGAGAATTCAGTCCATTCAGGGTTATTGATATTTGAGGACTTACTACTGCCATTTTGACTTTTCTGGTTCTCTCTCTCTCTCTCTCTCTCTCTCTCTCTCTCTCTCTCTCTCTCTTGCCTTGCTTAGTTTTATTTTTTGTATAGAAGGGCATTTTTCAACATTTAGTACAAGAGAGGTCTCATAGCAGCAAATTCTTTCAGCTTTTGTTTGTCAGGGAAAACCTTTATTTCTCTCTTATATCTGAGAGAGAGTTTTGCAAGGTATAGTATTCTTGGCTGGCAGTTTTTATTTTTGAGTATTTCAAATACATCATTTTTATTGTCTCCTGGCCTGTAGAGTTTCTGTGATGTCTGATGAAGCCTGGTAGGAGTACCTTCATATGTTACTTGCTTTACTTCCTGGCCAGTTTTAATATTTTTTCTTTGTCTTGGACTTTTGATAGTTTCCCAAATATATTCTTTGGTGTAGGTCTTATGCGTTTAGGTAATTGAGAATTCTGTTGACTTTATTGACTCTTATGCTCATTTCTTTCCCCAGGTTTGAGAAGCTTTCAGCAATTGCTTCTTTAAATATTTTTTGTTCCCTTCTTTCTCTCTTCACCTTCTGGGATACCCATTATTCTTACGTTGCCTTTCCTAAGGAGTCAGATAGCTCTCAGAGTTTCTTCACTTTTTAAATATTTAATTTCTTTTCCTCCACTTGACTCCTTCTACATATCTATAATTCAGCTCACTGATCCTTCCCTCCATTTGGTCAATTCTATTTCCATAACTTTCTTTGGTACTCTTCAACCCACTTATTGCATTCTTCACCACATGAATCTCTCTCTGTATCTTTTGTAAGGCTTCATTTTTTGTCTTCTGCTTGTTAATTTTAACTTTGAGATTGTTGATTGTTTTGCTGCATTCTTCTTATATTTCTTTTATCTGTACTTTTTCAATCTACATTTCTGAGGTTTCTTTTATCTCTTTGAGTTTCTTTATGGCTGCTACATTGAATTATTTATCCACTAAAATGATATAATCCTCCATGTCTTTGAAACTGTTTCTGATAGCGAGTCATATTCTTGTGATGCTATATACCTTGAGGTCCTCCTCCTACCCTGCCCCCATGGAATTCTTCTAGCTGAGTAGCTTATCTTTTATTTTATTGGCAGGTGGCACTCTAGTTTTGTTTTATATTTATGACACTTGTAGTGCTCCACAGTAAGAATCTCTTGTTGGGTCAGTGGGGTGGGGGATGATTGCTGGGTAAGATGAGGTACATGGGGTGGGGTATGTGGCTGTTATTGTGGTATATAAGTTTTAGGAGAGTCTATTCATGTGAATGTGCCCAGGGTCAACCTTCTTCTCAGGGTTCCTGAACTGGGTCCTGCAGTTTGTCTGCTGTGGTATCGAAATTACTCTCAGTTGTAGCATGGGTTGCCAGGAGTGAGTGAGAACAGCCTGCCCCATTAGTCATTCCTGCTGGATACCTCTACTTCTGCTGCTCCTGCAGCTGCTACTGCCTCTAGTTTGCCTCTGCTACCATGTGTGTCCTCCACACTCACTTTCAGACTCTCAGATGCACATGATTCCTCAGGTGATCTCCTCGATGCTGTTACTGTTGTTCCTGCGTTGCTGGGTTGATGTGGGGTTACCTATTAGTATAGCTTCTGTGGAAAATTTTAGTTGTGTCCCTTAGATACAAAGTAGGGAATGAACTTAGCCACCATTTTAAAAAAACAGACTCCAATATTGGTTAATTATGAAGAGTACTAATAAATAAAAGGGAAACTGAGGTATAGTTACTCCTCTGGGTAGGGAAGTTTTAAAGAATGAGACTTGATACAATGCGCAAATTGCTAGAGTAGAGCTATGTGCAAAGGCCATGAGAAGATGGAGGAATAACTTGGTAAATGTACTGGAAAAGGTTTTACTGATGAGCATCTTGAGAGATGAATGAGAAATCTCTCTATGGAAAAGTATTTGAGAGAGAGAAATACCTTGCACAAAGGTCAGAAGTGTGAGGGGGCATGCCATGGGAGGTTATGTTGAATATTTACAGTTAATTCATTTTTTTTTAAAGGAAGGGTGTAGACAGAATGAAGCAGGCAGACGGGTAAGAAGAGAGTGGAAGAAGAAGCCTTTTATTTTTATGTAGTTGTTCATCTTGGTTGTTTCCTCTGGCCCTGGGTCTTGTACCAGAGACCTTGGGTTACACATGGACTTCACTGAAGTAAACTAAACCACTAGGTCACCAAGGCATGCTGTGTTATTACATTTTAAGTTGAGAGATAGGAAGAGGTAACAGATCAACTTAGAAAGGCAAGGGACTGTGAAGTAAAATGTTGATGTGTTGCATAAAAATATAGACTTTATCTCATAGGCAAAGATAAAATTAGAGAATGACATGATAAGATTTGAGATTTGGAAAGCTAACTCTCTTGAAGTGTTCAGGATAAATTGAAAAATGGAAAGAAAGATTGGCAGAAGCGAGAACAGTTAGAAAGTTATTATCATACCTCAGGAGAGAGGCAATGACAGCCTGAAATAAGGCAATAACAGTAGGATAAAGAGGAAAGAGAAGACTTTGACAATTGTCCCCATCTAAATCAAAATGACCAGAGCTGTTAAAGTCCGTCTTTTATACAGATCACATACTTCAGCCATACCAGATCATTTGCAGATTCTGCCTTTACAAATGCTGTTTAAAAATTGCTAACCCTTGGTCCAACCTACTAACTTCTACTTTTATTTCAAGATTCATCTCCATCATTAACTCCTCTGGCAAACCCTGTCTTCCCTAGGCTGAGTAAGGTGTCCCTTATTTGGACTCTGATAGAACCTGACATATGTCTAATTAAGCCTTTACCATAGTATCTGGTACTTGGTTATTGTCTTCATGAGAAGTGGGTATGCCTTGCAACATATGCAGTCAAAGTAACTATCATATGATGGACGCCGATGAATAACCTTTGAGGGGATACAGCATTTTCACTGTCATTTAATCAAACAACCCAACCAAAGAATGCAAAAATGTTGGAATTCTAGCAAATGTCACTTGATAAATCTATTCTGTTGACTCTGGATCTGTGAACTCAAGCTACAGAGTGTAGTCATATGATGATTTGTCAATTTTGTGTTATATATATATATATATGTATTTATATATATACACATATATACACATTTACATATATGTAGATAGATAGGTAGGTAGGCAGACAGATAGAGACAGTGACAGAGAGACAGAGACAGAAAAAAAAACAGATTAAAAATATCCCTTTTATTATTTCCTGCATTTATATTCTTTTGACCAAAGTAATCAAGTAATGGTTGCTTGTTTACTTTTCTTTCTGTTATGAAATCATAGACATTGTGTTTTAATGAGTTAGCTTAGACCAACTGACCTTTAAGTTCACTTGGGGCTATGTTTTTGGATTACATACTACCAGAGAGCTTTAAAATATGACATCATCATTATTTTCATTATTATTATTTTTTTCATAATTTACTTTAGGAAATGCAATGATAGATGTTCAGTGATTGTGATGATGGTAATTTGCTTTTCCTCTGGTTCTGTGTTTTGGCTCTTCTGTTCTTGTCCCACATCTCTCTTGACGTTTTTACAATGATGATTTAGCCCCTTTGTTTTTGACTAGAGAATGTCACAGTGTCCTAAACTGGTTGTCCTGAGACTGGGGTTTCTTGTCTTAAATTGCTTCTGCAAAGTGTTTCAGGCAAACTAGAGTAACGTACATACCATTAAACTGGTTCAAATCACGATTCTGTACCAAAAAGCTTTGTGACTTTTGAGAAATCACTTAAATCTTTAGGGTAGCACTTCCTGTCTATGATCAAAGTGTTGGACTGAATATTTTAATTGTTCTTTTTACTTCAGAAAAAATCTACAGTTATTATAACCTTTTATTTATCAAGAATTTATTGTCAATTTGGGAAAAGCCCTTGTCTAGGCCAGATAGGAGACAACAAAAGAAAAGAATCAGCCTGTAGGAGCTCACTGTTTAGTACACCTATTTTACCTCTGCAGTTTTGAGGCTGTTGTTGCTTTTCCTTGAGAAATGGCTCCATTTTATAATAAATGGTTATGTAGCTTTGAGTTTAGAGTGAAAAAGGAACTTAGAAGTCATCTAATTGCACTTCCATTCCATTGTATGAAATACCATATGCGCTTCTGGATAAGAAATTTGTGATTTTTTAGTGTACCCTGGTGGAGTAGTGGTTTGGTCAGCTGCCTCCAGCCAAAGTGCAGTCCACATACATTCCAAGGAGGTGGTTCACATCCAAGGATGGGGAAAACAATCAAAGATGTACAACTCAATACAAATAAATGAAGTGCTTCTTCCTCCTCTCTCTTCCTGCCAGCCTGCCTCCTTGCCTTCATTCCTGCTTGCACTTTTCCTTAAAAATATTCATTGTTTTTGAAGGAATTTTAAACATTTCTAATTGTAAGAAAGTCATTCCTTAGACTGAGATGAAAACTACCTCTACATGACTTACAATTTTTGTTCATTTACTTATTCCCTTCTTTATTCTACTAAGAGTTATTTATCAGTTGTTTATCACTGTTTATCAGGCTCTGTACTAGACTCTGGAATGAAGCAATGAAAAAGACAGACCTGGTCCTTGCCCTGGACCTTGCCTCTTCCACTGGAGAGGTAGGCAGTGAAGAAACAATCATAATACATTCTGACATTAATTATGCTAATGGAAAAACAGATGTCTTATACCAATAATGTGAGGTGTATCAGATCTGATCAGAGAGCTTGGTTGAGAGTCATCTATAGTGAGAGTGGAAAGATGTTTGCACTGCTTGATTTAACCTGTTATGATGTTGTTGAACCATGTGAAGACAGGATTCCCTTCAAGTGTTTTTCTCTAGACTAAATTTAAAATAGTTCTTCCAGCTCTCATTCTAGACTTCATAAGTGTGTCTCCTGTATCTTCTTATTTACAAATTCAGTAACCTTGTTAGATTATAAATGAAGTTTGTTTGACCTTATGTCTTCATAGTGAACCCATTTGACTCCTAGTAATAACTGTTTTCCTCTCAAAGTACTTAAAAACCATCTATTTAATTATCATTTAGAGAATGTAGTTGGGTATCTATATCAAGATTTATTCTGAACTGTTTCCTATTTAAAATTTTAAGTTTTTGCCTACTTTGCTGTGTTTTTTTCCTCTTTGGTTCTAAAGGATTTTTTCGAAAATTACTGGCAGTCGTTTGCCTATTGCCTTCACAAACTCTTACTCCTGGGAGTAATTATCTGAGTCAAGATGTAATTTCCCTATCATATCCACAGTCTTACTCTTTGGTTATGTCTTAATCATGTTTACTCTCCACTTTTCTCTTTGTTGATCACCTTCCTTGGTGAAGATGACTGCAAGTTAAAGTAGTTATATTTCTATCCCTTGATATTATTGTACCATGTTTCCCACAGACATTATCCCTTTTTATTTTTCATCTCTTCATTTCAAACTTAAGACTATCTTTGTTGTTGTTGTTTTTCATCAAATTTAACTACTGGCCTGTAGACTTTGTGACTTTTTTTGACTGGTTTCATTTTCTCCTCCACCTCTGAATCATTAGTTATACAACTATCTTTTTATTCCCATTTGCATGCTTTATACAAATTTAAACTAATTTGAAGATATGCTAAGTGACTATCTGGTTTGTTAGGGTGTTTCCCACTTGTCAACTTTATTATTACAATATAACCAGACTCTCATTTTTATTGTCTTTAATACTTGAGCCACATTTCCTTTTAGTGTTACACATCCCCTGATTTTCAAAAATTCTCTTCTAAAATTTAGTATGTGCCCTTTATATTTATATGTGTCCTTATATACATAAGGGGAAGGGAAGATCATTACGATTTGTTGAGTATCTACTATCTTCCATCCTAATGTTTTGTACCATATTTATTTGTTCAAACTACTTAGGAATGGTTTGATTCTTCACTTGTTCACACGTGAGGAAGTTGATACTCAATTTATTGTCCAAACTAGTAAAGTGCAAAACTGGGATTTAAGCCTGAATGCTTGATTCCTAAGCACCTTATACTATACCACAGATGAATTACTCCCATTTTTTGGCACACATTATGTACCATTTCCTGGCACACATTATGAAATATGGATATTAGCACATCTTTAGAAAGTCAGAATCCCTTTTCCTTGGAGGGTTAAGGGCGATCTGCAAGATGATTGCTGTTGCTTTGTGTATCACACGGTTCCCCATAGTGTGATCTTGACATGAAATTTGGTCTTCTATGGTTTTCTAGTAACCTACTTTGCTTTTTGTAAAAAGGTAATGAATGATTCCATGGTAAAAACGAGGCACCCTTAGGAATGAAAAAGCCTAGACAATGCCCTCAGTATCTGTATCTGTTTTTTTTTTTGGTTGCTGTATAGTAACACTGCCACACACCCACATACAGCGACATGAATGCATGATGTCACTCTTCTACTAAGTTAGCAGTCTGGCCAGTTAACTGGGTCCTCTGTTTCAAGGTCCCACAAGGTTGCTCTCAGGGTTTCGGTTGGTGCTTTTGAGTCATCTGAACCTTGAGTGGGGAAGGTTCCACTCTCAGCATTCACTTCCTTCCAGATTGCCAGACCGAGGGCCTGAGATAACTTGCTGCCTGTCAGCTGTCAGCTGCTCAGTTCCTTGTGACCTGGGACTTTCCAGCATGGTTCCTTGAAGTCAGCAAGAGAGAGTGTCCTCGAAAGACAGTCGTTACAGTCTGTAACAGAATCAAACACATGGAGTTCTGGATATCCAGTCACCTTTGCCATATTCTATTGCTGAGAAGCAAGTCACAGTGCCACCTGCACTCAGTGGGATGGAGACACAAGGGCACGAATACCAGGAAGCGCGACAATGTGAACTGTTCTAGTGTTCATCTGGCACAGCACCCATCCTTTTTGGGTATCACAATGACTTTTACAGTTCTTTGAGGGCTCCCTTGTCAACCTCCCTTAAATGGAAATACCTGCTGTTTTATTTTTAACACTCCCCATCTTTTTCTAGTATTAAATCTACTATCCTCTGTGAACTTTCTGCATATGGAGTTATTTTAGTTATAATTCTTTAACGTCTCTACTTGAGTACATGCATGCACAAGCATATACACACCCACAAAGAGCACAGCACCTTCTATTATCTTTTCACTGTTCTTCCCAAAGACTAGTTACCTCTCTGGTCCCTGTGGTCACATGCAGCATTCTACCCCTGACCCATTAGTCACGCTCATAAGTCACTTCCCAGATTTGAAATCTTTTCTTCCCATAAATATTAAAGGAAGGAAATTTGCTTCTTTCACCATGACCTTTCTAGTCTTCAAGGCTTGTTTATGTGTTTTAAAGAATTCATGTCAACATTATATCTCTTGCAGGAACTTTGGCCAATTTCTTCATTATGCCCTACAAGAAATAGCCTGTGGTCAAGTTAATTCAAAGGAGAATGCATGAAGTCTACAGCATTGGCAGGCAGGAATGACAGTATTGACCCAAGTCTCTGCTGCTATCAGCCAAGTAGACCACTTACGTCGTAAAGAAAGAAAATCAGCATGGCTGGAACCTCAGCTGTTAGAGCTTGAGTTGCTATTTGCCTCTTTGGACTCTTGTTTCCCACCCAATACATTTTATTTTATTACAGGAAAAATAATTTAGGGCTTTGGAAAAAACAATTAAATAATTCAGAGACTGGTGATTTTTTTTCAAATTTGTAGCCAGATCAAATATTCATAAGATGTAGATCTGTAGGTACATTTCTTAGATGGCAAGTGCATGGAACTATCAAGGCTTCATCACAGTGTGGCTGGCAGAGCTCAAAGGCAGGCAGCCCTGGGCTGGGTATTCATGTTTTGCGAAAAACACTCTGTCTGCATTATTGCCTTCACATCCATGCTCCCATGCCTGGACCCCTGATGCTTGTCACTTGATGTGGCTTCATTGACAATGACTGGAGCTTCAAATACACCTTTTGTCCTCTATGGTATTTCCAGGATCCCTTTCAGTGAATTTTTAATGACCCTTTCAATTATGGACCAAACAACATTTGACAGAATGCACCTTTATCTAATACTAGCACTTAGACTGGAGTGGTGTTATAGATAGCAATTAGTATCCACAGCGCTGTTCTGATATTTGTGAACATACTTTAGGGTTGATCTTAATGATCTTATTACAATATACTCTGCTGTTTCCACAAATGTGTTGGTCTTGCTTTTATGCTATTGTGAGAAGCTCTGGACTTGGGTTTTGATTGAAAAGGACTAAGCTAGTGGCCCTGTCACTTGCTGGATCTGCTGAATATCTTTGGTCCCCAGTCTAGCCCTGCTGCTCAGTGTGGGAGAGAGCTGCAGCCATTACAAGTGAAATTATTAGGAGGTCGATCTGCTAACTCATCCTCGTGAAACTTTAGGTCCATTGAAAGGTCTGAAAACTCCAGGGCAAAACACATTGCTTCAGAAAATATTTATTTTATTCATAAAATAATTTTGAATGTTCTTGACTCTGTATAAGTTCTTGTAGATGCATTATTTCTATTGTCTGTGGTTTGAATGGATAAAATGTACATAGGTAAGTTGATATTTGAGCAACAATTCAGAGAACATAGCCTAAAATACTCTTGGAAGAGAAAGAGATTTCTTGCTATTCTTTCCAATTATTTTAGTTGACATTGCACAGTTCTTATCTTGGTTTTTAAATGAGTGTAAGATAGCTATAGGAAATAACTTATATATGGCATAGCCAGGACTTTATAGAAGTTAGGTATTGATTGCAACAGAGGGGAGCACAAGGGCTAAGGGACATAGAATGAATTCTAGGTCTGAATAGGAAAATATGGTTGATCTTTGCTGTTCCTGAATTTTGAGTACTCCAATGACATTTTGCTGTTAAATCTCATGAAAATAAAAGCATATTCTTCTGGAGTATGTTTATATTGCTATCTAATTATGACCTTGAAGTCTTAGCTCAGAAATTGATTTCTGATTTGTCTGTGAGGAGTATGCCTTTGCAGCTCTAAGGGGAATTCAATGACATTCAATAAAGTTATTCTTGTATTAATCTGTTTGTTTCTACACCATATAGGTATTTTCATTTTTTCACCAACTGGAATTTGAGTTTCTACAAAAGGGCCTAAAACCGCAGATGGAATGGATCCCATATATCTGTATTATGATTTTATTTACTTAATATTTATCCAAAGAAATTACTCTATTTCAAGGTAATAGGGGATGCTTACATATATTTCTTCTTGTTCCATGGATTTTCTTGCATATCCTGGAGGGCTCCATCACCTTTCCTGCCCCAGGTCCTTTTCACTGCTATTCTTCTACCTAGAATTCCTTTTTCTCTCTTTGTGTTAGTTAATTCTTCAAAACTTAACTCAAAACTACATTTTCAGATAATTGCATGAAACCCTCTACTTTGTTCTGAACTAGGTTGGTTTCTCCAGCTAAAAGTTCTATAGTTCTTCTTGGTTGCCTGAGTCACAATACGATTAGATAATAAATTATGCAACCAGTAATTTAACATCTTAATTCTCAGACTGTATGTGTCTTTAATGGAACACTGTCTTATTCATAGTTCTATTCTGAGCCCTAATTTAGATACTGTACTAGTAGATATTCAGTTACCTTTATTGATTACGTTAATGGATAGTGTAAAGAATTTGACTAATTTTGATAAAATCTGATATTCCTCTTAAGAATAGCAATGTATACTTCAGGTCTAGCTGTGGCTTCAACTATCTCTGATTTTCTGATGTTTCACAGATCTTGAGCTTAGAATTCTCCTCTGAATTCTAGATTCATTAACCACTTCCCTAGAGAATATTCTCATTTGAACTCAAAAGACTCCTTTCAATATCAAGCTGTTCAAACTAGAATTATGAGAGGCAATGTTTCCCTCCTCCAAGTCTCCTCCTTCTCCTAATGCGTTATCTTGATTAATGCCACCAACCATCTGATTGATTGTAAGGGTGATAGGGCTTTGACGCGTATGTGCATAGCTGTTTATTTTTCTTTTCATTCTTGCCATGCTTTCTTTCCCCAAGTTGATTGATTAAAAATGATGAGCTTCCCAGATTAACAGAAATAAGAAGTCAAGAAATAAAAAGTAAATAGAAGAAATAATAAGTAAATTTACATCGGTATATAATTCAAGTCTACCATTATTTCCTTTTTGTCCTTCGTGTATACAATAAACCTAGTTAATGTTATAATGTGATATTCCTGCAATAAAATCAATTTATGAAAAGAATAGTAAGTATAAGCATAATCCAGATTGAACCTCTGAACAAGAGCTCAAGTTTCATTTGGGAGTGTGCTTCATCTATTTCTTCTCTCCATTGCTTTATTACTGAGTCTTGTCAGATCTACTTGCAAAGAATTTATCACGTATCTTCATTAATGCTTGACTCAGAAGGTATTAACTTAGCCAGGTCTACTGCATTGACTCCCACTTGTTCTCCATACTGCTGATCTTGCTTTCTTGAAGTCTGGCCTCCCAAGTGCTATAGAAATATTTCCTAAACATTTCCTGGTCTTGTCAGTACTTACAACCTTAGGGGACACCCCTGGGAGAATGACTCCTCTGTGTCATTCATTATCTACTCTTTGACCATATTTGTAACTGCAGGTCCAGCACTTTCCTTCATAAGCCTGCAGTGCCAGCATGTTGAATCACTTTCCATTTCCCATGCATTATGTGTTCTTCCCTGATTGTTGGAATTGATGCAAGTTCTCTGCCAGAATGCTTTTTTTCAGTAACTCCTCCCATTTTAAACAAAGCTTTATATGAAATTTAACATCTTCTGTGAAACATTTCATTATTCCCTACATGTTCTTAGGTAACTTCTCATCTCAGTTGTCTCCTGTACAAATCACAATCTCATTGAATTGTAATGTTTATTTACACGCCTCTCTCCTGCATAAGAGAAGAGTTGCTTGAAGTCAGTGACCTTGTCTTATTTATCCCCCATTACTAGCACAGTGCCTGACTCCAGAAATATTCCATAAACATCTGTTGATAAATAGAATGCATGAAAATGTAGCTAATAAAGTTTTTCAATTTCACATATTTTTTTATACCTATTAAGTATGTTAGTCAGGATTCTCCAGAGAAGCAGAACCCATAGGTGATTTAAAATACTTACTTAATTTATTTGGCTCATGTAGGTATGGATGCATAGAAGTCCCCTGATCTCCTGGCTGCAACTTGGAGAACCAGAAAAACTGGTAGTATAATTCAGTCTGAGTCTGAAGCTGGAGAACCAGGAGGAGCTGATGATGTAAGTCCCCAGTCTTAATCCATAGGCCTGAGATCAGAGGAGCTGATGTTGTAATTTAAGTCCAAAGGCCTGATTACTAGGATCACTGGTGTCCAAAGGCAGGAGAGTATGGAATTCTAGCTTAAGCAAAAGAGTTAAATTCGCCTTCCTCTGCCTTTTTGTTCAATTAAAGCCTTCAACAGATTGAATGATACCCATCTGCATTGGTGAGGGTAATTTTCTTTACTCAGTCAACTGATTTGAATGCTGATATCTTCCATAAATAGCCTTATACACACAACCAAGCAACATTTTACAAGTTATCTGGGCACTCCTTAGCTCACTCAAGTTGACACCTACAATTAACCATCACAGGTTACGTAATTTAATAACAGCCTCGAAAGTTTCCAGGGACAGAGGACTCTACAAACTAGGTTTTTACAGTCTTGATACAATGATAATTTTTTTTTTTTAAAGGAAAGGTGTCGGCAGGAATGAAGATGTGCAGAGGCAGGCAGGCAGGAAGAGGAGGAAGAAGCACTTTATTTTATTTTTATTTAGTGTTCACATTGGTTGTTCCCTTCCTCCCCTCTAAACCAAGATACAAACCCAAGTCCTTGGGATATACATGGATTGCACTCCTTTGGTGGTGGATGGCTGAAATGCTGTCCCACCAGGATGCACCTCCATTAGAATTTGTGGTATTTGATTATATATTTCTAATTCATAATGATGGAAGCATCATTTAAATAGTAATTCAAGTAGAGCTGAGAACAACAATTGGGAGAGAAGAAAATCCTCATATATTTTTTGGAATAGAAAAATGTTTGGATATTTCTATGTATTTGAAAGCAAATTAGATGTTAAGTAGCATTTAAATGGGGCAAGTAATCCTTGTCTAATCTAATTGAAGGGGCAAAGATATTCTGAGATAGATTTTGAAATTGAACAAGAAACTGAATTTAAATAATTATCTTTAATGTTGACATTTGGTGGACATTGCTATTGAGGACAGGCTTAATCTTATTTCTCTTGATGGAGATTTTGTTAAATGGGATACCATGTACTTCCACTTTAATGAGGCTAACTCCAGAGCCAGTCTCATATAATTTAATTAATATCAAAATACTTCATTCTTTGAGATCTTTCTATATACTAATTGTCAAATAACTCTCTGCAGTTCACACATTTCTCAACATCTGTACCAATGAGTATTCTTTAGAGAGGTGAGAAAAGACCAAGATTTTTTAAATCTTGTAAGACATATGCTGAAATTAGTTTTTGGTGAGATTCATGAACAATGAAGCTTATCCGGAGTAGTTCATAAGCTTGGAACAAGTATTAGATGATGAGATATTCAATTATGTTGCAGTTGATGACACCATCTTTGAGTTATTCTCTATCCTCAAAATGATCATGTTGAATTTGGAGTTTTGAACATCAGATGTTTTTAATGAAAGAAACATTTTCTGTTAAAGGTCTATGTCAGAGGTCCTCTCTGGTTAACTGTTCATCCCTCAATGCTAAATGAATTCTTCTCTCAAGTACACAGTCAAGGACATGACATAATAAGCCTTCAAGAACATGTAGAAGTTAGAAAGAAGTCACAACATTTTTAAAGGTTCATGCACTAGTGTGGTTAGGTGATAAGAGGGGTTATCAGAAACATACAGTCACAGGGATTCATGCTTGTGTCTAGCAATGATAATGTAAATCTCCTTTTCCTTTTAGTGCTCACTTGTTTTTGCTTTGCCTTGAGAATGAGACAATGCAGGCACTTAGAGTTACAAACTTCAAAGGGAACTAATATTTCTATCCCCACTTGAGAAGAGGCCGAGGGTGAGTGAACTCTGCCCTGGTGGACTTCAGATGTCATGTTCCTGGAATTCCAAATGATCAGCACTGATGCAAGAGGCACATCTTTAACTTTGAATCCATTATACAGTAAAAAGTGTATTTTTCCATTATAAAAACAATATATGACTAGGTAGAAAGTGGTAAGATCAACTTTGAGCATTATTCTTTAGTAACATTAAATCATATGATAAATTCTTGATTTTGCGCCATTTCACCATATGACAGTGTGATATTTTCAAGCTAGCAGCTTTGTCTTAATCATCTCTCTATGATTAATGCTTTTATATCACATCCATATATGACTGCTGAATAAATGACCCGGTGAAATTACTGCAATCATCCTATCAGGTCTGCAGTTGCACAGCCAATAACAACATACTGGGTATATTAGACAAGAGGTTTTGAAATCTTCTGGAAAATAAACAGAGTTCTTTAAATTGATTTTGGTTTATGGAAGATAGATTTTTTTTTTTTCTTCTAGAACCAGAGCAAACAAATATCAGGTGAAAGTTTTTTTAAACTTGGTTTTAATTTGATAATTGATTTGTTGACAAATATATGAAATAGAATAGAATCGAGACAACCCACATAATTTCCAGAATGGTCAAGAGGATGTAGTCCTTAATGTAACATCAAATTCCACAGCAAGTTGCTAAAAAAATTGGATAATTGTAATTTAGATATGTCACATTAGCCTCTTGATCATTTTTATCAACATTACCTAAATGCCTCAAACTGATACAAAATTGCAAGACAGGCAGTCCAGCAATAGAAACTTGAAATATATATATCGCTCTTTAGAGGGCATATGAGGAAGATTGATGGTAACTGCGTACTGGAAAACCATTGCATGGTGATCTAAACAGTTGAAAGGATGACAGTAATGTAATTACTATTACAAATAGTGAAGAATTTCAAACTATACATCTCAGAGCGAGGTTTCTGCAAAGTGATGAATTGACCAACTGAATACATTGAAATAAGATTAAGAATCATCTCATTTTATGGATTAAAGGCTTGAATATAAAACCTGAAAACTAAAACTCTTAGAAGAAAACAGGGGGTAAACTCTTTGACATCAGTCTCCACAATATATTTTTTTTAACATGGCATCAAAAGTAAAAAGGAAAAAGTGGGACTATAGCAAATTGAAAAGCATCTGTGCACAGAAAAGGAAACTACTAATTAAATGAAAAGTTAATCTATTTGATAAGAAAATATTTACAAACAAGTTGCACATGTGATAAGGGGTTAGTATCCAAAATATGTAAAGAACTCAAACAACTAAAGAGTGAAAAAGCAAATAGTTTGATTAAATAGTGGGCAGAACAACTGAATAGGTCTTTTTCCAAAGGATGTATATAAAAGGCCGACAGGTACATGAAGAGGTGCTCAGTATCACCAGCCAGCAGGGAAATGCCAATCAAAACCATGGTGAAGTATTTCATATCTGTTAGAATGGCTGTCATCTAAAAGACAAGAGACAGCAAATGTTGTTGAGAATGTAGAGAAAGGGGAACACCTGTATACTATTGGTAGAAATGTAAATTGGTGCCGCCACTATGGAAAATATTTTGGAGTGGAGTTTCTTCAAAACATTGAAAATGGAAGTACCATATGATTCAGCAGTTCCATTTCTGGGTATGTATCCAAAGGAAATGAAAAACAGGATGCCAACAGAGCTATCTGTAATCCCATGTTCATCGCAGCATTATTCACAATAGTCAAGATATGGAAAAAAGTAGTGTCCATCAATGGATAAATGGGTAAAAAAAAGATGTGGTATGTACATACAGTACAATACTAATCAGCCACGGGAAATAATGAAATCCTGCCATTTCTAATGAATGAATGAACCTTGAGGGCATTAATGCTAAGTGAAATAAGTAAGACATCAGTTCATGATATCACTTATATGTGGAATCTAAAACAAGTCAAACTCATAGAAACAGAGAGTTGAAAAGTAGTTGCCAGGACTGGGGGCCAGGGATTGGGGGTGTGTATGGGAAGTAGGGAGAGTTTGGTAAAAGGTACAAACTTTTATCTATAAGATGTATAAGAACTGAAGATACAGTGCAAAACCTGATGGCCATAGTTGGTAACACTGTATTGTATCACTGAAATTTGCTGAGAGTAAAACTTAAATGGTCTCATAAAAAAAGATAAATAGATGGATTATGGATACGTTATTAACTAGATGGGAGAATCCTTTTATAATTAAAAAAGAAATCAGCTCATTGGGAACACACTCCTGAGGCAGAGAGCGAATCTTAGCATGAAACTCACAGAGAACAGCTAGGAGTTAGACTGCCGGCAGAGGTAGCAAGAGGAGGGATTTGGCAATAATGTGAGAGCTCCTTTTAGGAATAGGAAAGTCAATCTATGTATAGTAACTCCAGATTCTTAAAGGGATTTTTTTTTTTTTTTTTTTTGCAGTTTATAAGTGAATTGAAGAGTGTTAGATTTATATCCTGACTCTTGGAATTCTTAAGAATCGAACTTTATGCATAAGTTACTTCACTTTTTTTCTCTCACTTAGCCCATTTGTAAAATGGGAAGAGTAATTGTATGTACTTCACAAGTCTGGTTAGAAGATTGAATGAGATAATGCATAAAAGGGACTTAAAATTGACTTGGCACACAGAAACTACTCAGCAAAGGTTAGTAATTATTATTTCCAGAATTTGATTAATGGGAAGAACATTTTCTCACTGGAAGAATGAAATTTAAGAATAAAATCAGCAAAGTTTTTCCTTTCATAAGGCTTAGAGAAAGAAGGATTTAGATATTTCTTTTCTAGTGTCATTAGTCATGCACAAATATTTTGATGCCTACACTCTACAAACAGTTACTGAAAGGTGTGCAAGATGCTGTGGGTGTTAATGGAAGCAGAGATCTTGTGTCTATTTACCTGACTGTCTTTCTCTCTTCATCTATCTCTCATCTATATAAAATTTCCTTATTTTCCTTTCTGATGGGAGCAGCACAAAAATTCAGAGTTGGGCAAATAGATCACGTTGTTATTCTCAGCCTGTTTGGCAAGGTCTGTATCTCACACTTGTCTAGGATTATTTGAAACCTCATATGCATAGGTTGTATTTTGACATATGAGACTTTTTCAAAGAACTTTACCACCCATTAGTGGCATAAGGTAGGTTCCTGGTAGACACTCAATAAATCTTGGGTGAGTGAGTTCTTAAGAAGCCTTACAAATGTGACCACACAATTCTTTTTGTCACATGAACTCCTCATAGGAGGAGGGTTTTCTTCCCTCCATTATAGAGAGAAGGAACTTTTTTCATTAAAGGGGAAGTCAGGATGAGTAATAATAATCTTATCAGGTTTCTGTCTGCAATGAGTATTTAGATGAAACAAGTTGTTTTCCTAACCCAAATTAGGAGCTAAGTCAGATAACCAGAACCTGTAAGAATGATATCACATCTGGCAAATATCCAAAATGTTGAAAATATTTTCTCTCAGTGAACTTGAGGGGAAATAATCATTCTCACACATTGCTTCTGGGAAGGAAAAATAGTGAAAATTCATTGGAGGCGACTGGGCAGTCACATACTTATACACATACTGATCAGTTGACTGGTTCTGCTTTCTAGAAATCTATCCCAAAGATAAAATGGCAAAAATATGAAAGAATATATATAAAAGTCTATTCACTGCAATAATATTTGTAATTGCAGAAGAGTAGAAATGACTCACTGTCTATCAAAAAGAGTTCAGATGAATAAGCTATGGTAAAATTACACAACAAAATACAATGCAGTTGTAAAAAGAATATAGAATATCTATATATATTCTCTCAAGCAATCGCCTGGATAAATGGAAATTCCAAAGTATACAACAGTGTGCATGATAAGATATCATATATCCAAGAAAAATATAGTACAAGAATATATAAATATATTTTCTTATGCTTAAGTAATGAACAGTTAAACCAAAAATTAATATAAATGGTTACTTCTAGAGGTAGAGAAGGATGACTAGTGCTTTTTAGCATCGACATTTGATCTCTGTATGTGTTTTGCATAATCCAAAAATTAAATTAAATTAAAATGAAACTAGCAAGTCTTCCAAATTACAAGCAAATCAAAATACATTCTTCACATGCAGGTGGCCTCAAGCCATGGAAACTGAGGCAGCAAGAGCTGACCTCTGGCTGAAGAGAGAAGGCATCATAAAATGTTGTTTTACTTGACCAATCTACTTCCTTTATTTGGAAGATGGCCTACCACAGAAATATCACATGACTCTTCAACAAAGAAAACAATGACACAATTACTCCCCTTTAAAAAATAATGTTTCATTTGGCTGCAATACTAAATGTTTCAAGAGGTTTAACAGAGAAACCTCTGTATATGACATGGTTCCAACCACCAGAGTTCCTGCGCCTTTCACCATGGTTGTTTCTACTGCCTCTACCCTGCTTATCCTCCCTGCTACTGATTCCCACCTCTGGTAACCAGTGCCATTTCAGAGTCTGAAAGACTTTTGCTGTGTTTTATCGATTTGTTGATTTGTTTCTGGATATTCTACATATGAATGAAACTATTCAATGTTTTTCCTTTTTCTTTCTGACTTATTTTGCTTAAAATAATCACCTCCAATTTCATCCAAAGGGACAACGTTTCATCTTTTTAAATAGCGGAGCCTGAGAGTGAGCTTCTTTATCTAGTTACCCACCCGTGAGCACGCAGGCTTGCTGCATGTCTTGGCTTCTGTGAACTGTGCTGCTATGAACATAGAGGTGTATATGTCTTCTTGGATTAATGCTTTTAAAGTCCTTGGATAAATACCCAGGAGTGGAATTGCAGGATCAAGTGGTAGCTCCATTTTTAATTTTTTTGCAGCGTCTCCATACTGTTTTCCACAGAAGTTTCACTAATTTACATTCCTCCAAGTCTGTGGGAGAACTACTTTTTCTCTATACCAACACTTGTTTCCAGTCTTTTTGATATAGGCCATTCTTACAGATATGAGTAGATAACTCATTGTGGTTTTGATTTGTGTTTTCCTAGTGAAAAGTCATGTTGATAATTTTTTCCATGTTTTTAAAAGCCACACTCTAATTGTTTCATCTGCTCAGGTTGCTGGTGATTAGAAAAAACACTCTACATGGCGGTTTAGGATTTCTGAAACAGATCACTGCTCTGTGGAAGATGACAGTGTGCTCCTAACACTGGAGTTCTGTTGATGGAGGAACTCTCGGTGCGCCTGAGCTGTCTTTCTCTGGACATTGTCCCTGGAGCCACAGGCCCCATGTGCACTTATCACGCAGAAAAGTGGCATCTGGTCCTTCCGCAGAGCTAGCCAAAGAAATCAGGGCAGCTTTCCCCCAAGTCGTTCTGGACCAACCTTTCAAACCAGAGCTCCTAGCACTTTCAAAAAGTTTCTCAGCTACGGGGAGAGAGAGGATGGTGCTGCCCTGCTGCCAAAGCAGACTTCAAGTTTCCCTCCTAAATAGCCAGAGGAGCCAGCTTCTTAGGACACAGTCTGCTGCTGCGGGATGACACAGCGACCCCGGCGTGCTGGAAAATCTCTGACTACCCTGAAGTTGGAGGCTATCCCGGGGAATCTATACAGTATAAGCTTGGTTGGGCCAAATGGCCCCTCGGAACTGCCAAAGTCTGCCTGGATCACTAGTTCACATAAGCCTGGGCTCAGCACGCTAAGCTGCTGGCATTTGTTCAGTGGGGAAAAAATAAAATAAACTTTGTGTGGCGAGTGATAACCCTGACATTTCAATGTATTTACTACAATGATGTTTCCTGGAGTCACAGAGTACAACAAATTAGAATTATAAATACCATCCAATTTTCCTAACAGCTCTTGTGAGTTATTAGTGGAAATCAAATCACCTTAGTCAATCAAAGGCAGCTTTAAACGTCACTATGCTGTTCTCCCTGAAGACAGGAAAACAATGTTCATTCCTGTGGAGGGGTACAACTCCCTCAGTGTGCTAGAGACTAAATAGTTCTCATAAATAGGAAAGTCAAGTCAGTGATGTGTGCTTCTGCTAAATACTGTACTTAAGCTGGTTACTTTTCTGAGCTTGAGTGTAAAAATCTGATGTAACGCTTGAGATTTCCTGGGGACTCTGAGAGTGAATAAAAGCCTAGTATTGTCATTTTTGTAGAGGAAGTCATTGTATTAGTGTTAAACTACCTGCATGCAAGAGGAATTTATAATCAGTGGTAATTCGTGGTGATTCCACATGAGACGGTGAATCTGGAGCCCATTACTGCAGTTTGAGGAGATTCTTCTTGGTGAGAAGATGCTCAGAAGGCTGTTTGAAGTAAATCTTTCATTCCTGTCAGCCTTCACCTGAAGAGGAAGCAGAGAGGCTCATGTCCCTCTCATGACCATGGGTTGTGGTAATTGCTGAATACTTGGATGACTTGTCAACTTGATAGCTGTTTGTCATGTCCTACTTAATTGGAGCCCCATAGAACCATAATGAAGTATCCTCTCCATGCAGATGACTTTGTGATTGATGACCCAGCTGAGGAAATGATTTACAAATACAGGCCAAAATTCAGCCTGGTGGATGGATCTCATCTGATATTCTCTCGGTCCTCTGAGTGTGGCTCTTTGATTGACACCCATGGTATTGTGATAACCCAAGAGAAAAATCTTGCCTCTAGACACAACAAAAGCCCCTAAATTGACTCACTCTTATTGAAATAGAGTGAAACTTCGTTAGTCTCTTTTTTAGCTGACTGAAGGTTTAGTGCATATATATTTTTAATGCTGTGTGGGTGAAAATATTACTTTGGAAGTAATATCGGTTGATTGACGTTTTAAAAAATTGAGTTCCATTTTTGCGTGGCCATATTCTCAGCTAGAAATGCAGAAGCAAGAGGGTGCTGGAGGCCCCGGGGCTGTGCCTGCACAGTGACGCCGCCTCTGGGAGGAAGTGTTGTAAAGGGCATGGAGGATGTGTTGATTTAATGATCAATTTCCACTTGCACAAGATTTCCCATCTCCTTTCAACAATGAATTAAGTCACGTAGCAACACGATATATATATGTATATATATATATGTATATATATATATTTTTTTTTTTTTTTGCTGTTTAAGACATTCAAATCACTATTAGAAATAATTGGGTTAATTTAAAAATTATAAATTAGAAGTAGAGTGTTCTAAGAAACTATGACCTAATAACCCCCAGCAGTCTTTTGTAGACAAAGATGTCATTAGTCCTAAGGAGGGCAACTGAATGATGTTTTTAAAAAGAATAAACTTCCTGGTATTCACCAGGAGTTGTTCTCATTATAAGACAAAAGGAATGAACTCAGGCCGGAAGGTTTAGTAAACAATGAAAAAGAGTAAAACATCAAATTATGCAGCTAACATTGTTGTAATATAAACTAACACAGTTATATACATGTAAATAGATTTTTGCATTTGTATTTTCCCCTTAAAATATGTATTAAATAGATTAGTGTTTATCTGTTGCTTTCAGAACTTAGATATGTGCTCCCAAGGATTTGAGTAAAGATATTGCAGAAAACATAGGGCAGTTGACAGCGATATATAGTGACCTATGATATCTCATTCAATTGCAAAGTAAGTGTAGGAATAGCCATCCATTCACTCACTGCCATTCATTAATTCATACATATCAAGGACTTGCCAGGTGACAGAAGTTCAGGATTAAAATTAGATCTATATCAATTTTGTGTTTATAAAGTACATGGGATTACAGGTAATACATATATAAATACATGTTTACATGTATTCCTTTGAATATTGTTGCCTACCCATTATATGTAAGGTACTGTGTTAGGCATGACCAGAAATAATAGAAATGATACTCTGTCCCTCTGTGATATATAATTAATCATCCTGAGGAGGGTACCCTTGCTTTAGAGACGGTTCCACTTAGTTGACAGCTTTTGAGCTAGATCTGGAAGGCTGAATTAGATTTTCCTAGGTGGGGATGGGGGAAGGGAAAGTAGAGGGAAATTTTCAAAACCATTCAGAGGTGGAAGATGTCAGGACATGTTTAAGAATGACCATTAGGTGGGGGCACAATTGGGAGAGGAATACTGGAATGAGTTAAGCAGAGCAGCTGCAAGAGATAAGGGCGATAAGGGACCAGGTAGCAGGTCTGCTTTGAATACTGAAGCGGGCGGTGTAAATTCCATTTTTACACACGGATGTGTAAACAGTGGTGTTTTCTGAGGAAAGATTTAATAAGATTAGAACCACTTTTGTTAGACATGGTACAGAGGATGTCTTTAGGGGTAAGACCCTCAGATATGGACATCAGTTAGACAAGAGGTGGGGTCACATGTGAGATATGTGGAGAAGGAACAATTTGACAGGATTAGATATCTGAATGGAAGATAAGGAAGGAAAGGCCAAGATGGCATCCCAGTTTGTCTGAACCTGATTGGGGAGCAGGAAACGTTTGGGACTGACCAACGATGGTGAGTTCTATTTTATATCACGTGAACACATGACACAGTTTGATTGCTCCTAACACAGCCATTTCTCTTTTACACAGTAAAATTTCTCCTAAAAGTTAAACGGACTTCACATTCCTGGATGACGTGTTCAATAGTTTTTTTAAAGGTGGCATTGCTCAGGGCGTGATTTTCCATGGAAGGGGCAAGCAATCTGAGGAGCGCTAATGTGTTTTTCTTATCATTTACATTTCAGGAGTCCTAGAGAAGACTTTGTCTACATTAGGTCAGGTCAATAAAGCTTTCTCCACATAGCGCCCGCCTCCCTGCGCTTACAGAGATCCAGCTGTTTGGAGCAATGAGAATGTGACCCCAATCAATGTGACCCTGGAATCTCTCACCACCAGCCAGTCTGCTGGGGACCAGTAAAGCAGCAGTGAAAGAGAATGAAGTGGTATCTGCCTGCCTTCTTTCCCTCACACATCAGCCAGCAGCTGCTCTCTTTTGTTCATTTTCTGCTCACCTTCATTTCTATGTGACTTTCCCTGTTTCTTTTATTTTCTTTTATTTTTTCCTTCTCTCCATTCCCTGATAATCCTGACTTTGTTTTCTCCTCATCCCTCCGCCTGTTCTTTTTTAAGTTCTTTTTGTCATTTTCCTGCCTTCTGTTTTATTTTAATTTATTTATTTTTATTTTATTTATATATTTATTATTTATTTTTATTATTGTTCAAACATACAGAAAAAACCTATGAATAAGTAATAAATGCCCATTCATCAAGAAAATTTGACAAATGTTAACAATTTGCCTTGTCGGAATCATTTTTAAGAAATAAAAATGTCATATCTATACGAGATCTATACACTAATACCTATATGTATCTCTTTGAAAATCTTGTGTGCAACATAGTTAAAGCTTGTTGTGCACGTCTCCATCCATAACACTCTCATCTTCCAGATGCTACTATCTTGAATTTATTCTTTTAATGATCATGTATGTGTTACATTATCAGAATGAATACAAATCTATCTATCTATATACTACAAATAGACAGTGTTGTTTTGCACTGTTTATACTGATGATATATTGATATTCTAAAACAGACCATTTTTTCCTCAATTGCATGTTTTTGAGATTTATCTATGTTGATAAATGCAGTTCTAATTCATTTAGATTGTTGTATAAAGTCCTTTGCATGAATATACTCCAATTTGTTTGTCCAATTTGTTCTTAATTAACAATAGATTGTCTCCAATATTTTTTCTTACTACAACATAAATAGCTGTGATGAGGATTCTTATGCATGTGTTTTTGGGTACATATACTAGATAATTTATGTGGATTATATAACAATAATTGGAGCTGTTACACTGTCAGACACTCTATCTTTACTAATTATTGCCATTGCCATATCGATCTCTAAATTTGTAGAATCAGTTTGCATGTTCACCATGTGCTCTTGGGCTTTCTCGATATTTTCCTCAACACGAGACAGTATTTGGCTTTTAGATTTGCCAATGTGTTGGGAAAAAATGGTATCTCATTGTTTTATTTTGCATACATTATTTTTAAGAATTAGACAATATCATGATGAGGTTAAAAATAATGTGAATTTCAAATAAAAAAGTGATTGTAATTTTGATTCACCTATTACATATGCTACCTTTCTTGATGAGCAAGGTAATTAAAATATATGAAATACATAATTAAATAGACTATTAATCACAATCCCCATTAAAATAAATAGTAAATTTAGTACTATATTTTGCATGTAATTAAATACATATAAGGGCAAGCATTTCTTCATAAGTTTTCCTTTTTCATGCATTGCTTGGATAAATGTTTGTCTATTTTTCCTATTAGTCAATTTTTTTCTTTTGATTGTGTAAGTTATTTTACATGTTTCTTTATTATACATATACATATACACATACATATATATGCAAATAATGGGTTAAATTTTTCATTTCACTTCTGATGTAGAAAAGCTTTTAATTTTAATGAGTTAAATATATCGGTCTTTCATATGTTTATTTTGTTTTTATGCCTTTTCTTCTGATTTCTTCTCTTTGGGCTTACACTATTATAATCTCATGAATTTAGTTTGCTTTCCACTTAACCCTTGGTTAACATAAGGAAGGATTATATGCTCATTGACATTGACCTAAGAGATGTTCTGGAGAATTCAGCTCTCCAATGTAAAGGAAAATAAAGGCCAAAATAACCAAGTGGGGTTACATGAAACTAAAAAGTTTCTGTATAGCAAAAGAAACTATCATCAAAATGAAAATACAGGTGCATCCTGATGGAGTAGTGATTAGGTCTGTTGCATTTGGCTGAGTGCAGGCCACATACCTCCCAAGGACCTGGCTTGCATCTGGGGTCAGGGGGGAAAAACCAAGGTGTAAAAAGAAAATAAATTATTTCTTCCTCTTCTCTCTTTCTGCTTGCTTACCTACTTGTCTTCATTCCTGCTGCCTATGCCTTTCTTTAAAACAAAAAAAAAACACATCTTACTGAATAGAGAAGATATTTCACATCATACATCTGATAAGGGATTGCTATCCAAAATATGTAAAGTACATATAAAATTCAACAAAAGAAAAAAATACAATCACATCCAAATAGATACTTCTCCAAAAGAGATGTATAGATGACCAACAGTCACATGGAAAAATGTTCCACATCCTTTGTTAGTAGAGAAATGCAAATCAAAAAGTAATGGAATATCACCTCATACCTACTGGCTCTTATTCAGAAGACTGAAAACAAGTGTTGGTGATGATGCAGAGAAAAGGGAGCTCTTATAAATTGTTTGCAGTAGTGTAAATTGGTATAATCATTATGGAAAGCCGTACGGAGATTCCTCAAAACAGTGAGAATGGAAATTCAATATGATCCATAGTTATCCAACTTTGTTACTAACCTACAAAACACCACCACAACACTAATTTGCAGATATGTACACACCCCCATGTTCATTACAGCATTATTTAAAATATCAAGAGCTGGAAATAATCTAAGTGCCTGCTGACAGATTAGTGGATCAAGAAGGTGTGATAGATATACACAATGGAATACTACTCAGCTATTAAAATAGATGAAATTCTGACATTTCCAAAAACCTGGATGAAACTGAAGAGACATACTTAGTGAGACAATTCAGAAGAAGAAAGACAAATAAATGATTTCACTGATCTATATTATATAGAGAAACTAAACAAACAAATGGAGCAAATCAGACAAAAATAGACTTTGAGTCTATAGAATCCAATCAGTGGTTACCAGAATGATAGAGGAAGCAGGGAGGGCAAATTGGGTGAAAATGGTTAATTACATAGTAAAGGATAAAATTGAACTGTTGGTGTTGAATTTAATGTCATATATATATATATATATATATATATATATATATATATATATATATATATATGCTGTGCCAGTTACGTTTCTATTAGCTCTTAGGTCCACATCCAACCCTTGTCTCTTTCTGCCTTAAATCACAGGACTATAATTATTTCTATCCTCCTTTCCTGACTTCCCACCACTGCAGCTATCCTTAGGAGACACTGGGAGCCTTACCTTGGTCACATAGAAGGAGAAGAGAAGACACTGAAGGCTGAACCTTTGATATTGCAGGTATTTAAGGTAGAGAAAAGGCAGAGCAGTCAGTGACGGGAAAAAGAGTGAAGACTACAGTGTGGCAGTAGAAGAGTGAAAAAAGGCCTAGAAGGAGGACATTGTCCTCTGTCAAATGCTGAAACAAGTTGTGTGTGATGATAAGATTGGAAACTATTTTGATAACATGATAGTCTTTGTGTGACTGATAAAAATTATTATTATTATTTTTGGAGGAGTAAGAGCCAAACTTAATGAGAAAGAGCTCAGGGGAAAATGGTTTTATGTTTTAGGGGATTGGAACTTACTCATGGTTGATGATTTGTTTAACTAACACATTTTACTTGAATTCTATTATGTCTAATATATTGTCACATCGGATTTCTTTTGAAGAGTGTATGAGTTTGCTAGGTTGCTATAACAGAGTATGGCAGATTGGCTGGTTTAAACAACAGAAATTTATTTTCTACTAATTCTGGGTGCTTGATGTCAGAGATTGAAGTGTCAGCAGGGTTGACTTCTTCTGAGGCCTCTCTCCTTGGCTTGTAGATGTTTGC
Organism: Solenodon paradoxus; assembly: GCA_004363575.1. Lineage (NCBI taxonomy): Eukaryota > Metazoa > Chordata > Mammalia > Eulipotyphla > Solenodontidae > Solenodon > Solenodon paradoxus. The sequence goes on from RJWH01000702.1 coordinate 179,583, forward strand.
CTTCTCATGTCCTCACAGCATCTACCTGTGTGTGTCCAAATTTCCTCTTCTTCTAAGGACCCTCTAATGACCCCATTTTCATTTAATGACCTCTTTCTAGACCCCCATCTTCAAATCAGCTTTTGTTTTGAGATACTGAAGGTGGGACCTCACCATATTAAGCTGAGGGAGGGAGACACAGCTCAACCAGTATTAGTATTTGTCTAATGTACCTTTTTTCCATGGATTTATTTTATCTTGTGCTTTAAAAAAATAAAGCAGAAAATGTCTAGATTTAAAAAAGACAATCTAATTAGATTCAGTTTAAGCAATTACATTGGTCTCCTACTACAAGACTTTGCTCCTTTCATGCTATTATGATTTTTCTATCGGAACGATTATACCATGTTCCTTTATGGTTTCTGTTTATCATCATTTTTTCTTTACTTCTTTCACTTTCTTCTCTCTCAATTTCACATGAATTGATCAAATTTTCAATATTCCCCTTTCTCTACCCTGTCACCTGAAAATTTTAAGTTGCCTTCTACTTCTACTTCTACTTTGCTGAACGCAGTAATCCCCCTTATCCAAGGCTTTGATGTTTATGGTTTCAGTTACTTACTTTCTACTATGATATGAATAATAGGATATTTTGAGAAAAAGAGGAGAAAGAAAGGCAGTGTGGGAAGTGGAGCATATACATCCACTTGACTTTTATTACTATATATTAGAATTTTTTATTATAAATAATTTTTAATCTCTTGCTATGCCTAAATGATACATTAAAACTTATCATAGGTATATATATATTATATATTTATATATATAACAAAAGACATAAACATAGATAGGATTCAGGATGTCTGAGGTTTCAGGAATCCTCTGGGTGGGGGTCTTAGAACACAACCCTATGCATAAAGGGGTACCACTCTCTCCTTAAACTATAAACATGTATATGTATCTATATACTTGAAAAACTAACCTGAAGATTATTCAGTATTTTCACTGTCTTCCAGAATATGCTTTAACTCTCCTTTGGATGTATTCCATTGTATTATTGCCTAGAAATTTATCAAACATTAATATTACATGTAGATGTTGACTTACAATCATGCACAATTTAAACCTGTACATTGTGATGCAATGTTCCTTCAATAAAATTTAAAAGAACCGAATTTCTATAATTCCTCCAAGTTTGTAATAATTATCTTTTGCATCACCCTTAATACAGCGGTAAAAAACAAACAAAAAACAACCCAAAACAATAAAAACTAAAAAGCAGTGACTTAGACAACAAAATTTTATTTGTTCCTCACATTCCAGGTTAGTTTGACTTTATTTAGCTCTTGTATTCTGAGGCCCACATGAAGGAGCAGCCCCCACCGGGAGGGTCCTGGTGCCTGAGCCGGAGGAAGTCGGGGTGGCTGGGGTACAGAGGGAAAAGATAGTGTGGGACATGTACTGGCTCTTGAAGCTCCCTCACAGGAAAATTCTACATCACTTTTGTTCACTTCTTGTTGGCTAAAGTAAGTCACATGGCCCAGTCTGACTTCAAGAGGGACAGGAATATAATTCTCCTGTGGGTGAAGGGATAGATATTGGATATTGGTGAGCTATCCATGCCATTCATCCACATTCACTCTGGCTTCATGTTCCTTATTGCTGAAACATATTCTTTAATCATTCTTTTAATGAACACTTGTGAGTGGTAAACTTATTTTTTACATGTGTCAAATATCTTTATTTTTCCCTCACTCTTAATTAAATATTTAGCTGTGTATAAAAATGGAAAGTTACTGTTTCTTTCTCTGAGGGCTTTGAAAATATTATTCCATTGTATTTTGACTTATATTGTTGCTAATCAAAGTTTTGTTGCCCATTTAGTTGCCAGTATTTTGTAGGTTGTCTGTCATTTCGGGCAGCTTTTAGTTTAGTATTTTTTTTTTCCCCAGTCTGGGCGTGAATTTATTCTTCGTTATCCTGCTCAGCAGCTGGAGTTACATTGAATCACAGACTGTCTTTCTTCAACTCCAAAAATGTTTTAGTCATTATTTCTTTCAGTCTCTTTTTCTACACTTCCTATCTGATATATATTAGACTTGCTCAAATTTGCAATTTATTTTAATCTAGTCTAGAATTTACTTCAGTAATTTTTTTCTATTTCTAACTTTTTTCCTTCCCAAGATTATTTTTTATAATGGATTTTATTGGAGAAATATTGCATTTTAACATTAACTAGGTTTAAGATATACATGTAGCAAATTGATATCTGTTGACAGTCCAGTAAGTTTACCACTGTTTACTTTTTCCTTCACTATACAATTAAATTAATTCTCTGTACCATGTTAGCCCTCCACCCTTCTGCCTTCTCCTCCTGCACCTACTGATCTGCTTCCCCCTGCACCCCCCAAGTCTATTGCTGCTTGATTTAGTTCATTTTTAACATCTTATTGTTTAATTTAGTTCATTCATTTGCTTTATACATCACATATTAGTGGTATTTGATATCTGTCTTCTGACTTAAGCATAATTCCCTCCAGGTCCGTCCATGTTATTGCACCAAGAATCTTAATAAGCTATTTTTGTAAGCACCTTGTTTCATTTCTGTGACTATATTTCATTATATTTTTCCAGATGTTGCTTTTGACCACACTGTAGATATCTGAAAGTCTTTACTAGACTGACTTATAACATTGATTTCATTTGGAGTGAGTTAATTTGCTTGATTATTACTTATAACTCTCTTTGTTAACATTAGATTTCTCTGTGTTTAGGAATTTGGGTTTATAAGCTTATCTTAAATGGAGGATTGATTTTTTCCCCTTATTTGTTTCCTTTGTGCTTCCTGTTTTGACCTAAAGTTATTGATGTTACTTTCACTCAGGCTCCTGTACCCTACTGAAGAATAAGGTTTTATAATTGTACAATATTTCTGATGTTACTGGGGATATGACTTGATATTCACAGAGATGGAAGGAAGCTCTTTCTTCTTACTTTGCAGAATACCTGGGTTTCTAACAGTTGAAACCTCTGGCTCATTCAGCAGCATTTATAAAAATTCTTTCAGGAACAGTGGAAAGTTACCTTCTAACTTCTGGCCTCAAGTAATGGACTTAGCTCTAGATACCCATGTGCCGTGGAGTCCTTTACAGCTCCATGATCTTGCGGGAGCAAATGTTACATTACCATTACAGGTCACGGTTTGTGCATCCTCACCTCGCCCCATATTATCGTTTTTGGTTCTAATTTCTGATCCATAAGGAGATTTAACATGCTTTCAAGCCTTGATGCAATTTTCTGCCTTGTTGTCTTGTTTCAGTTATGCTTTCTTTTTCATCTACTTAATGTTATGTATTTGAAGCAGAAGGGGTATATCAAATTTGAATTTTGAACTTACTCTCCACTCTAATAGGAAATACCTATTCCTACTTTCCGCCTTTATCATGACATCGGAAAATAAAATAGATATCATAAAATTAAAGGAACATCTTCAAAATCCTGTGACTTTTTATTTTCTCTTCAATTCTGAGAACAAAGAGTATATTGCATCCACTGTTAAAAAGTACAGTAGTTATGAGCATCGGCTCTGCCACCTCATGGGCATATGAGCAGAGTTTAATTTGCTGTTGAAGAGATTACATGAAATAATGTATGTGATGAGCCATGCACAGTGCCTGAGCATAGAAAGTAATTATACTTATATATAGTTTAACTTATAACTCAGGTACAATCACTAGGATTTATGCTTTGTCCTTTTTCTAACAGTAGAGGGAGGATATCTCGCATGTGCATAAGGCAAATGGTAGTGATAGTGGAATGTCCTTTCTGTTCCCCAAATGACATTTTTAAAAATATTTTTATTAGCAAGATTTTGATTTGGATTGGTTCATCACTCTTTCATTCAGAGATTCCCTTGGCAAAGTTATCATCAAATTGAGCAGCAGAAGTTTCTGCACATTTACCTTCCTTTATGTCCATTTGGTCAAGTTGCTTTTCTTGATTGCCAATTGAGGGAAAAAGGGAGTTAGAGCTTTATTTGGAAGGAAAGAACTTATAACACTGCCTGGGTGGACAGATGGATTTGTGTGGGAATTGCTAATGGGGTTTGTAGGAGCAAACAACTTATAATGCAGATGGACAGGAAGCTAAATGAGAATGCAGGATATATCATCTAGTTTAGGCTAAACCAGATTATGGTAACAAACAATGTCAAAATCTCAGTGAAATTTCAAAACAAAGGTTTATTTTGCTGATGGTATGTGCCTGTCTGGGGTTATTTTTAGCTCATGACCCAGTGACAGGTGAAACCATACAACGGCTCTTGCATTCTTGCTGGGAAGTGGTGCACCTCAGTTCCACGCCCATTGCTTTATGGCCAAGTTAGAACTAAAGTGCAGTCCTCCACAGCTTATGGTGCAAGGTAGCTGTTAACTGTTAAACAACACTGGCAGACAGCAGTGTAAAGGACCAAGAAGTGTCAAACCTTGATTGTGCTCTTACCATTTAAATCAGGGATGCCTAAATGTGTTAATGTGTTTTCGATTAATGTTTCAAAAGCATAAGGGGACTGAAAACTCACTAGTGATGAGACATAATTAATATCAACACCTAGGCTTGTTATGGATGTAATACTGGCCCCCACTCCCAATTCATACATTGAAATTCTAACCTCCAGTACCTCAAAATATGACTTTATTTGGAGACAGAGCCTAGAGAGAGGTAACTAATTTAAAATGAGGTTATCTGAATGGGTCCTAATTCTCTCTGACTTGTCCTTGTAAGCAAAGGAAATTGGTATACAGAAACACATAGAAAGTGATGTGAAGACACAGGGAGCAGATGATCACTTACGAACCAAGTAGAGAATCCTCAGAAGAAACCAAAGTTGCTGACTCCTTGATATCAGATGTCTAATCTACAGAATTGTCAAAAATAAAAATTTGTTGTTTGAGTCATTCAATCTGTGGTATTTTGTAGTATGGCCCTAGAAACCAATAGCTTACACTTTGAGAAATGTCTACATACCTCCTCTATCTATAACATGAAGAAGAATATCGAATGATCTTAGTCAATGCTTTATCTAGCTAGAGAGTAGTGTTGATGAATTCTTGTGGGGTTTTTCAAGGGCAGAGACCACCTTCATTGTCACAAAATTGTCTGCTTCTTTTTCTCAACCTTCAATGCTTTTTTTGCTGGTCGTTCCTTTCAGATAATGGTGGTTCAAAGTAAACCAATTTGGAATGTTCCTCCTCACTGTTGATGACAGTGTACTGATTAGTGTAGCTCATTGTGCCTATGCTTTCCTTCTCTCAACTTAGATATAGGCACTTGAACTTTGTTTATATTCAATTTCTTCTCAAATTTCAAACAAGTATAGATGTGTTCTAGGTGTGTCGGGGTCTAAACAATCAATCAAAATATATTATAACTGTTGATTCAGTAGCCACATTGATCACTTACTTCCATTTTGGAACTCTTTAGATCATTGGAGTAAGAATTGCCAGTGGATTTACGTGTGTGTGTGTGTGTGTGTGTGTGTGATGTGTGTGTGTTATGTGTGTGCACACACACATGCACATACAAGGTGTTATTGTTCAATAAGGCATTGGAAAAGGAAATGATGAAATATGTACTATTCTCTTTTTGTGTTGGAGAATGACCTTCCATAGATCATTTAAAGTTGTGCTAATACCCAGTCATATTTACCAGGAATGGGATTTTTCTCTGGGCCACCTTATCTGCAAAGTCTGACAGGGTCTTGGCGCTTAATGCAAAGATACCTCTATTTTGAAAACTTGGAGTTTAAAAAAATCTAATTTACCTTGAAATCCCTTCTGCATTTAAAAAATTGTTTCTGAATTCTCAATGCAGTCAGAGTGACTGTTTGGTAGACAAAATGTATCCTCAAACCATCAAGGGATTTTCATAAGCAATTGGGATTACTCCAAAATGCATTGCAGACTGGTATCAACTATCACATTTGAATTTGTATTCTAGCGCTGAGAGCAATTTGTAGCACATTTTAAATCATGGCTCCTCCCTCACCATTTCAGAATGCTCCTGTCTGTGACAAACACTAAATACACTGCTGCTACAGGAGCAGCCTCGGAACTTGCCCAGAGATATCATCACACACGACTGAATGACAGGAGAAGATTTCATAAGCACTTTACAAGTGCAACCCTTCAGTGTAGCCCGATCTCCTTCAACCCAAGAAAAATTGAGATGAGTTTGGTTTGAGAATGTTAATTGGAAATTGATATGCCTGGTTTTATGGCACAGTATTTAAATGTTTTTAGGGCTGTTTCCCTATCCAAGAAAGCTGCAAAAAGTTAACTTCTCTTTTTTTCTCTCTGAAGGGAAAGCTTAGATTCCAGAGAGTACAAGTCAAATGCATAGAGAAAATTCTAAAATTCCAAACTCTATAGTTATGAATGGACCCTAATAATAGTTTTTATTATTTAGATGTAATAAAATTTGAATTATCAGTAGAACAGTAAAATCTCTAGTTTAGTAGGAGATTGGAGTATTTTTTTGGACTGTGTTGTATGAAATCCATCAGAGACAATAGAATCTTGATAGATATCCACTCTAACATTTGCAAAAAGCATTAACAATATATCATACTTCACTGCCAGCTGCAAACCCATAACATTATTCGCAAATTATGTATTTAAGATTGGGGAGTCAGAGACATTTTTGTAATGCTAATATATTAAGACATCTCCTCCAGAGAGGTTCTATAGAACCTGTGCCTACATTTTTTATATTCACCATACTGTTTGACCATGTGCTGATTTTGAAAGTGTTGCCTGGCTACCCCAACCCTTATTTCCTAGAGTATTATCTTCCAGTGCTCAGGGCAGGTTATATTCAGAAGTGTTACTTGCAAAAACTAGGCTATAATTTATGTAATTTATCTAAGGAAATTTCTAAGACCCTTAATACACTTTTAACTGTAAATTGATTCAATCAATGAAAAAGAAGAGTTACTTTGAATGATGAAATAACACCAGAAAATATTAAGACTGAATATTATGCAAATAACATGGGCATGGGGATTATTACTTAAGATAGACCTTTATTCTTATTATTTTGTTGAACAAATGAAACAAAATATACTGCAGAATAGAAAAAAATAAGTAAGTTTATAGCAGATGCTTTTATAGAGACCTAAAACTTTTAGGTATCCCAGAGGAAGCAGAATTAATTTATGATGAGATTGGAGCCTTTGATATCTCTATTAAGACTAATAAGAAAGAGGCATATGGTGGGGAAATATCAGTAAGGTAGAACTGTCTGGCTAAATGTTGTAAAGTGAAAGCGTTAATTAAGACACACCAACAATAATAATATTGTAGCAACCACAGCTAGAATAACAGTGATGACAATAATTGAACTCTGAGGTGAAGAGAAAGAAGTGAAGACAAGTAAAGATTATTCTATGCTGTGATTTTAACCAAGTAATAATAATCACTAAATACAACCCAATAGACCTGTACTTGATAGCTGATCAGTTCCTTTCATTAGAATCTAAGTTTCTGTGCAGCAAGGGATCAGGGTCTTGGCACCAGTCACTGAAGAGGAAACTGGAAGGTAGGGACGGAAATGCTATCTTGGGACAAAGAGCAAGGATGGGAAGAAATGAAAGATCAGTTTTTTATGTTCCTGTGGAAAAGAGATGGGCCATAAATTTGTGATTTTTAGATCATTCAAGACATTCATTTTCGCCACAACTTTTTTCTCGACGGTCAATATTCTTTTTTCAGACTTTCACAAGTGATTGTATTGATAAATTGAACTTGTATTTTCTTTCTTTACCTGTCATTCTGATGAAATTAAAAGAATTGTAGATACCATGAAATTGGAAATCAGTACACTGGGTTTCATTTATCCTCAGAAACTGAATATAGTTATGGTTAAGAGTATTAGTTTTGGAATCAAACAGACTTGTGTTTGAGCCTAAGTTCAGTATCTATTTCTATAAAATTAGATCAAGAATTATCTACTCATACAGCCTGTGAGATGACTCAATGAGATGACACATATTAGGGCTAAGCATGGGGTCTGACTTACAGAATGCACTTAAACCAATCTTTAGACATTATTACATTAAAATTATGAATGTTCAATTATTGATTATAAGTAAAATAAAGTCAGGATGGCAGAGTTTATTTTTGTTAATAGAAAAAACTTAATATATTATTTTAAGATTCATTGTGTATCTTTAAACACTTGAAGGAAAAGATTATTCTCCTATTAAAAATACGATAAATAATAATTTCAAAATAACATCCTCAGAGAGATATATATTCATATGAATAAGTATTTTACTCTATGTAATTTTCATATCCTAATGAAATTCAGATCAGAATTAATATATAATGAAAAAGTAGTTTTTATGAATAACTTACTGTTGTAGAGAAAATTGGCAAATGATATGTGTAGTATATTTAAGAATCCATGGTGTTCTCAACTATTCCACTTGACATAGTTAATACAGCAGCGGGTTTCTACTCGACAGTGGGAAGAGAACATTATACAACTCACCATATTCTGCAGATTTATTATCATATTGTTTTATGGTCATTTAACTGTTTGCTTTTTGTAATTTCCCTATGCCTGGGTATTTCAAACTACAAAATGATTAATCAGCTTTACCACGCTAAGCTGTCCTCAACTTTAAGCAAGCAGGATTTCTAGAATGAAGTTGGTCCTAAAGCAGTCCTTCTTCTATAAAACAACAAAAGAAGAAAGACTCCTTAGATGGATTTTAGGGATTAAAAAAAATCCAAGTAATTAAGATTGCTGCTTTCTTTAGTTCTTAAGGAGAGACTGAAGGAACTGTTACTGTCAGACCAACATTCCTGCTGAGGACAACCTTAAAAAATAGATAACACACATATTCATATGGTTAAAGACATAAAGGAAATGAAGAAACATAAAAAACAGAAGGACTAAAGTTCTAGAGAGAAGAGAATCTCTTATAAATGAACTAATAATCTTCATTCTCCACTCCTCCCCCCACCCCCACTTTTTTCCCCCTCAAGGAATTGGTTTGGGGCATAGTCTGAAATTTTTAGTTCAAAGGGTTTCAGGCGTAACATTGTTTGTCTTCTCAAGATTTTATGAACTTTTGTAAGGCTAACAAATTTAAATTTAAAAGCAGAGGCAGCCGGGGAGCACCCTAGTGGAGCAGTGATTTGTTCAACTGCCTCTGGCTAAAGAGCAGTCTACATACATCCCAAGGATTCTGGTACACATCCTGGGCCAGGGAGATCAACCAAGATGTAAAACCAAATAAAAAAAATAATGCTTGTTCTTCCTCTTTCCCTGCCTGCTCTTCTGTTCATCTTCATTCCTACCTGCACCTTTCCTTAAAAAAAAAAGAGGAATTTCTAAGAGTCTCTTGGTTCTGGGGAAAAGTAAATGTCCTAGTTAAAAGTGTTTTCTTTTAGAAGTGTCTTGCTCTTGGAACTAGGTACTAGTTTAAGATGTATTAAAGCCGCAACACAGCCTTGACTCAGCTTAGTCTCTGAGAGATAAAGGGGCTACTCTTCCCCTTGTGTTCATTATACCTTGCAGAGAAATTAGTTGCCCTTGGTGAAAGATCACATTATCTGGAGTTACCATGTCTAACATTCAGACAGAAATCATTAGATATGCCAAGAAATGTGATCATATAACCAAAGTGAAAAATCAGACTATTGGACTAGACTTGTAGGTGACATAAGTATTGTAGTTAAAAAAGTGGACTTTCAAGTAATTGCTGTTATTATACTCAAGAAAGTAAAAGGATGATATTAGATTTAAAAAATGGAAAAATTTCACCTGAGAATTGAAATCTAGAAAAAAGCAAGTGAAAATATCCAGGAATTAGAAAAATATAATATGTAAAATTAAGTACCCAATATACAGATTCAATATAGATTAGGAATGGGACAAGATAGCAATAAGGAACTAGAAGACAGATTAATAGATCTCAAAATAAATCATATAAAGAAAAAAGAATGAAAATAGAAATAAGAGTAGATATGTGATAAGCAGTGCCAATATTGCATATATTTATATGTAGTTTCTAAATAAATGAAAAAAAAAGAAAAAAACATAAACCAGATGGGTCAGATGAAAAACATTTAATAGGTTGTTATATATAAACTCAATAATATTATTAATTACTTTAAATGTAAGCAGAATATATACTATCAGTAAAAGACTAAGTAGTGAGACAGAAAAACAAAAATCTAAGTGTATATCGATTACAAGGGATACACATTATATGTTAAAAATGGAGAATGGTGTAAAGAAAGGAAACATGACAAATATAATTGAAAGAAAGCTGGTATAGCTATAATAATATTAGACAAAACAGTCTTTCAGGTAAGCACCATTACCAAAGATTAAAAGAGACATTTCATAGCCATAAATGAGTCAGTCCTAAAAAGAAGGTATCACAATTGTAAATATTGAATATTCTCAATAATATAATTTATAAAGTAAAAGTTTGTTAGAGATAAAAAGAGACAGAATTAAATCAGTATCATAAAAATATAGAATATCTGTATAACTTGACCTAACTGACATATTTGGATCACTGCATCTAACAACAGCCAACTTTATATTCTCTGCAAATGCACAGAACCTTTACCATAATTAAGGATGTATTGGGTCAAAGTAAGTCCTCCACAATATCAGAAGACTGAAATTATTTAAAGCATGTTATATGTCTACAGTGTAAATAAAATACAAATGAATAATAGACAGGTTGCTAGAATATGTCCAACTGCTTGTTTCATTTATTGATACAGTCATAAATAAGCAATAGGTGAAGAACAGATGTTAATAGAAATTAGAAAATACTTTGAGGTAATTGGTAATAATATGGCATATCAAAATTTGTGGCCTGTGGCTAAAACAGTGTTTGGAGGAAAATTTAGAGATGTTAATATATATATATATATATATATATATATATATATATATATTAGAAGGCTACAGAGGCTGAAAATCAAAAATTTAACTTTTCTTCTCAAGATGCTAGAAAATATGAATAGCAAGTCAAAAATACTACAATGAAGGAAATATTAACATGAGAGCAGAAATCATTGAATTAGAAACTAGTTGTATAACAGAGTAAATCAACCAAATCAAGCTGATTCCTTGAAAATGTTAATAAATTTGATAAACTATTAGAAAGATTCATCAAAGAAAAAAATATGGAAAATACAAATTACTAACATCAAGAACAAAATAGGAGACATTACTTTAGAACAAACTGATATTAAGAAGAAAATAAGAAAATAATATAAACAACTTAATGCTAATACATTAAAACATTTAGATGCACACACAATGTTCCTTCAGTAAAACTGATTTTGAAAGTAAAAGGCAGAAACTGGGGAAAAGGAGTATTTGCGAACATGATTTATATTGCAGTGAAATTTGAATAGTAGTTCCTTAAGTAAATAACCTTCAAATATTTTTAAAGTAGTCAAATATTAGCAATGAAATGACCTATGTAAATTGTTAATTTGCTGCATTTTTAAAGGATATTTAGTTCTGCTATGGAATTCAAGGAAATGTAATTGATTAAACTTACAAGAAATGATAAGCATGGGTAGTAACTGAATTAGTACTTGGGAAATATAAATGAAGTGGCTCCTCTCTGGTGGAGCAGGCAGGCAGGCAGGAAGAGAGAGGAGGAAGAAACATTTTATTTATTTTATTTAGTTGTATATGCTTATTGTTCTCCCCAACCTAGGACCAAACCCAGATCTTTGGGATGTATGTGGACAGCACTTAGGTCAGAGGTAGTGGACCAAACCACTATTCTACCAGGGCATCTGATTATTTTGTCAATCAAAACATTATCATAAAAAACTGAGATGGCTTCATAAGTAGAATTTTAAATTATGAAAGAAAATAATAACATGAGGTGTATGCAAGCATTTCCAGAGGACATAAAGAAAAAAAATACTTCCTAACTCTTTTAATGAAGCAACAAATATTTACCCCTAAATTGATAAGATCATTTAAAAATCATAAACTCATGTATTTCGACAACTTAGCAATAGAAGTCCTAATCAGAACATTAGTTAATTGAATCCAGCAGCTATATTAACAACCTAGTACATTAAAACATTATTCTAGGAGTGCAAATGTTTTTACTATTACACAGAAATGTAAAAAATGTAACCTATAATATAATAAATTGATGAAAAATACATAATAACATTAAAAAAATCTTGGTTTCTTACAAAATGGGAATAGAATGTTTCTTAAATTGGTAAAGATTATCTAAAGAAACCCAACAACCAAAAACACTATATGGTAAAATAGTAAAAGATTTTCCCGAGGAGACATAAAGTCTACCATAACTTCTTTGTTCAACATTGAGTTAAATGTCTTTGTACATTAATGAACAAAAAATAAAAATAAAAACAAGGCTTATGTACTGGAAACTAAGAATTAAAATGTGTACATTACTGACAGATGGCATGATAATTTGAAAAATTTAAATTATTAATCATTAATCCACTCATCATTAATAAGTGGATTTAGCAAGATTATAGAATGCAAAAAAAATCTTTAGAACGGTTAAGTAATTTTAGCACAATACTGGGATAAAAGATTATTTGCTAACATGGATCTCTATTTTTATATATCAGCAACAAATATTTAGTAATTGACATTTTAAAGTGATACCATTTTACAATAGCAACAGAAAATACAAATTTGAGAAAAAATTTAGTTTAAGGCACAAAATATTAAAATTTAAATCTTTAAACTGAAAAATCACGATTCATTACTGGGAGAAATTAAAGATCTAAATAAATAGAGCAGTATACCATGAACATAGATCAGAAGACTGAATACTGCAAAGATGTCAATTCTTCCCCAGTTGAATCACATTTGATGTGATTACAATGAACATCAAATTTTTTAATGGAAATTCACAAGCTGATTCTCAAATTTATATGGAAATTCAAGGACTGAAAACAGTCAAAACAATCTTGAAAAAGAATAAAGATAGAGTACTTAATCTACCAGGTTGAAGACATGTTAAAACTATAATGACAAAGAGAGTGTAATGCTGATGCATGCATAGATAATAGGCCAATGGAACAGAATAGAAAATTCAGAAACAGACTCAAACAGTAAGTCAGAGTTTTATGCAAAAGATGGCAGTGCCATGGGAAAAAATATTTTTAAATAAGCGATGCTTGTTAATTATGATAGCCATATTAAAATATGAAAATTGGCTATTATTTCATACTAATCAAAAATAACCAATTCCAGATGGATTTCAGACCTAAATTTGAAGGTAAGACAATAGAACTTTAAAGACAAAACAAAAGAACATCTTCATGACTTTAGAACGAGCTAAGATTCCTTAACAGGACATAAAAGCTCTAAGCATAAAAGTATTTGATAAATTGGACTATTAAAATGAAGACCTCCTATTCATCAAAGACACTAATAAGAGAGTTAAAATGTAAGCAAAGCCACAGAGTGTAAGAGGCTATTTTTTTAATACATACCTATTTTCAGTACAAAGATATTGCAACCAGAATGTATAAATTATGCCTACAAATCAATAATGTAAAAGATAGCATGACTCTTTTCTATAAAGTTCAAAACCAGGCACAATTAGGCCATGCTATAAAACCACTAGAACTGCTATCTTTGCCAAGGTTAGTGAGCGGAAGGGGGCGTGAGAGATGCCTCTGGAGTCCTGGAGCTGTTCTATTTCAGGATGTTGGAGACATGACTGCATTCACTTTGAGAAAATTCATTGTGATTGATGTAACTTTTGTCTGTATGTTAAACTTCACTCCAAATCTGAAAACAAAATTAAACAAAAACAATGCCCCCAAATACAAAATCTGCTAGTACTGGAAAGTTCTAAAAGAAAGGTGGGGCAAAAGCTTAAGGGGAAGCCCCTCTCCTGTCCTTTCACCATTCCAAGTGCTGTGGCCAATGATGACTAAATGTTTTGAATCATAGCCTACATTGACAAAAAATAGTTTGAGTAAGAATTTACAGTATGTGCAGGCTTTTTCATGTATGTGCAGGCTTACATATACTCATTATAAACATTTTAAACATGTCTGATATATTACAGCATCCTATGTACATGTTTTGTACATGATACGCATGGACATGATGTAAATGCATACAGGAGATAAAGATAAAATATGCAACATTCAAAGTTTTTTTTCACTACTTTAAAATCCTGTAGGAATTTTTGCCTCTTTACGAAGAAACGAGCTTGAGGAGAAGAACGTGATTCAGTATGTCAGATATAATTAGGTCATTGTTGCTTTTACCTCATACTGCATCACAAGATGAGTTTATACCATGAATAAAGGTATTCAGCTTGGCTATTTTCTTTTTTACTTGTGCTTGTATTATTTATGTGATCTTCTAGCTGTAGTTTCTCTGAAAGAATCTTTGAAAGGATTGTGTCTATTTTGTGGGAGTAATTTAGCTCAAACTAGGTGATATAAACCATAAATTCATTTAGCCAGGCACATGGTATTAGCTATAAGTCATGACAATACTTCAAAGTACCTCTCTGGGAAATGTCCATTCTTCCTGCAGTTCCGCATGACACCTGACCTGTGCCAATCTACATATTTAGTGCATCTAAAGTAATTTGTTTCTTAATTTAGGGTGAAGCAGTTAGTCTAGAAATTCTAATGTGTGCTTCCCATTCCCAGTGGATTGTCTTGAGGGTACCCAGAATGCATTTATACCTTGACAGGTAAGTGAAGTCACATAGTTTTACTCATAAATCACGACCAAAAGTCAGTGTAATTACATCTGGGACTAAGAGGAGGTATAAAGCTCCAAAGTGAACTTCACTGTGCTCAGTTCATGGATCCATAATGACCAAGGAACTAGGGTAGTGCTTTTTTACAACTCCGCTGAACATACAGTAAGCTTTATATTATATATATATATATACATATATGTGTATATATATATATATATATATATATATATATTATTCAGAGAAAGAGAAGTGGCTGGATGCCTGAGAAACTGAAGTGGCTCTAGTTCTGTCCCTATCTCTTCATGGACATACCAGTTTGCCTCTCTAGATAAAATTTCCTCAATTATAAAATGAAAGATTTGCAAACACAAAAAGGATAAGTGAACACAAAAACTCCTAACAACCAGTGTTATGGGCTGTATTGTTTGCCACTAAATTCATATGTTGAAGCTTCTGACTTCAAGAACTCAGAGTGTGAACATATTTGGAGATAGGGCCTTTTAGAAGTAATCAAATTAAAATGAGGTCATATGGGTTGTTCCTAATCCAATATGACTGGTGTCTTTGTAAGAAAAAGATTAGGACCTGGATACTCCCAGACGGTAGACCATGTGATGACACAGAGAGAAGATAGATTCCTATAAGCACAGGAGCAAGGCCTCAGGAAAAAACAGCAGTAACCACCCTGCTGACACCTAGTTCTCAGACATTTAACCTCTAGAATTGCAAGAAAATCAACTTTTTGAGTCATCCAATTTGTGGTACTTGATTATGGCATCTATGACAAAGAAATACATGGAAATTTCCCCCAGCTTTATTGAGATATAATTGACAAATAACTGAAAGTTTAAGGTGTACAATATAATGATTTTATATATATATCTATATATCTCTACATTGCAATAAATGATTACCATAATAAAATTATATAACCAAGCTCTTATCTCATATAGTTACAATTTCTTTTTGTGTTGGGAGTTTTATGATCCACTGTTAGCAACTTTCAGATATACAAGGGAGTGTTAACTATATTTACTGTGCTGTATGTTATATCCCAAGAACTTACGTTTTTTAATTGAAAATTTATATCCCTTGACCACAAGCATTCATATACCCCATAATATAAATAAACTTGACGTACTGTAACATCTGTGTTTACAATTGAGCTTGGCTTTTAAAATAACATCTTGGGTTTAAAATATCCCTTTTAAGTAACTGAACATGAAAGAAGTGATTCAATTTATTATTAGTATATAGAAATAAGTACTTGAACTTTTAAATTTGCTTGACCAGGACCAGGCTTTCCTATTCTATTAAGTGTAATCTTAAAACTATCAGTTTACAGATTTTCCCTCACACACATTATACAGGTTAGTCAGTGTTCATGAGAAGCTAAGAGAATCCAAAGGTGTTGCAGGTCATGGCCAGAGTGGTTCTAATTTTACTGTTTAATATTTATGGAATGCCCAAAGTGATGTGGGAAGAGTACATGGTGCCTTCTCATGTGATGCCCAGGTTTCATCTGTTGAAAGTACCTCTTACTCAGTCACCAAAGATTTTCACAAAGAAACAAGCTACCTTGCTTGAATTTATAAAAACCTGATTAGTTTTCATTCCATTTATATTCTAGTAACTATTTTCAAATAAAACATCTGGTGTCCAGATAGGATGGCACTAAATCACATTTATACCTGAGAAACGGAAAGAATGTGAAATACCGGATAGGTTGTTTGATCAAGGAGAATGGACCAAGGACTCTCTCCTCGTGTGTATGATAGCCAAAGGCTGTTCAGGGAAGTTAACAAAAGACATATGCCAGGCAAGATGTTTGTCAGTAATTTTAAAACTTTGCATAATCCATTTAACAAATCACTTCCTTTAAACTAAGGTATACTGTTAAATGGAGGAAATACATTCAGCCAAATGTTAAAAGAATAATTTAAACATTGGCTTCATGTTGAGGAACAGCAGGCAGATAAAATAGATGGCAGGGAAAGGGGAAGCATTTTGGACACTATAGGCTCTGGTTGATGTTTTAAGCTTTTGGGGAGTTAATCTAC
The DNA here is from genome assembly GCA_004363575.1 of Solenodon paradoxus. NCBI lineage: Eukaryota > Metazoa > Chordata > Mammalia > Eulipotyphla > Solenodontidae > Solenodon > Solenodon paradoxus. Next base: position 196,401 of record RJWH01000702.1, read on the forward strand.
TTTTCTGCTGTGGGGAAATGAATAGGATAATGAATATTTCCATACACTATGGGTTTGTTTATAGGCAAAGCAAGGAGATAGTCCTGAATGGTTTTCAAACTATGCTTTATCCACCAAGGGCAATGTGGGGATAGGGGGAGCTGGAGAAATGGGGAACAGGCTGCCCTTGAGTCTTTAGCTACTTCTTCAGTCCATCAAGAGCCACTTTTGTTGTTTATATTGGATTTCATTTAAAAGTTTCCTTTGATTAGTGTTTCAAGACCCAAGGTCACTTGGGGCACTGGTGGTTGTTCTTGTTAATCTGAGAAGAATTTTGTGTTTGGGTAGAGGAGGGCATAGTATAGTAAAGTCTCCCCAGATATTCCATAGTCTTTCATGCTGCCATATTTTCCTTTGGATGAAAATGCTTCCCTCCATTTTGTTATTGTTTACCCACCCAGGAAGCACTTCCTCAAAAAATTTATGTTATTTTCCTATGGATCTAAGTATGGATTGTTTTCCTATGTCAAAAAATATTCTTGTCATAATGTTAAGATTAGCCAATGTGTAACCATCTTTTTCATGGGGAATGTCTCTTCCATCAATGTGGAAAGGGGAGGGTTTATTCTCCTTTCTCACCTACAATTTACCCACTGTCTTTGGTCAGCAGAGGAAAGAATGATCTGGCTTTTCTCAGTTTTTGAATATGTTTGAATCCTGCAGAAGGTTCCTACTGTCACCATCCCTCAGAATTTAAGCACCTAAAAAGCCTGTCTCCAAGAACCTCAGAACCTAGAAATTCACTCATCAATTCATCTATCTATCCATCCAGTCATTCACATCCATGTATGGAGTGCTTATTACTTTAGGACACAATAATTAATATGGCCATCTCAGCCCTCAAGGCACTCACAGTTTACAAGGAGAAACACACCTATGAACAGATACTTTAATGATTAAAAACAATGACAACACTATTCATAGAGGCCAATCTCACTCCCTCATGGAGTTATGTATATTGGGGCCACAGATGCTAAAGGTTAAATAAAATCTCTGTTTTGTGCTTTGTGGTTTGGGTAACTATTAAAAAGAAGGGATAATCTTTCTCTTGAGGCAGGATATGTCATAACACTTAGAAATTATATTTGACAGCTAGCATCAGCAACTTGATCATACTGGTTCAATAAGATGAAGGGCTTGCTTTCTCTGACAGAAAGGAAATTTTGAGGTTGTCCTAAGGAAAGTCTGGGAACCAATGATTTTCCATGAACTTGCCTGTGTCCCAGGCTCCTATCTACTGCTCTACCATTCTTAGCCCTGGCTTTCATCCTCAAAGTCCTAAAATGATTCCTGAAAATTTGGCCATCATGCCCACATTCCAGATGGAAAAAAAGGGAGAAAAGACAAAAGCTTATGAGGATGTAATAGATTCTGTCATTCTGTTAGAGATTGTTCTTGGAAAGTATGTTTTCTGTCATCTTATTGACCAGAATTCAATCTCAGGGTCACATCTAGCTGCAAGGGATGTGGGGAAATATTTTTTTAATATTTGTAAGACTCCTACTGGTCAGAATAAGATTGAGGGTTTTGTATTTAAGAAAGGGGGAGGAATAGATGTTGGGTAGATAACAGGTAATATTGGTTACAGATGTCTTGGCCATTTTGGTAATCTCTCTTTCCTTTCATTTTCCTCTTTCTCAGCACAAACTATAGAAACGACTTTGTGCCAATGGGAGAGTTCCAGTTATTATCAATGATGAAGCTATATAATTCCATTCTGATATGGAATCAAACTTTTTTCTTATTAAAATAACCATTCAACTGATAAGTTATTACATTTTAATGTGAATATTTTCCCCTTAAGTATAACCAAATTTAACAATATCCCAATTTTATCTTTATTCCTTAATTTAGTCAAAGCATGTAAATTATTACCTCTACATTGAACAGGAGTAATTTTATGGACACTGATTCTTTCATTATTAAGGAATTTTTTTATACCAACTAAAACTTAAAAAAAATCTTTGCATCAAATATAATGTTTTTTCAATAATTTCCAAGGTATATCTATGGTTTGAAATTATAACTAAAACTGAAAATGTGAGTTTCATATGAAAGTGTTAGTTGATAGGAATGTTAGAATACTTTGCCAAGGAAATTACTGCCTCTATTTTATAGACATAAAACTGAGGCACCAATTATTTAAATGATTTCTTGAAAGGCAGAAATATGTGAATGATACAGTCCAAATAAATCTCAGGATTCCTGACTTCTGGCTCCACTGTGTAATAATTGAAGAACTCAATAAATTAATATATTTTCTAGAACCTGTAGATTAAAATTAATAAATTAAAATTCAGTTGAGGTACTTGACTGTTGTCTTAGGCATTAGAGTTCTTAGATTTGATCAGTAAAAATAACTAGGGTTTTAAAAAGGAGCCACTATCAGAATTAACAATTACTTATTCAAAAGACTGAATGCTTCATTTATTCACTTATTTTATTATAGAACATTTTGAGCATACCTAACAAAGGACCAGGTATTATGCCAGAGATGGATATACATAGACATTCTTTGCTCTAGAAAGCATCATATAGTTGATAACTCTTATGTTCACAGATAATTATAATTCTGTAAATAATATGATATAGGTACAATCACAGTGCTGAGAAAGGGAGTATGAAGGGATAGAAACTCAGCTGATATAGCGCTTCAGAAGAAATTTTTCAGAAACATTGATCAACAGAGATGAACATGCTGGGGAAAAAGTCTTTCTAGTCAATGGTTAAGAATTGTTGGGATCAATACATAGCATCCTTATTATTATTATTATTATTATTGCCAGGTTCTGAATTCTCTGAAAAAGACAAAAATATTTAGGTAGATTGGATAAAAATATAAGCTTTATAAAAATGGATTAGGAGACAAGGCCTAAAACATAGCAATCACAGACTTTCTAACACTTCACCTTAAAATTGAACTCACACTTTTGGGAATAAGTACTACTGAAATTGTGCGTCTGACAGATTCACTGGAAGTTCTTTGCTACAAGCATTTCCCCTGCATAATTAATTGGTCATTAGGCAGTTTTTGCCATAAGAGATGAAAAAACTAGTTAATAGTTTGATTTTAAGATTGGTCTACATAATACAAGTAGGTGATAACAGCAAGCAGATAATAACAATACTGGATACTGACTTTATAGGAAATACTGTTGTAAGACTTGCTGGAAGTGTGAAATAAGATTGCAAAGTCAGATTGTAAAATATATATATGATGCATGTTTGTAACTGAATTTTGTATCATGTTTTGAGTGCCTTCTACACTGTTATCAGTTCCTGACATATTGTCAGATGTCTGTTGATAAATGTTCTAAAGTTCTATGGGAAATGTGGGTTTGATTCTGTGCCTTTGATGACCTCAGCCTATTTTTCTTCCAATGTGGTGTGTTTCAAAATAAGAAATCAACTCTTGGGGCACATGGTCATCATCTCTCTACTTGATAGAGCCATCAGTAATGTTGCTCACTGGGAAAGATGCTAATTTTGTAAAGCATTTAATTTTCATGTTAAATTCTGCATCTGTTGGATAAATTTGGTAAAGATGGCTTTAGAGAGAAAGCTGTTTTATCTAAAGTAGCTAAATAATTGATAATAAATCTTCTCAAAGACTGTTGTGAATTACTAGCTGCTACTTTTAGCCATAGTTTGGTAAACTTTTGGTTTTGACAGGTTAGAGAGAAAATGATGCTCACCTTAAGATTTGAAAACTGATAGATTCTAGACTGCTTCATCCTTACATCACTGCATCGAGCATTATGAAGACTAAGATTTATATAATATAAAAATGGGAGAATAGCAGTTGAAATCAAATTTATCTTACAGTATTGAAAGTCGAAGACAAAGTAGGAATCAAGTTCCTCCTGTTCCCCAAAAAGAAATGATTGTGTGATTCTCGGTAAGTTTCTTTAAAATGATGACAATTTTTGTCATTTCCTAATGGAGAATTAATTTTTAATGTTTAATTTTATTCTTTTAAATTAATGTCCATATTTTTTTTTCTGATTTTGTCTTTTTAAAAAAAGTTTTATAAAAATGCTGCTGGTGAAAATGCTTGGGGCAAAGAACTTAATAGCAAATCTACCTAGAATCCACTGAACCAACCTTCTCTTATGAGAGCTACCCTTAGATAGTTTACAATATAGAGTAGACCAGGTTTGTGCTTTCCTCAAAAGTGAAGAGGGGAAGAGGATAAGTTATGTATGTCCATTTTCCTCTCCCAGATTTGGTATTACTAAGTCCCTCAACTTTCCCAAAAGAAGTGGAGCCAGGGGTCATAGAGACAGGGGGTGTTATGCTGGTGAAGCTTCCTCCACACGCAAAAGCACAATTAAGACAAGGCATAAAGTGCTACTCCTGAAAATTTCTGAAGATAATTGTAAGACATCTGATTGACAAAATAGAAGAACTTTTTATATGGAAAATGTCAAACATATACAAAATAGAGACAATGGTTAGATTAACATCAATGTACCTATTATTCAGTTTTCTGCATTTGCCACAGAGATGCATTATAATGTTTCAAGTATTAGGAAAGTTAAGAAGTGGCATCATAATAAGCAGACTGCTTATTGATGCAAAATATTGAGTGTAACAGCTGGTAGGTTGGGCGACAGACATAGGCCCACCCATGCAAAGGGGAATGACTTCTTTATTCTTTCTCCACATCTCCCAGCATGGAACACTTGTGTGCTTCCTTTCTTCTCCCCTATTCTTCTTCCTCATTCATTTTTACTTCAAGAAATTGATTACCCTCTAGTAGCAAAAACCCTGCTCTGTGGCAGAAGACATCAACAACAAATCAATGCTAAGGATTCTTGGCCATTCCCTAGAGAAAGGTAAAATGTATTCTACCTCACTGACACCAAGGAGCCATGAACTTATAGAGGTGGAAGGGAAGTAGAATTCCTAAGCTGTATTAAAATATCATTGCAAAATATTTTAGATGGTAGGTTTGCTGAATAAGTTAGTATTAGCTGTATCTCATTTCTGTAAAGAGCTGTTACCTCACTGTTAGATCTAAATTTAGTGTTCTGTAACTTTCCCCTACTAGTTGTAGCATTCTATTCTGGAGTAAAACAGAGCAATTTGACAACTCCATCAAATATTTGTTAGCCCTTCAACTATCTTCAATTATTTAAGATAGTCTACATACATCCCCATAACCTTTTCCTCTTTAGTATGAACACAAAATGCTTTCAAAGATTTCTGTATTGGGATTCTCTCCAGAATCCCCAGAATGCTAGATTCCTTATTCTGGATGTACTCTAGAGTGTCAACATATACTTAAAATTTGATTCCTGGAACTGAACACAATTTATTGTACAAGAATAACTTGAGACTTAAAGCATTGTGAAGAGGATATATATTAATAAATAATATAGATCCCTCAGGTGTCTGAAGGCAAGGTGTCTTTGGCCTAAGGTATTGTTTTGCTTTCTTTTTATTTCCATTATTCCCTCCCATCCTTTTTTACTCCCAAAATTAAAAAAAAAATCAATGACAACACAGTTTATATTAAACTTGTGGTCAAATAAATCCATAGACATTTCTCATGTTAAGTTGTATAAGAGAGCAAATATTTTTATCTTCTACTTGTACTTTTGGTCTTTTGAAAGTAAACACGAAATTTTTACATTTATTCTCATTAAGTTTTAGACTATCTCAACTATTGAAATATTTCTGAATCCACTTAGAACAGTTAACCTTTTTAGTTTTCTGGTTTTTTGTCAGATTTTATATACTTGCTCAATCAGTCATTGATAAAAATGCTGAATAAGATAAAGACCTGCAGTTTTCCAATAGAAACATTTTCTTCAAGTGAACACAGTAAAATTAGTCATTTCATTTTGGCAGTCATTCATTAAAACATGTAAGTCCTAAAAGACTCTAACCCTGTACCACCACTGTGATTTTTGTTCTTTTGATTGACATTATTCATCAAAGATGAGACCAAATTTATTTCTGCAGAACCTCCTCCTGTCTTGAATTTGTGCTTCTGGCCCTGAGGGAGCAACAAGGATTGGAGTGACCTGTCTACAGTAATTAGAAAATTATTGAAAAAATAAAACAATTGTTTACAGACATCAGACAACAGGCACCACAGACATGTGATTCCCTTAGAGAAAGAAAAAAAATGACTTAAGTTCTATAATCTCTCACTTTTGGCCTAGAAGCAATTTTTGGACAATAAGCAAAGGGAAGGAAAACTTAAATAGGTTGGTAGTCTTATTGAGTTGGGAAGATGGAGATCAGAATTTGGGAAGGTCAATATGGTTGGAATTTGCAGGGCAGAGCTTTAGAAAGGAAAGGGTCATGCAGAATAAGAGCTCCAGAGATATGCAAAGAAATCCCCTTGTTTTTTTGCTGAATACCAAGTTGTGCATGCATAAAGTGTATCACCACAATAATGAGCAAACAGCAACCAAGGACTTGTGAACAACGTCTAGAACTCAACGGTATTCAAGGGTCACACAGTAGTGGCAGTATATTCCTAGAATGTAAAGACTACTTAAGAATTGTCCAATGAAAGCTTAAAAACAGATATTGAAGGGAATGAGATAATTTGCAAGTAACATGACACAAGGAAAACCCTATACTCCTTAAGGAACACAATAATATCCAGAACTCAGCAATGTGAAAATTAAAAATGCCAAGCATCCAATAAAAAATAGATATGCCCAGAAGCAAGAAAATCTAGCTCCAAAGAGTAAGAAACAACAGAAGAAATCAGTCAGGAATGATCAAGACAGCACTGGCAAAGAAGAAGTGTTAAAAGTTATTATAAAATCATGTTACAGTCTTTAACATGGTGGGGAAGTAAGTAGAAGATACAATAAATAATGAAATGGAACTTCTAGAGACAAAAATTGCAGCATCAGAAAGAAAAGTTTTACTGAATGGATACTGCTGAAGAAAAATCATTGACTCCTAGATGTAACAATAGAATCTATCAAGAGTGAAGCATTGTGAGAAAAAAACTAGAAATAAACAGAGCTCAGTGATATATTAAAAACAGTTGAATATTTCTGCAATTGGAGCCCTGGAGAATGGGAGATTATTTGAAGAAATAATGCTAATTTCACCCCCAAATTTGATAAAAACTGTAAATTCACAAATTAAAAGTTCAATAAATACGAGCAAGATAAACATATGCATATAAATACAAAATACAGCAGGACACATTTTAATCAAATTACTAAAAATTAATGAAAAAGAAGCATGAAGAGAAGTCAGAGGAGGAAAAATACCTATTTCATACAATGGAACAATATTAAATTTTTTTATAGATATCTCATCAATAATATATAAGCCCCAAACAATGGAATATCTTTATCTTTTTTATTTTTTTATTAAAAAATCATTGAAGGAGCATTGTATCATTAATATTATACAGGGTTTAAGTGAGTACAATTATAAATCAGCATTTGAGTATAATATATTGTTTACCACCAACAGCTCAATTCTATTCTTGACCATATAATTAAACTCTTTTCCCAGTTTGCCCAACCTTCTCCTCCTCCCTTCTGGTTGCAGCTAATTTTTTTTCTGTAGACTAAAAGCATATTTTTGTTTAATTTTAAAGTGCTGAAATAAAAAGCAAAATTAGAAATCTGTCATTCTATGTAATTCTATATCCAGAGAAAATATCCTTAAAAATAAAATTAAACCTTTTCAGAGAAACATATATGGAGAGAGTTCGTTACTAGCTGGCCTGCACTTGAAATATGTTAAAGAAATGTTTTCAGGCAGGAGAAAATTAACAGTAGATAGAAAGAATAAGAATGATGAACCCAGTAATGGTAAAGATGTTGATAAATGTAAAAGATGTTTCCCCCTCATTTTTATATTTCTTTAAAAGATAATTGACTATTTAGAGCAAAGGTAATAATAATAATGTATTAAGGAGTCAATAAAAATATGTATAAGTAAAATGTATGACAATAATAACATGGAAATAGACTGTTAGAAAGTTCTCAAACCATATGTGAAGGCATGTAATTATTTGAAAGTAGACTGGGATATATTGAAGATTCTTATTGTAAACCCCAGAGCAATCAGTGAGAGATATTTTTTCAAAGTATCACTAATAAACCAATACTGGAGATAAAATATTAAAAATCTCCTCATTATAAGGTCTCTTATCTATTGTTTTCAGATCTACAGACCTCAGTAGTGTCTGAGGATGTAGTTCATTCTCATTCCAATGGCATCTTTCCTCTCTAAATAACCTGTTAGATAATGAGGGGAAATTTTCTCCTGACCTTCTGTCCCATGTTCCCTTTGGCCTGCAGTCCTCTCAGCATACCTCATTTTAGACGTGTTACTCAGTCCTCACAGTTGCTTCCTTCCCTCCTTCCAGATCAATCCTCCTTGGCAGCACAATTCCAAATATCATCTATATTAATCAAAGCATACCCATTCTTGTCAAGTTCTCTTAAGTTCAAAGAATGTTTATAATGAATGAATGAATGAAAAAAGGTACCAACTCCATCTAGTATTAAGATACTTGATAATTTTTAAGGAATATGTTCTCATACTTTGAGATGCAGCTGAGATCCCTAGCTCCTACTTCTGGAGGCTGTCTTTTCTTTCTCAATTGTACTTTGTCTCACAATTATGCCTACACATACCTCATCTCCCTATTTCACTTTGAATTCCTTGAAGGTAGTGTCTATGACTAGTTAATAATAATAGCAACAAGCTATATAATTAGTCAGTATTTAGTATGTGTGAGTCCTTTCCAAATATGCAGTTAGTTAATCATGACCCAACTCTGAGATGTGAGTACTGTAATCCTCATTTTACAGGTCAGGAAACTGAGGCTTGCTTATTCATGATTCTACAGCCAACAAGGAGTAATGATGAGGTTTCAATCCAGATCTTACTCTTTAATTACTTTTTCATAGCCTAGTGTTTCTGCAGCCTTACAGCTCATACATCTCTATTTCTCATAGTACTTAGGACATAGTAGGTGCTTAGTGAATATTTGTTAAACAAATATATTCGGTTTGTGTGGAATGCATTTTGACAGGGAACTCTGGCAGATGCATCCCTAAGACCCAGGATTGAATCTTTAAAAAAAATTAATAACAAATGCTTTTCAATCACACATCTGGGGTCACAGCCTCTACTACCTACACCTAATTCTGAGCCTGCTGATGAGATGGCTGCAAGCCATCTGTCTTCTGAGGTTAGAGCTCTTCAGGAATCCTGGAAGTTCTTGCTTTATAAATCTTAAAACCTCAGGCAGCTTGTCAATTATAGTACACACATTTGTTCTTTTTGAATGCAAATGATTGTTTTTAATGTGTAAGTTTGGAAGAAAAAGTATCACAAACCTGAACATCAGGTCATAGAGATTGTTCCTAATGTAATGTAAATGTGATGTGATATAAAAGCAATGTAATGTATCATCATTAACTGAATGTCAGGGTTTAAAGTAATGAGTCATCCTAAAAAGTCTTTGATTCCACTGAGTATATTTATTTATTCTGCTTAAGAACTCAACTTTGGTATTTAAATGGACACAGTTTATGAATCTATTATTAATGATACTATTAAACTCTTCAAGCTGACCAGATTCGACTTTCTGTTTTTATTTGATTCCTCTTACTTATACTTTACAAGTATTATGGTCATGCATTTTTTTTTAAACCAGCATGAATAAGCATTTAGTCAACTCACTGAAAGTGTGTCTGGGTTTCCTTTCATTATGAAATGCAAAACTTCATCTCTTTGTTTCTTCTAAAAGGATTGTACTGTTTGGTTATGTTTTTCATCAGTTTGATTACAACAATTTCAACATTCATTCCTTTCATTCTGAACTAGTCAGTATTTAAAAAGATTTAAAGTATGAATCATTATTATACTATTATAAAAGATTTTGTTTTATAAATTCATCAAGAACTGAGAAATACATCACTATAAGAATATAAATTTGTTGTAAATGGTCTTTCAGATTTCTATAAACTGAAGTCTTTGATGAATATGAATTATGGGTGGTCTTAACAAGACTTCTTTCTATAATTGAAAAAATTAATTTGATTAAATTGACAGTTCTACACATATAGTCATATTTATTTCTGTTTGAAACTTTAAATGGTTTAAAAATGATTTCAGAATGTTAAATGAGGCCATAATGAGTTTCCTATGGTTGAGTAAGGATGCACAAATTAGTATTATAACATTGTAATTAACATCCCTTTTGACGGGGTTAAACTTTGCCAAATTTTGACTTCTTGCTTCTGAAAAATGCAAAAATAATTCTGAGGTAAAATAGTGATGGGAAAAGGAAACTTTACTGGCATTTAGAGAGATTGCATTGCTCAAGGATTTTTAAAAATTAAGTCATATGCTCTCCCCAGGGAAATAAAATATACGAAAGAATCTCTCTGCATTCTTTGACTCTAAGTGAAAACAAGGTCACTATTTTCTACTTATCTTTCATTTCTTACAAGTCCGTCAGATTTTCCATAGCTATTCATGCAATGACACATTTCTTTGCAGACCTCGAGCATACAGGAGGACAGTGCGAGTTCCCACACATTTGACTCTACTTTTGTGTTGGGTAACATTTTTATCCCTTTTTGTTTACAACCTTACTTATTACTGGAAATAAATCATAACACAAATATAATATTTAACATATTAAGACTCTTTTCAAAATATTAATAAGATATATTTGGTGAGGATGATGAGTACAAAAGGACTACAAACATATTTTATTAAATATGTGGTCAAATGGCACTGTTAGAACAATTAAATATCCTGATAAACAGAAAAGATTCTAGCCTTCTGTCTAAGTGTGATCTCCCCAGGTAATTTATTTTGGATAAGGCACTTATTTGCTGTGAGATTCAGTTTTCTCATTTGTCAAATGAAGAGGTTCAGTTTCATTCTTTCTTAGTTACTCCTCATCTCCGATGAAGAGACTCATCTTGTTAAAAACCTACTAACATAAATCCACAGAATATTCAGGCTTTATAAATCCTATAGATTAGCCTTTTGGAATTAGCAATGGAGAATCAAAATGGTTTCAATGATTCCTTTTATGGATGTAGTCTTAATATAGGTCTCCAATGTACTTACTTTTATTATTGATCTAGAGCTTTTACCTTGCAATTTTGCTAACATAAAGAATATAAGAGTGATTTGTGATATACAGAGTGGCCACAAAGTCCCTATGTTTAAGATTGTGTCCTCTGCTAATAATTAATAATTAAAGCTATTAGAGATTGCTTTAAGTCTCTCAGTTAGTATTCCAATCACCAACACATAAGGAAACTGTTATCTGATTTTGCCCACTTTGGGTGCCAGATTCCTGATATTAATTATCAGGTAGAATTGGCCTACTGTAGCAGGATAATGAAAAAATTGCTGATAATGGGAATAGAATAATATTTTCATTTTTCAGTTGTGTAACATATTGCTAAAACACTTTTAACAGACAAAATTTTATTTAATCCTCACAGCTATTTTGTGATATTTAGGTATAGACTATCAATCTGGCATCTCCTAAGGCTAGAACTAATTCTCAGTTCTGAGGAATTTGCTATCCAGCTTATTTTGTGTCTTCCAAGGATTTAGCAAATCTTCAAAATTTTATAAAGAAAATTTTAATATAACTAACTATATGCTATCTTTGCTATAGTGGAATGAGTAAGAATTAGAATAACTCACCACATGTATATACTGTTTGACAATTTGTATTTATTTTTATCTTATTACATTTTTCTATATCTGTGTTGAAAAACAACACAGATAAAGAAATTCATGGATCATCAAAATTATTTTAATAGCTATTTGAACAGGGGTTCTTCCGTCACTCTCGGAAATATCTGAGTGTGCATTTCCTGTTAACTTTTCTGTAATGGAGAAGTTAACATATAGTCATGGCATCACTGGATCATAGATAGCTTCAAGAATTGGGAGAGAGATCTTAGGTGTTGACTAGTTCCTAACACAATTCTTCATTCTTGATAATTTCATTTGAGGGAAACTCACTTTATCTCAAAGGAACCAGTTATTTTGCTGGACAGTAATGCTTGTTAAACTAACCAGAGCCTATTTCAATTTCATTTACTTTCAGTATTAATTGTTCTCATTGAAGTAGTACTGATGAAGTCGGTCTATGCTCATATGATTGCGTTTCAAGTATTTAAGCATTGTTGTTTTGTCTTCCCTTTCCCAGAATGGAAATTTCCAACTTCTTCAGATCTTCCCCTAAGTTGACTTTTAGTTCTTTATCCCAATCAGTCTCCTTTGAACGTCCTGTACCTTGGGAATGTCCTTCTAGAATGTTACATTCAGCTGTGGTCTGATAGATGAAGAAAACAGTAGAACCATAAATTTTCATAATTGGGTTATGATTTTTCTATTAAGGCAACCTAAAATTGAATTTATTTCTTAGATTCTCTTTCACACAGTTCATAATGAGCTTATTATCTAACAAAACCTTTAAATCTTTTCACATAGACTGCTATTGACAATTGTGGTCGATCCTCACCTTTCATTTATGAAATTGATTGTTTTAAGTCAAGTTTGGGACTTTTAATTTATTATCTAAGCTTTTATTAACCATTAATTTAGCTTATTATTTTTTGTGTACTTGTTTGCTATATTTTGCCTGCACGGAACCCTTTGGAGAACTTCCTTCTTGCTCTTATCCTTAGGATTCTGTAAATGCATCCCCTAAGTTTGGAAGTCACACTTAAATTACTATGGTTGGTTCGTTTCTGAGCACATGGCTGAAGTCAGGGCAATTAGCCTCAAACTGAGGACTTTGACTTATACTCTTGAGCAGGAGGGACATTTGTTTCATTATGATTTCGAGCTGGTAGAACTTAAACCTAAGTGTGTTAATGGTATATACGACTTAATTTAGGAGGAGCTACTTGAAAAGAAAGCAAATGCAAGGAAAGCATAGGCAAGATGTAGAGGGTTGGTAGTTTGATTCCACATTCAACCATGTTTGAAATGATTTATCCTCTGGACAATTTGTTTTCTGAAGTTAACTTAACTGGACTTTTGTCCTGCGCAATCTTGAGTCCTGAGAAATATATGGGCTTTAGTTAATCCTGCCAGTATTGTCTTCCTTAAATTGAATATATATATACTGTCTTAATTTTAGTTGCTAGTAAAAATGTTTAGAAGAATAGATTCTTTTCCATGTGTCCAAGTAATGCTTTTCCGATGTTGTGATTGTTCAGATAACTATGAACTAAACTTATACCTTTTCCCATCCTTATTTTATCTTTTTGTCTTCAAGGGAAGTTTAGGACTTTTTCAAGTGCCTCGCTAAAATCCAGAGAATTTATGCCTTTGACACACTCATATTTTATTCTCTGAGCAGCTCTCTTAATAAGGCTTAAAATTATGCTGGCTCAATATTCTCTTGGAAAGTCCCTGTTAGTTTTAGTAAAGTAAAGTATTCTTTCCTGAAAAGTTTACAAACCATAGATTTATTCATTCAGACTAGATATTCCCAGGATTCATTTTCCATCCAGCAAATCTAGTTTTTCACTTTTCTTTTGGAATTGAGCAAAATGTTTTCCCATGCTCAATCTGTTAGTTTGTCTCCCATTTTTAAATGATTTCTCAAAGATAGCTGAGTGTTCTTTAAACATGCTGGATGGAATTGTTGGGACCTAGAACTTGAACTTCTATGCTTTTTTAATTATCTAAAATTCTATGTTCTTTTTTATATGATTATTTTACCCCTTTAGCAGTTTTCATTCATTTTACAAATCTTTGCTAGATCTATTCAACTTGATATTGAATTGGTCCAAGTGTGCAAACAGAATATTTGAACCACATATGTAGGAGTCATGTTATTGGATGACTTTTCAAATTGAGTGACAAGGCAATACACAAATCTAGTATCTACTTACCAAGAACATTAGGTGGTTGGTACTGAAATTATAATGTAATCAGGATTTTATCTCTGGAAGAAATCATAAAACAATCTTGTTCGATTCCCTGATTCTGAGGTTAATAACCAAACTGAAGTTTAGAGAAATTGAATAATTTGTCAAAAAATATTTAAATGTGCGAGTAAACTTCTAGAGAAATTAATATTTCTCCATTACGTAGCAAGGATGTTCAGGTCTTTCACAAACTGAAACAAAATGTTGCCGCAATTCTACTCAATGTCTACATTATAATAATTGAGCACACAATCTTATAGAATTTAGTTCCTTTAACAGGCAAATCCCTGCTTGCATTTTTTTAACCTCCTCAGAGAGGCCAACATTCTCCCTCAGTCTGTCATCCCTGATGTATGCATCCTTAGACAGCCCTCCCGTTGCAGTCTGCTACTCCTGCTCCAGCCCAGGCCATTGCTGCACCCAATGCAGGTGACCTCCTTATATTTCAGAGCCCCCTCCTTCTTGAGTTCACCTCACAACTTGGTGTTGCTCTGTGTTAGAAATGGGTCTTGCCCTTCCCTTAAACTTCCTGTGGTGACAGCTGAAACCACACTATAATATTTAACAAGATTTTACTGAAGACTGGAGGTGAAAAGTAAATTACAAATGCAAAGAAATTTAAAACTAAATACTAGGCAAGCCCCTCCCCAGGTGCAAAGGTCTAGGCCCTTCCATATACATTCCTTATGGCAGATCTTTCTGCCCTGGCCTTTTCTCATGTCCTCTTGGGAGTGATTTTTATCATCTCTCTCCTCTCTGGAGGGCCAGTTCCCAACTTTCTCAAGTCACCAGCAGAGAAAGGGATATTTCCCTTTCTTAAGGTGACTTCCTTAAGGCTATTAGTTCTGCTTTCATCTACTGCCCCACAATCTCTCTTTATGTAAAGCTATATGCTGGTAATATCTACTTTGTTAGGGAAACCCACAGGATAGGGTATTTGTCCATGACCCTCAAACATAATTCTCTAAGTCTTATGTAACTCCATAGATGGGACAGCAAGTTGTAATGTATACTGAATAGTATGAAGTCCAGGTGTTTTCCACTTTTAAATGGAAGCCTTTTGTAGCCTTTATTTCTTAAGGGTTTAAAAATCAGAGAGTCCTAGCTCTGTCAATATTACCTTGAGAAATTAAATATTTCTAACCACCATAACAACAAAATAAAATGCAAGCAGTAGTACTGAGAAATATTAACTTAATTAGAATATTCTTTAACTAACATTTAAAGGGATATCTTTTCTAGATTAAAAAAGACATGTTTGACACTGCTATTATTGTATGTGTATAGTACACGATTAGTGCTAATATTGTTGAATGCCTATTATTAAGCTCCCATTGTGCATCAGCTATTGTACTAAACACTTGACATAAGTTTATGTCTCATATAACACAATAATCCTTTGGAATGGAGGGATTAATACCCTTGCTTCAAAGACAAACAGATTAAAGTTCAAATGCTAAGTGATTTGTGCAAGGTCACTCAACCAATAAATAGTGGAGCCAGGATTTGAAAATATGTCTGGATGGACCAAAGCCCAGGCAATTTCTACATCATCATTATTACAAATGTCAATCCGATAATCATGACAATTGGGCAGCTATCTTCATTCAGGACTTTCTAGTGTCTACTGCTGTTTGAAATGTTGCTTTTTCAAAATGAGATAGGTTGTAAGTGTAAAATACCCACCAACTTTCTAAGACTTAGTATATGAATAAAAAATGTTAAAAAGCAGTAACTTACTATATTGCTTACATGCGAAACATGATAATGTTTTGGACATATTAGATTAAGTGAAGTGCATTATTAAAATTAATTTTAGCTATTTTATTTTGTCTTTTTTAATATGGCTACTAGAAAATTTAAAACTGCACAATAGGCTCACACCATATTCCTATAGGATATATTGCAATGATCTAGAAGTTTTACTTTGATGAGGTACATGGAATAAAGAGACTCAAAGGCAATACAGAATTGTTTTCTTTTTTAAAATATTAACAATGTGTAGATCAGTTATGGAAGAGAATAACAAAATATCAATAATTGCATGACCTTACTCTTAAGCAAGAGCTTTTTGTTTTAGGACTTAAATTTTTGTATTTATAGGCATATATTCACTCTGTCTATTACACATGCATGATTTAGTGAAATAAATTTCCCAATAAATGCAAAACCAAGATATACACTGTTAAAATGATGTCACTAGTCACTGTTTTGGGGTGAACACTAGGTTTTAGCAAATGCATGATCAGAATGACCAACTGCTAAAATCTAGAGGCTTAGAGAATACATTGCTTATCTAATTTGCTTTACCTTATAGTGTTACTCCATAACTGTCAGAAATAGACTTTTAAATATTGGCATATAGACATTAATTTTCATCAAGGTACAACCATTTCATAGCCAGGAACTTGAAAAATTTGGAGGTCTCCATGCAGCCAATCAGGAATACGAAGCTCAAAGTTTCCTTTACATCTCAGAGGGCAGAAACTGTCAGCCCTGGCTGCACACAAGAATGATACCACCACCTCCACCATCTCCACCACTGCTTATCAGTTCCAGTGACCACGGCGATTTTCACTGTTGACTTTTTAACTAGAGCCTGAGAAGAAACAAGTGTCTTTCATATTTAAAGATAATTTGAAGACACTGTGTTCCTGAGATGACCTTGACCCTGAGAAGTGAGGAAAGAAGTGGGGTTCATGAAAACTTGGTTTAAATCAACCTTACTAGATGGTCAAAGTCATCCAAGAAACAGGGCTAGAATATCAGTTGATAACTGTAGTTAAGAAAGATTACCATGTTCCAATACTTCCCTCTTCCCTGGCCTATGGGAGGCATGTATGGGTATGAAAAGTTAGTAGTTTCTTGACTTCAAATTAAGTTGGCATTTACATGACCAAGAGTTTCAGACACCTGTTCAGCAGCCCAACCAGGCAGAAGTCTTGTCTTGCTTTTGTCAGCAGTAACTTCCAAAGGAGGGTGAAGATAACCCACACAGCTTGTCAGACTCCACTGAGTAAAGGTTCAAAGACTATCTCTCCCCCCCGCAACTCCCTTTTTGTGTTCTCACACCCTGGCCTGCAAAATCTTGCACAGCTTTTTCTTGTTCCAGTAACTGCTCAAGCATGTAATAAGTTGAGTTCCGATGAATTGGAGCCTCCTGTTTTAGGTGATGTTTCAGCAAGTTGTTTTTCAGCTGGAGCTGGGTCAGGAATATTTTTTTCCTCAAATGTTGACAGAATGGCTGAAGTCTTCAGATTTTCTGTGTCATCACTGAGATATTTCTAAGTGTTCCTGTTATGATGCAGAAAATCATTTTTGAGGATAGTTAAGGAGTAAATGCTGCACAGCATAAAATGGTTCTCTTCCACGATTCAAACTGCTTTCTATGAACATAGCAAGAGATGGAAACAAAAGAGATATAAGAATGTGAGGGAAGCCACACAACAGGCTTTCTGTTTCCTCAAGGGTTGCTTGGATGTTCTGATGACATTCTCTTGCAGGTAAAAATGCCTGCAGTATTATCAGTAGTTATTGAAGAGAAATAAAATTTGTTTCATCTGTAAGAGCTTTCCTTTTCTTCCCAGATGAGTTTGTACTTGAGTGTCTTAGTCTATTCTGGTTCCTGTACTAAAATACCAGAGACCGGGTGGTTTACAAAAAACAGTTCTGGAGGCTGGAAAACTCAAGATCAAGGTGCTGGCAGATTTGACATCTGAGCCTCCTGATTCAGAGACAGATTTTCCATGTCCTTAGATGGTGGAAGGGGATGAGGGAACTTGTTGGTGCCTCCTTTATAAGGGCACTAATCCCATCTATGAGGGCTCCACCTTCATGACCTAATCACCTCCTAAAGGCATCACCTCCAAATAGTCTCTCCTTGGGGGTTAAGATTTAAACATGAATTTTTTGGGGGGAAACAAGTATTCGGCCCAAAGGGTGACTGTTACATTATTTGGTTCTGTTGCGGTAATTTACCTAATACAAGATCTATTCAATAAAAATTCAAAGACTCAGAGGGAGTTATGTATTCCTCCGCCAAGGACAGTATATTACATTTAGTCTGTTAGTTAACTTTTTTATTTTTATAAGACTTTGGTGAAGGCGTTCAAAGGACCTTTATACTATGGTTAGCAGATCTGTGTAGCAAAGTTTTGGAGACAGCTCAAGTCAGGAGTCCTGCTTTCAACAGGTTTGGATAGACAATAAAAGTCAGAGACACAGAGAAAATAGGCATGGGAGGATGGAAAGCTGTGGGAAGGGACAGGAGAGATCAAAGTGAAAAACAGAGTGAGCAATAGGTTAGAGAAGGGGGAACATCACAGAGTTCGTGAAAAAAATAGAGAAGAGAGCAGGAGATCTGGAAAAAGGAAATAAGTAAAAGAAAAGTAATACATTAAGGTAATAAAAGAGAGGATAAAGAAAGCATGCAGTTAAAAAACATTAGGATTGCTAGCTATTGACTTGATTTTTCCAGCCAGAGAAAAGCCTTGTGCCCATTAACCCTCTGGACTGTAAGTGGTGGAAGCTGGCCAGCCGATTCCCCCACAGCATGGGCCTGGCTGACGTAAAGAGACGGTGCTCCTGGGTATTATGCTGTGTGTTCATGAATCTGAGTGCTCCTGTCTTCAGGTTTTTAAAGAAACTCTCTCTCAGATACATTCTTACCTACATTGCCATGGTCAGCAGAACAGAGGGGCCTCAGCAAGCCCCTGACCCTCTGTGTGTGTGTGTGTGTGTGTGTGTGTGTGTGTGTGTGTGTGTGTGTGTGTGTGTGACTCCAGCTGGTTCCCTCAAATTCTGAGCACTGTTATTGAGACAGCAGATTATAATTCACTCTGAAGCCTTCCTATTTGTGAACGAGGTGATAACCTAATCTATCCCGGGACAGCTGCCATTTTGGGGACCACGTATGAAAGAAGTTAGTGTGGACCCTTTTCTTAGGGCAGAGGAGAATTGCTTTCTCACCTCCACACATGAAAACACTCTCTAACTCACAACCCCCAAGCCTAACTCTTAGAAAGAGAGCAATGACTGTTGACCAGTTGATTTAGTTGCTCTATAGCAGGCAGCAGCCTCTGCCACGTTCCCTGGTGTTCTCTCCTACATAAGAGAGTGGGAGGGAAAGGCTGAATTCCAATAGCCTGTGATGAGTTTTGATTTCCCTTGTTGCCCTTTTGCTGGCCAGCGACCCCTTATGTCTGGTTGTCTTGGATTCTCTGCAGGATGGAAAATATGCTAAGTGATTTTCACTGACTTCGTTCTATTGCAACTATAGACCAACCAGCGATATTCAGATTCTCTGGGGTTACAAAGGATGTCTGTGGCAGGCAGAATTCGAAGGCCCATTCCCTTGAGTATGGGTGGGTCTTGTAACTTCCTTCTGATTATCAACATGGCAAAAGTGAAGGGACAGTATTGTTGTGACTAGGTTGCTATGGCAAACATAGAAGAACTCTGTGGATTAATTAAGCTCCCTGTTCAGTTGTGACTTTATAGTAAAAGGGAGATTATTCTGGGATTGGGGTGGGGGCTGATATAATCAGATGAGCACTTGAAAAGTAGATCTAGAGATCAGAGATGGAAGAAGTGAATCTCTCTCTTTTCCTGGTCTTGAAGAAGTAAGCCGCCATGACTTCTATCGCTAGAAGGAAATAAATTGTTAACAACCGCGTGGGCTTGGAAGGGGACTCTGACCTTCAGATAAGATTCCAGCTCTTGCTGAAGCCTTAATTGCAGCCTTGAGGAGAGAACCCACAACCCAGGAGTCATGCCCAGACTCCTGACCTATGGAAGCTGTGAGATAAATAAATGCACATTGTTTTAAGACAGTGGGGTTGTGGTAATGGTTACACAGCAAAATAAAATGAATACAGCATCGCCTAAGGAAGGCAGTGACTTTAACCTATAAAGTCAATAACTACTTGTGACTAGTAATAATTATGATATTGACCTTGCGGTTTGTCAACACTGTGCCTAGTATTTTGTGTACATTATCTTTAATGATCACAACTACTCAGCAAAGCAGGTCTTTTTTTATATGTGACAAAACTAATGTTCAGTGATGTTCCCCAAATGGGAGAGCCATGGCTCAAGCTCAGTCTTCCAGGACTAAGTAGTCCTTCCATGCAGTTCACACTAGACCATGAAGGGCTATATTTGGAAGCTGATGTGATCTATATTGGGGAGATCACCTCCTGTTATTTCCTATAGGACCCCAGAGATTTTTCCAAAATCAATGCTTTCTTGAGAGCTCTCCTTGGAGAAAGAGTGATTTCAAGTGAGAACGAGATTTGGTTATGATCACGTAATGCATTTAATAACTGTCTAAGCCTCAGAACACACCTTACCACACACATTGGGTCATTCATTCATTTATTTGCATTTATTAACCTGTTCCACAAAGAAACATACTTAAGGGAGAAATTCAGTGATGAGTTTGCTGAGCAGGGAAAGTCCATTTTCAAAAGTGTTCCAAAAAGGGTTTCTTGGTAGTTGTGCTCATTAAGGAAAACTGTCCTATCATGAGAAGGAGGGAACAGGCTTCCTAAGTCTGTATAGAAAGGGTTAAAATGAGAGCCTCTGTTTGTTAGTCAGGGAAAAGAGTATAGTTAGGGCTGGTAAAGCTCTGAGGTACCTGGTACTTCAAAGTCCGCATTCTTGGTAGTATTTGTGACATAGCATATCCCACAATTCCTGTGCAAGTAAGGAGTGGCCCTAGCTCATGTATACTTTTTTTTATTTAATGAAAATGTGGAAAGTTTACATATAATTGTGAATTACATCAGGGAAGTAACTATAAAGGGGTTGAGTACTCTAAAATGTGTACCCTGGGAATGAGAGCTGAGTATCAAAGGAAGTAATATGTGAAAAGATGTAAACTTTCCCTAAGGTTGGGATTCTTGTCATCTGGAGAAGGCGTAGTTGTTGTCCATTGGTGGTGAACAAATACACTGTGTTGTCTTGGGTCAAGTCTAGTTCATGGAAAGTACACAGAAGCTGGCAGGAGAGAAAGGGGTACTTCCAGGTTGTTGATGAGTTGTACTGATGAACAAGGACTGGAAGCAAGAAACTATACTGGAGGTTTTAATTGGATCAAGGCTGGCAGATGACACCTACTATGGTGTATTTGCTGTCTTACTGTTTTTCTTTGGTTTCTTTATGCTTTATAGAGCATCCTTTAATATTTTTTGCAGAGCTTCTTCTGTGGTGATAAACTCCTTTAACTTTTTCTTGTCAGAAAAGGTTTTTTTTTTTTTATCATTCCTTCAGTTCTGAATGATAATCTTGCCGGATATAGTATCCTAGGTTGAAGCTCCTTTTCTTTCAGCACTTTAAATGTATAATGCCATTCCCTTCTGACCTGTAGAGTTTCATTTGATAAGTCTCCTGACAATCTTATGAGGGCTGTCCTGTGACATTTTAGTCTGACTGCTTTTAATAGTCTTTCTTTATCTTGTATTTTTGATATTTTTATGACGATGTGTCCAGGTACATTTCTGCTTGGGTTTCTTTTATTAGGAACTCTTTGAACTTCCCGGATCTGGAGACTTGCTTCATTCTTCAAATTGGGGAAGTTCTCATCTACTATTACTTCAAATATGGTTTCTTACCCCTTTTCTCTTTCTTCTTCTGGGATCTCTATGATGTGAATGTTGTTCCTTTTGATGTTATCCCAGAGATCTCAAATGCTGTCTTTGATTCTTTGAATGTTTTAAAAACAATTTGCTGGTTTTCTTGACTGAGTTCTTCTGTTCTGTCTTCCAGATCACTGATTCTGTTGGAAGGTTCATCCATCCTATTGTTGAGTCCCTCTATTGAGTTCTTTAATTCATACATTGTGTCTCTTACCTGTTTGATGTCTTGTTGTAATTCTTCTCTTTGCTCCCTGACATTCATTTACTGCCTCTACTGATTTCTGGATTTCCATGAGCATGTTAATCACCATTATCCTAAATTCCTTTTCAGGTAATTTACATATGCCTGCTGTATTCAGATTCTCCCCTGGGTTTTTGATCAGATCCATCGTTACACATATATTTCTCTGTGCCTTTGCTCTATTCGGCATTCTGTTTATATTTCTGAGGGTTTGGTTTCTCTTGCGTTGTATAGGTTTGACTTGCCCAGGATTGACAAGAAGGCTTCATTTTCGCCTCTACCCACAAGGTGGCGCTAGTGGGTAGCACCGAGGCTTGGGACTGCCTGCTCACTGTAATCCAGGGGGTGGGGCACCCGTTGGGTGGGATTTCCAGTGGGCAGGATTTCCTCTCAGTGGACCCCAGGCTCTGGTGTGAAATGGTTGAGGGAGAGGTTTGATTTGACTGATTTCCATTATGGCTGCGCCCACTGTAATTTCACTGTGCGGCCTCCAGCTCAGCTCTTGGTGTGCTGGCTCTCCTTTCACCCCCTCCCAAGATGGCCTTCCATGACTCCACATCCCAGCCTCACTGGACCTGCCTCTCGCTGCTTCTGCAGCTGGTTCTGAAATCCCTAGCCTCCACCCTACTGTGGATCTGGAGACTCCCAACCTCCATCCCAAATCCAGATTTGTGGCTTAGCTGAGAACTGTTCCGGGCCACCATTAGTCTCCAGCTGTTCTATCTCTAGCTGAAGTGCTAGTCATTTCTTGGTGTTTCTCAGGAAAACAGGTGATTTTTAAACTTGTTTTTGGTGTCTGTGGGGAGTGACCCGAAAGTGCTTCCTATCGACTCACCATCCAGAAGTTGATCTTCATGTATATTTTTGAAATGTTTACAGTGTGTCTGAAACTGTCTCAAGTTTTGGTGAAACAGTGAGGGGCAAAAGAAGCAAAGACTGTGGCCTCTTGGGAATTTTCACTCTCATGGGGGCTGCAGAAAACAAATAGGAAATACCCTATGTGATGCTGGGGTCAGCCACTGCTTGTGGAGACCTCACTGTGGAGGGTGGACGTGGCAGGAAGAGCATGTTGGCAGTTTGTGCAGCTATCCTATCCCTGTGAGAGCAGGTGGTGACCAGAATGTGCACAGCAGCGGGTGCAGAAAGAAATACTTTGGAAAGACTCAGGTTTGGGGGAAAGAAGGCAGTTATTGTGGAAAGATGTCACAATTGACTTCAAGAAGTCTGCCAGAGTCACAGCGATGTGTGGATGAGAGGAAAATGGTCACAGTGCAGTTAAACTCAATGCAGTCCCCTGCCCTGGCCCCACACACAGGGATGCTGTCTTCCTGCAGATGGAGCCCACAGACAGGGCTCGGCTTCTGGTCTCCAGGTGTTTGTTTGGTGGCAACTGTTTACAGGCTTAAAATTCTATTTGAATTGAAACAATTTCTTCCCACAACAAAAACACAGCAAAGCCAGGGTATCACAGTGCAGGATTCTTTTCTGACAACTGACCAAAAATGTTAAATAAACCTTGCTGCCTTACTCTGTAGAGGAAAATTTCATAATGAATGCTTAACAAAAACATGAAAGCACAATGACCCCACTACATGCCAGTTTAACCAGGTGCCAAGTTTCAGATGGTAGCAAGAGGGACTCAAGATGAAGCTGTGACACAGGGATGCTTATTCTCAGAAACTTTTATTTTTAGCTAAACATGGGTTGGATTTTTAGCTTGGGTCTAGATGTGCTTTTCTACGTTTGAACTTCAGATATTCTGTTGCTGAAATGCCACCTATTGGAACCAGAAAGCAGAACCTTTCAATAATCTTGAACCCAGAAGGAGCCCTAGGATGGACCTCAGATGTTATGCAATCCACATCGGGCCACCCTGCTTGAACCCCACAAATGTCAGGGAGTTACCCTCTCCTGGGCAGTCCTTTTCTCTGTGAGAGCTTTGATCTTGGAGTTACTTCCTTAGGCTGAGTCCTCACCTGTCTTTCTGTAATTTTCACTCATTCATCTTGTTCTTTCTTGGAAGATCGCTTTTGCTTACAAACTAGAAAGTAGAAAAACAAAATACTATTGCTTGCACATCTGATTCTACTTTTGTTTGATAAAACCAGGAAACTTGAATATACATGAAAGCAGAATGATTATGGTTGGTATTTAAGTGCCTATGTTTCTAAATTGTCTTAGAAGTCTCATCAAATTAAATCAAATCTGTGGTGTTAAGTGACTGCAAAGGAAGCTTAGATCAGTCAAAGGGATCCTGGATGGAATTTTATTTTTTACTCTAAAGGTGGTCGTCAGCTAATATTGTTTCTGAGGTGAGCTTAGGTCGCTGTTGTAAGTTTACATTCAGGATTTCCCAAGTCAAAAAACTTGTTGAAACAAGCCTTTCCCTTTTGTGAAATACAAAATAAACAGATCGCTCACTGAGTGGATCTCCTCTTTCCCCAGGCCCCCTACTATGCAGGAACTGCTTGGCCAGACTTACTCCAATAGCTCAGAGAGATATTGCTGAGAAAGTGCAGATTTCTTAGACTGGCAATTGATGGACACACAGCTTTGATGGAGAGGAAAACAGAAAAATGGTCCAACCCAGTAGAAGGAGAAGCAAGGGGAGGGGAGAAGAAGAGGAGAGAATGGCATGAGGGATTATATTTATAAAGATTTATTCCCTGCTAGTTTATGATAACTTCCAAGAAATTCAATTTATTTCAAAAAGGGAGACAGAATATAATGTATACTTATATACGTGTGTAGAAATGTATACTTGTATATGTGTGTGCATGTGTATGTGTGTGTATGCATGTGTGTGAGTGTGTACGCCTGTGAGTATGTGCATGAATGTGTGTGTATGTGTGTGTGTGTGTATGTGTATTTTAGGTTACAGTGGAGTGGTGGGGTGGTTTTACTCTAAGATCAGGGGTTTTTGATTAGTCGTATGACAATGTTTTCACAAAACAGACTCAATAATTTTTTTATATATTTAAACAAGTGTACATTTAAACCTCATGTTTTATATATTCAAATGATCAGTAGGATTGTGACAGAACTATAGGCATTCTCTTAAATCCTGCTGGATCCAGAGCCAAGGCACCCTTTCTTCAGAAAGAATTGGTGTGTTTGTCAACTGTCCTACTTACCTTGACCTTTTTGTTAGGTGAAGCTTTTATTGCCATTTAAACAAAGATGCTGAGGATAAACCATTTTATCTTCAAGGAGCTTAGAAGCAAGCAGAAGGCAAAGTATTTTGCCTTCAATATAAATGCATCACTCTGAGGATTTATTGGCAGATACATCTAGGTGACAATAGATTTCTAAATTGAATATTCTGCCTGAGAAATGGCCTCTGATGTGCATTAAGACCTGTATTGTAATAACCACACCTCTCAGTTTGTGCAGATATACGCTCCTGATTATATTATGCATCAATCTTTAGGACAACTGTCAGACTATAGCTTGCTAGCTGAGCAGTCAGAGTAAATGGATGTTTCTTGGCACAAACCTGACTAGTTAGTTAAAGAAAATCTTTCAAGGCATCTGAGAGGGATGCAGTCGGTACTTTTTAAGATTGGTTTAAAAAAGACTTTTTTCTAAGTGACGCATTTATTTAAGACATTTATTCCTTCCAGCTCTAGTTTCTGGCCTTATTGTGATTGTTGTATGTGAGACATGACAGAAACGTATGAATTTCTGATAGGTGTGCGCCATTACCTTCAGGACTCCTTCCCTCCTCCTAGGTCACTCTCTCCCTCTTCCTTCTTCTACCTTCCTTTTTTCCATAAACATTTATGAAGGCTTAATACGTGCCAGTTGCTGGGATAGGTGACGGTATCCAGTGGCAAATAAAGCTAATGCAATCCTAGCCTCTTACGCTTATGAAAAAACGAGACACTGACTTGACTTGCTGGTTTCTCTCTTTGTCAGGCTCTAAAATTACCTTCAAGCTTCGGCCTTCACACTCATGAGGAATTGCCTTGTAAGTGGACTTTGTTGGATTATCTCATACATCTGTATGCTTGGGCTGTAATCAAGCCTGATGTGTTTCTTTTTCAGGAAACACATTTATATTTTTATCAAGACCAGTCCTGCTTGAAAAGTGTGATTAAGCTGATGTAGGACATCGGAAGCTTAGTATTAAAAGCCTAGTCCTTTCAGTACTAAAGTCCTTCAGGTGGAGTCTGTAGGGCTGGTTAAAGGCAATAAATAGACTTGAAAGTCCCAAGAAAACACTTGCTTGCTCTTGAAATATGTTCCAATTTTGGCTAATTGGTTTTTTTGTGTGTGTTTTAATTTTATCTCCAAATTGTTTATATGACCATTGCTCTTTGTTTCATTTTTAAGTGGTTGCTATAGAAGTTACAGTATACCTCTTTAATTTATTGTAGTCTCCCTTCATATCATCCTGTAGCCTCCATGTAGAGTGTAGAATATTACAACAATATACTTTAAATTTCCCCTCAAATCCTTTCTGCTACGTTGTCATACATTTTATTTCTTGATTTGGTACAAATTCTATGAACAGCTCATTATATTTTAAAGAGATTAAAAAATGAGAAAATTCTGTCTTATAAGATGTTATTTGTGGTTCTCACAAACTTATCATTTCTTCCTTTGTGTAGACGCAAATTTCAATCTAGTTTAATATCTTGTTGCTTGAAAACTTTCCTTTAGCAATTTTGGGTAGTGCTACTCTGCTTAGGATGAATTCTCTCAGCTTGTTTGATACATTTCACCTTTATTTTGAAAGAGGCCTTCACTGCGTTTAGATTTCTCTCTAGAAGGCTAGAGTGACAGTGTTTCCTTACAGCACTTGAAAGATGTCTTTCCATTGTTTTCTGGCTTACACAGTTTCTGACCACAAGTCTGTTTTAATTTTAAGTTTGTTCTTTCATATGCAAGGTGTCTTTCCTAGGCTTGATTTTTTTTAAAGTTTTTTTTCTATTACTGGTTTTTTTTTTTTTTTTAGTGATTTGATTACCATATTCCTAGGTGTGATATTTTGCGTGGGTCTTATTGCACTTACTCTATGTCTGAGTTTAGA
Source organism: Solenodon paradoxus (assembly GCA_004363575.1). Lineage (NCBI taxonomy): Eukaryota > Metazoa > Chordata > Mammalia > Eulipotyphla > Solenodontidae > Solenodon > Solenodon paradoxus. The sequence goes on from RJWH01000702.1 coordinate 223,281, forward strand.
GTTATTCATCACATTGGAAAATCTGGGTCATTATGTCTCTTTTCAAATATTTTTATCATATACCCTTTCCTCCCTTTTCTTTCTGGAATAATCCCAATTATGTGGGTTAGACCATTTGATACTTTCCCACAGGCCATTGAGACCTTGCCTTTTTTCAAGTCTTTTTTTTCCTGTTACTCATTTAAGATAACTTCTATTGTTGTCTACAAGCTTACTATTCCCATAGCAGTATTATCTGCTGTTCATTCCTTCCAGTGTGCTTGTTTCATCTCACATTTTGTATTTTTCATTTTTTGAAGTTCCAATAGGGTCTTTTATGTCTTTTATTTCTTTCCTTATAATGTTAGTGTTTATTACCTTTAGCATATGGAGAATTTTTAGAACAGCTGTTTTAATTCCATTTAATTAACTATGTTAATCTTATCTGTCACTTCTGGGTCTGCTTCTATTGAATGATTTGTCTTGTGGCTATTGCCCCTCTTCCTTGCTTTTTCTGTATCTAGTTACTTTTATTCAATGTAGAAGATTACATTTCTCTGTACTGGACCTTGTATTCCTCTAAAGAATGATAGATTTTGTTCTGACCTGAAGTAGGTTAGTTGGAATAAGTCGATGAAGATCTATTTTCAAATTAGATTAGGGAAAATATAGAGTAAGCTTTAATACAGGGTTAATTTTGCTCCGCTTCTAAGGTGTGGCCTCTCTGAGGGGAAGTCAATGAATTCTTAGCCCTGCATGAACTCTTAGGTTTGTTCATCTTATAGCTACACACTAATTGTTCTTTCCTTTGAAGTTGTTCTTTGCTGGTCTTGTGGGGTATTGACATATGTATGAGAAGATCAATAAAAGCTTTAGTGGGGTTGCTAGGTAGAGTCTAGAACTTTTTCTCTACATATCTTCCTTTGTCCTGAAAAGTATAACTTCTTTACCTATCCTGAGCTCTGGGCAATGTTTTCTCAACCCAATAAAAACAAAATTTCAGGCTTTGTTTGAGCTTTTGTCCTGGGCCTTTGACCTAGAAATGGTCTCCAAGTTGTAAGCTGGGACAATCAAGACTCATTTTGTTATTTTTTTCTAGTATCTTTTTCTCTCAAGGATCAGATTTTTATTGTCTCTGTTCAGTGTCTAAAATCAGTTATTTCATATATTTTGTTTAATTTCTGTGTTTTTGTAGCAAGAGGACAACTATAGCAATTACATATTCATGAAGAGGAAACTGGAATAATAAGTTAATTTTTAAATCTGTTGCAGATGTAGTTAGTTGTGGGGGAAAAACCTCCTTTTGCTTTCTTCTCTATGTAACATAACATGGTAAGTTTTAGTAAGGACCATGAAAAGATAGATATCAAAAGTCGATGAGTCAGAAGACAGATTTCTCTGTAGAATATGGTAAAAATGAGGTAACCCAACATATAACCCAACATCCTTACCCTTGTGGTGAATTTATAGGAAGATATAGCAGAGATGAGAGAGGATTATTATAGAGGATATTCCCCCGTGTATAGTCTTGTGAGTGGAGTTTTAGTGTGGCCTGTTTTAGAACGCACTATATATTTCCTGAACTTGGGGGAACTTGTAGGCCAAGTCATGAAGGAAATCCAAATCATGAAGGAAAGTGTTCAGTTGCTCTTGGATGAGTCAAAGGAGAGTGGTTGTATGGCAAGGGCTATTTTTTTTCAGAATTTTCCAAAAAGAATGAATGAGTATTTCTTAAAGGACAGGTGTGGAACAATAATGGGAAAATGGGATGAGGGAGAAATTTACATAACACTCAAGTTTTGACTGCATCATGGACCTGAGCATTCTGATTACAAATTGGCACAGTGTGACATCTATAATTAGTAATGAGAAAAGTCTGTCTACTAGAGGTTTTTTTAAATGTATTTTGCTATTTAAGAGACTGTGCATCAGTCAAAAACTATAAGATCAGTGGGAAGTAAAATAAAGTTTCTTCAACCAATGGGTCATGCTTCTTCTATAAACTTGACAACAGAATCTCAAGTTTGTAAAGACTGCTGATTTATCTAGCCCTTTAGGGTGACTCAACCCATTTAAAGATTTCTTTTTTTCCAGACTATCTTAAAGATAAAGAGAGGTTTTGTTTAGGTATACTTTCTAGAAACTAGTTTCAAGTCGTATTTTCTACTCCTTTAACCATTCTGTAAACTACTCTTTTTCTAGTAATATTATCTTCTAATGAATAAGAAAGAGTCAACTTTTGCTTGCAATTAAAAAACCTTGACTGATATAAAACATGCAGAATTTCTCATATTTTGACCATTTGGGTGAAGAACCAAGCATTCTACTTGTATTAAAAAGAACTGTGACTCAAAACCAGACATCTGGCTAACCCTCCTGGTGCATGTGGAATTTAGGTGGCACGCTAAATCAGCAGCAGCAATAGTGTCAGGGAACCATCTCTTTGAGATGTCTCAAGAGACAAAAAATGATAAATGACTCTTCTGTTGACTGGCTAATTTTGTATCTACACCACCATACGCAGCTGTTGCAATGGTCTCAGATTCTGAACAAAATGTCCAGTAGAGCCAAAACTATTTCTTCTCTCCAGAGTACTATGTTGCATCATGGAATGCAATCTTTTACGTTTGTAGGTAACACGCTTAACGTGTCCTTTGCAGTGTCTGCCCACATACCACCTTGACTTTGCCAGACTTGTGCATTAGACTTTTGTTCATGAATTTATTTATAAATCTTCCTTCTTGCAAGGTAGTAGAAATAGCTGAACTGTCCTGACATTTGTGAGTGTGGAGCCCAGAGATGCTCTCTTGGCAGCTGGCCAGGAGTCAGATCATCACTGTCCTAGACAGTTGATAGGGCCAGGGATCAAATAACCATGTGCTGGGTGATGAGGACGGGAAAGCTGGCAATGGAGACTGTTAGCGAGAAGCAAGTCCCTTCATCAGGGAATCTCTTTTCATCAGTGTCCACAGGACTACTTGTAACTGGCATTTTCTAGAATTTTGGGCCTATAGATGCTGGTATTTCAAACCTGAGCTGGCAGGTTTGAAAATACAGTGGATGTTGCAGAGAGAGGTCTTTGGGGCCATGGGTCTCACACAGCCTCCTAACTGAGGTTATATCAGCACCACGTCCTGTGATTCCATAGTGACTACACCTGCATTTTATTGTTGCTGTCAGAATGGTTTGCTTTCTTTTCCTTCACATGTTTCTGAATTGTCTAAGCATGGCATTTGGAATAAAGCCCTCCATATACATCCTGTTGGTGAGGGAGATTTTTTTTAAATGCTATTGAAATTATAGCTCTGAACAATAGAGTAACATACATACACTGAGGCCCCATTAAATTATTATTTTTTAATAGTGGAAATGTTCCTGAAATTGACTGGTACAATGTACACATGCTGAGTCTTCACTATATTATTACTTTTTGGCAGCGGGAGGGGGTTGAGAAAATGGAATAAAACGTTTCCAAAATCTCAGCAGTATGTGATGGGGCCACCAAACACATACTTACGCTTTAAAAAAAAGGTCTGGAAAATATAGTGGGGAGTGAGGTTTATCTGAGAGAGTTCCCTTTGAAAGTTACATGGTGACTAAATTATTATTATTGCCATAAAGGTGATTTTAAAAAAATACATCACAGAACTTAAAATATGTTGGTTGTGTTTTATCCAGAGCTCTGCCTCTTTCCATCTTTGCCCACATTTCAGAGTTTTCACACTTTAGTCAATGACTTTAAAACAGTGATACCTGTTTAGGTACCTAGGGTGGGTGGCACCTGGTTAAGAAGGGAAGCAATTGACTAAACTCAAAGTTCTAATTTGAACTCACAAGACTGTGTGCTGTCTGTACAGGCTTCCCTTGCTCCTGAGTGGGAGTTCTGGTCTGATAAATCACAGGCTGCCCCTCCAGGCCCCAGAGTGGGGACAGGGAGGCCAGATGGAAGGAAGCATGCCTGGCCCTCTGTCACCACTGGCTGGCTGCCATCACCCGGACACTCTGCACTCCTTGCCGAGGGAATGTCACTGTCCTGCCTGCATGATGGGCTGGCTACCCTCGGAGCCCTCCCAAGCAAGATGCAACACTGTGCCATGTTGTCATGGTTACTTAGCCATTTCCCCAGAGTTGTGACATCAGTGTCTCCAAGGGACAAGAGCTCTACCTCATGCATATGCATCTGCTCGGCAGGGGCCTTGCCACATCTGAGCATCTTATAGCATTTTTAGTAGAAAATGGATCCAGAAGGAGGGAAAGGTGACACAGAGAATGAAAGTGAAAATGACAGGAGGGCATATTATTAAATGAAAGAACAATGATACCCGCTGGCCGAATTGGGAGGAGATGCGAAGGGTTAATGCTGTACTGGGATTCCTGGTTTTAAATTAACCATCTGCTTCTTCACATCAGGCTCTCACTCGCATTATTTTCAGAGCCTTGTACTTTTTAGATGACTTTCACAAACAATATCGAATTTCACTCTCACAACAACCTACGCCCCCAAAATGCCATCAATGTGCATCAGATGAGGAAACTGATACTCTAAGAAGCGAGGCATCCTGGAAATGTCACACTAGAGGACACACCTCTAACTTCCCAGCTGAAAATTCTTTTCTGTTTCTACTGTCTCAGTCTCTTGGGACCTGATCACTTACAGAAGGCAGAAACTTCTGCGTGGGAGCAATATTAGATGGTGACCTTCTCCACAGAGCTGAGTTCTTCTGGAGAGAGCGTCTTGTCTGGATTATTTTTTGTATCTACAGCACCTCCCATGTAGTGGGCATCAAAGGAATTTTGAACTGAGTAGCTGTTCATGGGTGAGGGACTCAGGGTTTCATAACAGCCAGACAGCCTATTGCTCTGCATTGCAAGTGTACCAATACTAATTTGGAAGTTAACATTTTCCAAAATACCACAGCGATGTTTCAAGCCTAGGTCATCTGGGGAGACACTCCAGTTAATGCAAAGCAATGTAAGTTGGCTTTCAATGCCTGGACCCATACCTGTTTCAGAGTCTGCTTGTGACCATGTCACAGCCCCTATACCTCATGAAACAGTGCATGGCAGTGGTGCAGGTGGTGTGGAGATGGACCAAAAAACCCAGTAGGTCCATGATGCCTTAGTTCCATGTAATTGTCACATCAAGGAAATCCTGCAGCTTGTCACAAGTTATTTAATAGTTGAGGTGATTAATCTGGAACCATAAAGAGGAGACTAAACTGGGTTGTTTCCTGAGTTCATGGTGCACAGGGTGCTGGGCATGGGAGAATCCACCCACTTATGTGAGGGCATTTTGGACACACACAGGCCTATGCTGCGAGGCTGGTGATGCCAAATCTGGCTAGCTTCTTGCCTAGGAGATAAACTGATGGATGACAGGCATGTTGTGTTTGCTGCCACTGAGCTTCCGAGTTAACATTAGCAAGCATCGTCAAGGTCCTGGGGGCTGAGATGTGTCTCTTCTCCCACTACATGCCCCTTGGGAGGATCAAAACTAGGGAAAAGTGGCTCAGGTTTTTGCGTCTCTCCTACAAAGGGTGATAGATGAGTTGACTATGTATTATGGCCTTTATTTCTGACCCCAAATGAAACTGGGGTGAGACCAGGCCCCCTGCTATTCCAGCAATATCAATTGTTCCAGAGCAAACTACTCCAATATTTAGTTTAAAACAATAACTTTTTATACCTTGTGACTTTGCCAGCAAGACCAGGCTTGGCTGTGTAATCTGCAGCTCTTGTGGCATTGATGGAGGCCAGTCGGTGACACCCAGCACTTCACTTGTGTTCTCAGACCTTGGTGTGGATGGCCGGAAGGCTGGACTCAGCTTGGGGATGAACCTGAGTCCCTGCATGTCACCTTTCAGTTTAACCTTGTCAGCATATATAGATATTTTTCAGGGTGGCTCAGGAGTTCAAGAATGAGTGTTTTCTGACTAAGGAGGATGGCACATGTCTTATATAATCTGGGTTTGGAAATCCAAGAATGGCTCTTCTGCTACATTATATTGGTTGAGAAAGTAAGTCACTTAGGCCAACCCAGTTCCAGAGATGGATTATACTCCACCTCAGAATGGATGGAGTTCCCAAAACTACTATCATCTTTAACATAACAGCCCTGTTCCCTAGCTTGGTATTTGAACATTTCTAGTTGACATCAAAAGAATGTATGAAATAGGTAGCATTTTGGGGGCCCCCTTTTTCCTATGCTAACTCTCTTTGCTTCCTTCACTTTTATCCTTCTCCCCAGCCCACATCCTCTATCCCTTTGCTGAGGGCCCTCACTTCTCCAAATGGGAGGAGGATCCTGGTAAGGAATTGGCAGATGCAGCATAACTGTGACCTCTTCCAGAGTGCTCTTCAGAGCACCAAGGAATGCGTCTCTAATGCTAGAATTGTGCTCATTGTTTGATGCACTCACAGCAGGGAGCACTTTGTGTGTTCCTGCAGTTCTGCTGGGCAGCTGGTTTTTAGCTGCTGTCTTGTGTAGACCTTGGTGCTTTTAAATGAAGGGAGCCAGGTAGGGAAGGGTTATTTAATGGTCAGTATGTGCTTGAGTGTTAATCAGCAGCTTTTCTTTTAAGTGTCCTCCTACTCCTTCACACATCTTGAAGATATATTGTGTGCTGGGCACAATTCTGAGTGGGGAGGGAAGATGGGGAGTGTGGCCCTCAGTGGGGGAGGAGCCTGAGATGAGGTGAAAAATATCAGCCTAGTCAATGACCACCCTTCCTTCTTTTGCTTGAACTTCTCTCTCTCTCAAAGCAAAACAAAAAAGTAGCAATATCTGCCCCTTGAGTGCTGCTCCTTCCAGCAAACCCAGCACCCTCTTAGCATCAGGAGTCAGATGAGCACCCAGCAGCACTGGAGGGCTCCCTCCCTTCCTCACCCTCTTGGGGGTCTGCCATCAGAGCCTCTCCCAACCCATGGTGCAGATATTTCTGTTCAGGTGGTCCTGCACTTCCAGTCCTGGTTTGTATTTAGGACAAATTTCTCTAGATAATACTTTTCAAATTTATTCTCTCATTACATAACACAATGCCCCAACTATAGTGGCTTAAACTGTACTCACTGAGGTATGCACCGTTCTGTAGGTCCAGAAGACCGGATTCTCTACCTAGGGATCGGAAGATGAAATCAAGGTGTCATTCAGGCTGAGCTGTTACGTAGACTGTCTGGGGAAAATTCCTCTTGCAACTCATTTAGGTCAATGGCAGGATCCACTTTTTTTTTGTGGTCGTAGGGCTGAGGCTCCATTTTCTTTAAATAGGGCCCCTCATCTTCAACACCATCAATGGTGGATTGAGGCCTATGCTTCAGAGTTTTCTGCCTCCCTCTTCTACCTCTGCTTTGAAGGAAACTGAGAATATACTAAGCCCACCCAGATACACCAGGATAACCTGCCATTTAAAATTCTGTAATCTTAGCAATATAAGGATGAGGGAGAGAGGATGAGTGGGGTAGGGTGATGGTGATAAATTCTCTAATCTTAATTCCATTTTCCTCGGTTTCAAGAATTATGCCAAAGATATCAGTTTACCATTACTTTCATTTGAAATAATGGAATATTATATATTCCATTACTTCGTGTACATTGTTGAAATAGTGGAATACTGACTGATAGGACAGGACAAGGATTCCCAGGAAAGCATAAGTAATGCAATTTTGTAAAGAGCCTCATCTAAAAGCCTCATTAGGTTTCCTAGTATAACATCCTAACACCTGGTCCTGACAAAGCCATTCTGTGAGTTACGATCTAACAGGATTCTCAACAGACTTTTCCCCAGTCTTTTCATATAAAGTCCTGGGACCCTCATTCTTATAGCAACATTGTAATGGATTTCTCCACAGACTGTCTCTGCCGTCCCAGGGAAGTTCTTGTGACTCTGAGCAAGTTGACATAGCACCTTGCCCTAAAACTTATAGACCTGGAGCAGCTGACAGGTACCCCCACTTCCCTACTTGCCTCCTGCACAGATAACCAGAGACTGACTTGCTTTGCTCCTGCATACCCAAAATAGCCAATTCCGGCCCAACAACAGGAGGCCCTCTCTCTTGTAAAAACCCAGCAGCCCCCTCCTGGGTGCTGGTGCATTTCTTTAGTGTGTCCACCCACTGCGAGCTTCCAGTAAATCTTTTGTGTACTCAAAATGTCTCTGTGCAGTTCTTCCTGCATTTGCCAGACCAGGTAAGTCTCCCTTGCCTGCTCTGGTGAATCTTTTTCACATATAAAAATGTGAGATAATTTTGTCACTTGGGTTCACCAATCAGAAATGGGAGATTAAGAAAGACCAGAACATTTTCAAGTGATTATGATACACTTGTGAGCTAGAGCTGGAGAAGAGCCAGATGATTTTACTCTTTTTCTGGAGGAATCAGAAGGAAGCATTTTTTGAGAAGAATGGGAAGTCATTTACAACATAAATGATGGTTTACAGAAACTTAAAGAACCCCTTGATACAAACCCCTGCCCAAGTCACATGTTATCTCCCTATAGGAACATTTGTACGACATCTCTACATAGATTAGGAGTTATCCCCTGGTGCTTGGTTCATAAATCCCATGGCAGATACCCCATGGCTCTGACAACAGTCAATGTATAGCTGATTCCTCCAACCAACTTCTCTGTCCCCTTGCTCTCCTAGTGCTCTCAGTGTCCAGGACAAAGTTCCAGGATGGGACAGGCTTAGGATGGATTGCTCACATCTCTATTCCTTGGAATGTTTTGGAGAAATAGCCACGACTAGCAACTGGTATTTTGTTGGGCAGATGCATGGATTATTAAGAGCTCTGTAGAGAAAGCAGTGAACCACTTCTCCCTCTACTGAGCTGTGCCAAGGCCACATTCAGTTATTTAGCAAAAACACGCTGAATCTTACTATACTGCAGACCTTGAGTTAGACAATGCTGATGTACTTATAAGTCCAGTCCCTGCTCTAAGCAAGGCTGAGTTGGGGTGTGACAAGTGTGTCTCAGTCCACGAACAGCATATGGAAGACCTCTACTGATGGATTCCTTTTTCTTTCTTTTATGCTTCTTATTGAATAAAATATATATTCAGAAATTGCACAAATCCTAAGCTCAATGAATTTTCACGAATTGGACAATCCACATAAGCAACAACTAGATCAGGAAACAGAACATTACCCACACAGTGGTGTGTTTATTTTTCCCGTTCCCACAGTCCTTATTTTATGCTGCTGGAGGGAGCCAGACCTTGGTGTGATGATATCTGCAGACCCTCCTGGTCGACGAACAGACCAGACGGCCTGCCCCTCCTGTCTGGGGAGTCACCTTGTTCTCTGTGCGCTGCTGCTTAGCAGCGGGTCCTGTTGGCAAGAGAACTTGCAGTTTTTCTTACTTAGAAGTTATGATTAGCCCCCAAAGTGGCAGAGAAGAAGGCAACCAGGATTTATTTGACACTTTTTGTGCAAAAATGCTTTGTGGAATCGAAGCATTAGGCAGAATTCTCCAGGAACACACTACCCAAGAACAGAATATTTAACAGATAATGAATCTTGTGGAGCTGAGTATAAAAGTTCACTCATGAAAGACTTACCAGTACTTGCTGGATTTGGGGGGAGGTTTTCACCAAGGTACTTGGGGGCCTGTTTGCAGGGTTTGCAAGTCGTTAAGGATGCCCGTCTCCCAGAAACCAGCAGAGTATTCCTCCTTTGATCTGCATGTTGGGATTTTAAGTAAACTCCCTGGAAAGCAGCATTTGTCCTGAGACAGGTCTCTCGGGCTGGTGGAGGTGCAGGTGCCAGTGTCCTCAGAGGAGTGTGAGCTCACTGCTTCAGGAAAGTCTGGAATGGCAAAGCAGGGGTGAGTGCATCTGGGAAGGAGGGTTGGATGAGGTGCATCCAAAAAGGAATGTGTCAAGAGGTACGTGGTGAGGTCTTTTTTTGGTCCCAGAATATGGGCTGGCTTTCTAACTTCAGAAGCCTATGGAAGCCAAACAGGAGCGTCTGCAGGTGAGCAAGGCAGCTGCCAGGTAACTCCATGACAGCGGATTGTGAGAGGTGGGGCTCCGTGGGGGACAGAGCTTCAGAATTCTCAGGACTCTAGACATCCAGACTGTTAAAGGCAGAGACGCTGGTCCTGAAAGCCAGGGCTTGAGTTAAGAACACAGCACCCGGGACACGTGCAGGCCTTGCACTGCCTCCTCGTACTCAGTGAATAGGACAGGAGGCGCTGCAGAAACTTGACGTGAGAGAAAGATGCAGCCAGGACACGGGGCGAAGGGGCCCAGGTTGTGCTCTGGGTGGTTTTGTGAGTGTTTTCCTCTTAAACTTTAAAGCGTAGACACATTCTGATTGGAGCAAGATAGCGTGAGTAACCATGGAAGTCATACAATCACTATGCTAAGAAACAATTTGGATCTGCTAAGGAAAAAAACAAGCCCCTTCCCTTTCCTGAGTCTTCTGTTCTTGTGTTTGTAATCAGAGCTAAGGATAAGTGGCATTTTCCTCTGTGACCGGGTGTTTTGTTCTTTACCAGTTCCCACATTGCCATAGCTTCCCAAAGTATTGTTGTTTGCTTTTTTCCAAGAATATGAACTAACTCTGGTAATCTGGAAAGGTTACTGAGGATTTCTGAAGGCCCACATACCGTATCTTTACCTGGCTGGCCAAGGAATGACCAGGTCCTCCCAAGGTCTGCAGTTTACAAGCCTAGGTAATCCTTTTGAGAAGAAAGAAGTGACTGCTCTCCTCTCTCAGGTTCTGGCACAATCCAACTCTGCTGAGATCAGCATGCTAATTACTCCAGATTCTGATTCTAGAATCTGCTTTTCTGAGGATGCCCTTCTTCAAATCTGTCATCACAAGAAGACAATTGCAGAATGCTTAAAATTTACGTTTTTGATATGAAGCTGTCTTAGATTTCATTTAATACAACCCCATCCATCAGATCTGTAAGTGCACTCCAATATGGCTCCAGATTAAAAACAAAGTAACACCAACACTAATCCTCCCCGAACACGTAGAAGCATCCTCACCACCACTCACCCACCATCCCTCCACCCTCCAAGACCCAACAAACTTTTAAAATGGAAGTGTAGCATTTGTAGTTGAGGTAGCACTCAGATGTGGCAACATGACTAATTTATGGTCCCTTCCTTTGATTACCTCTGACAGGAAAGTAGTTCTCCATTAGAGGCATAGTTTACATTTGTGTTGGTCCAGCCACCTCCCCACCTCTTCCCTAATGGTGGTAGGACTTGGTAGCCTCACCTCTGACCAACATGCGGTCACACCCAACCTCCAGCATATCATCCCCTCCTCTATGGAGGTCAGTTTCTCTTGACGCTCATCTGGGTGAGCTCACTGATTTCCTCACAGGCGAAACCTCAGAACTCTGGGATATGTCATTAGGTGGGAGCTCTTGATAGCAGCAGCACTTGAAGGCTTGGAAAGTATGTGAATTCATATTCGGTTTTAATAAACTGAGGTAATTTAGTCAGTTGAAACGTGATAGAAAGTGACAGCCTGTGACATATAAAAGACGGCCAGTTGACAAAGACAGAGCTGTTCTTGGTTGTACTAATATCCGTTTCTTCATCAACATTGAATTCCTCAGTCTTTTGGCATTTCAATTACATTGTAGAATGAATTTATAAAATTTGCACACCTATGCTTTTCTCTTTTCGTATTCTCCTGCAAACTTGAGAAGAAACTTTTCATGCATGTCTCCTGTTTCCCCAGCCTGTACACATGCTATGATTTAACTGGATTTCTAAGAGTTGTGTGTGTTTTGAATATCAACTGTTCATTACCAATTCTAAGGAAAAGGTGTGTATCTGAAATGAGTGGAAAAATAAAAAATGGAGAGAAGGATTATAATATAGACATTCCTTGAGGGCGGAGATTTGTTTTTTAAATTAGTACCTGAAATATTGTAGGGCTCCATACAATTTGTTTGGTAAACGAATTGATAGGCAATAGACCAGTGAGAGGATAAGAGTCGAATTAAAGTTACACTAGAATAGGTATGTCCACTTCCAATCTCCGGAACTTGTGACGATGATCTTTTCCGGAAAAAGCAACTCTGCAGATGTACTTAACTTAAAGATCATGTTATGAGAGCTTTCTGGATGATCTGAGTGGACCCTAAATCAAATGACACGTGTCTTTATAAGGGACACACAGGGAAGATGTGACTGGCAGAAGAAAAAATCATGCAACTGGAGATAGAGATTGGAGTGATGCAGGCACAAGTCAAGTAACACTGGACCCTCCTGAGGCTGGAGAGACAAGGAGCAGTCTTCTGTGGAGGCTCTGGAAGGACCATGATCCTGACGACACCTTGACATCATAGGTCTCCAGAGCTGTGAGAGAATAAATTCCTGTTGTTCGAAGCCACTGAGCCTGTGGTGATTGCTTTGGCAGCCACAGGAAACTAAGCAGGGACTAAGATGAAAGACACGGGCTACAGTGGAGTGTATCCTGACCGCCGCAGAGTAGATCTAAAGTGGGCCTGTGCTGTCAGACATCACCTTTTGGTTCTGGCATCCCTTCTTGGAATCAACAAGAGGCAACACTTGCATGACTGAGGTGGCTTGGAGAAGAAGCCATTAGCATTGTGAGACTCTCTTGACCTTGTCCATGGAAAATGGTGTTCTCCAGGTGGGGACCTGTGAGACACCTCTTGATTTGTTGTGAATGTCACATAATGTGAGTTTGGAAACAGACGTGAATCCCACACTGTAAGTTGGAAAGGGTCTTAAAGATATTTTTCGTACATAAATAAGGAGAATATAGAAAGGATTTTAAAGCTCCTTTTCGTATATAGATAAGAAGACGATAGACCCGATCTTAAAGATCATTTTCACATATAGATAAGCATGAAATAAGCACATGGTCACTGCAAATTCCAGGAAAGGAAATGTGGGGAGGTGGTTAACTGAGGCTCCAGACCCATCACACACAAAGGGTGGCTTCAGCCAGAGGAAGCCAGATAAATGCACATCTGAAGAAGACCTCTTCATCGTAGTTTGAATTTACCCCCACCCCCACCCCACCTCAATGTTGCTGCTCAAATCAGTCCTCCTCTAGTTGATGGTGACTGCATTTGGGCAACAAGAGAAAGGCAAACCGATAAGGGTGGTGTTACTTGTTCACCTTACACAGCCATGTGGTGAATGAGTTGGCCGGTTACCAGTTTTGCCGAAAAAATGACGTGCTCCGAAGTCCGGTGGGAATCGGCTTTGATCTTGAGAGAGGCTGCGAGGGGCTTATTTTTCACAGGGGCTTTAGCCTACAGTTAAGTGCAAACACCTGCTGAAGTACTGGTAATTAGTAGGTAATTAGTAGTTAATGTTCTTAGAATTTAAAAAGAAAGCTTACATAAGTAATTACTTACTATTTCTTATAATGTGCTGTTTTTCTTGAGATTTCATATCCCCAGAACATTTGCCAAGTTCCTAGGTTCCTCAACATACTAAATTGTTTATTAATTACACACGTATATTGCTTTCAGGAAAAAGAAAGAGAGAAAATACATTAGATGTTGGAAATAGGAATGAGTTATCTTTTAAATTACAGCAGAGATCTCATTTAAAATGATAAAATATGGGACTAGTAGCAGCTCTGGAATGTGGCCTTGACTTAAAAAAAAAAAAAATTGGACGTAACTGGGAAGGAAGAGATGGATAAAGAATGTTCAAGACCATTTAGTAAAACACTAAGTGTTAAATACATTTCACAGAAGGGTTCTTTTCATGTCAGCAGACACACAGTGATGCCTTGGCTTGTCACAATGACGCCAGGGCTCTGATTTTTAGGGGTGAACATTGCCAAGCACAGCTAAGTGGTTCTAACAGTCTCGGGCTCTTGAGGTGACTGAAACAGAAGGACACTGGAACACATTAATTAGTGTGCTGTAAATATATTTTCAAAGGATTTTTGCTTTAGAATTTTTAAAGCAAATTTCCAACTCCTAAATCCTAGAGACTTTCTCTGCCAACTGGAAATGGGCATTGATTCATTTACTTTCTTTAGAGGCTAGCGCTTTGAGAATTGTATCTGACATTTGTTCCTCGCCTTGAATTACCTCAGAACCTTCTTTTAACTTGTTTGTTCATCTTTAAAATGGGACTAAAAGGTATGCCCCTTTGCTTCTTCCATGCTCTGTAGCTAGACACAGAAATACCTCATAGAAAAGTCACCTTTTAATGCCGTGGTGGGAAAGGAAGTCCCCAAATATCTCTCTCTCTCTCTCTCTCTCTCTCTCTCTCTCTCTCTCTCTCTCTCTCTCTCTCTCTCTCTCTTTTTCTCTCTCTCTCGCACACACATACACACACACACACACACACTCACCACAGTCACATCTAACAGTATATATGTGTAAGAATAATAACTGGGTGATAAATAGATATGCCTCAGTTTTTTTTATTATTCCAGTGTGGCTTCATTATTTTGCAGCTAATCACTGGTTGTCTCTATAGAATTCAAAGTTAAAGAATCTTTAGAGAAATGATTAAAGCAGGAGATTTGAACAGAATAGTTGTAACAGAAAATTGATATCATGCTTCTGGAACCAGGAGAGATCAGAATAGAAGCCCTCTTACCTCATGATTCTCAAAAAGGCTTTTTCTGTTAAGGAAATATTTGCAGTAATATGGAATAAATTGTTCAAAGGAGCATAGGGAAAGAAGGAATAGCAGGAATTAGAGAAAAATAGAACCTTAGCTGGCAGATATTTTAAAATCATTTGTTCTCCGAAATCTGGGAAGCTAATCACAGATAAAAGAGAACTACCCTTTTAAAGGAGAAACATTTGAAACTTTCTCTCTTTCTTTTTGCTGTTTTTTTTTTTTTTTTTTGAGATCTTATATTTTAAAATACATAACTGATACATTTAATATATGACTGTTGGCATCCATTTTATCTTGGATATCTTCAATGGAAAGATAAACCTCTGAATTCTTCAGGAACATTTTTTGTTCTCTCACTTCTTCAGGTTAAATGAATCCTTTCTTAGCTTCTCATGTCATATTTTCTACCTATTTTGTCATTATACATATGTGTGTATAAATGTACATTTATGAAAATGTGTACACGGTGTATGTGGTTGTTTTGTTAGTATCATGGTCCTCTGATTCTTACCACTTGTTACCATTTATATGATTCATTTGCTCTTTGTTTATTGTCCTTGTACTCCCACTTGATAGTGATCTGCACCTAGAGAGAGAAGACAGAGAATTTGATTATATTATGGAGCAATATATGT
Source organism: Solenodon paradoxus (assembly GCA_004363575.1). NCBI lineage: Eukaryota > Metazoa > Chordata > Mammalia > Eulipotyphla > Solenodontidae > Solenodon > Solenodon paradoxus. Next base: position 238,488 of record RJWH01000702.1, read on the forward strand.
ATACCTAGTGCCTAGCCCAGAGTCTCGGAATGTGACAGCATTGACTATAGCAAGATATTACGAGGGTCTTGTCTTTAATATTTGCTTTTAATAAAAGTTCTGGGTAAGACTGTCAGTCCTTATGGCTATTAAATTCTTCTGCTGTATCTAATAGTGTGACTTACTCTCAGGTCCTTTGACTTGTCACTGGTTTTTACCAATGCTGCCCTTTTCCTAACTCACTCCATATTGCTGTGTTCCACATTTTTTTAGTTTTCTGCAGACATTTGCTAATTTCCCAGATGCTGACTGCTACCCCAACTTGCTGCCTCTTATACATTTAGTAAATATCTGCTACAACATGGTTGACCTATCCAGAATCTTAGTTTCCAAAACACCTACTCCTAACTTACCGATGAATATGAAAAATGAATCAGAATACAAAGTCATTATGTGTAATTTGTAAATAAATGATATGTAGCTATGTATTTATATCATCTATGACATAACTTTATCATTAAGTGCAGATCTCCCAGGTATAAGAAATATAACAATCTTTACTGTATACAGAACTCAGACAAACTGAGAAGAAAAGCAATAGATAAGTAAGCATTAAGTATTAATAATTTGCAAAAGAAGAAATAGATTGGTTAGAAAATGCACAGGAAAATGTTGGAATTTACTGTTGATCAATTAAATACAAATTCAAATGATGGCATCAAATCAGCAAAGGTGTAAAGATTTTCTGATTATTTAATCTTAGAAAATATATTGTGTTACCTGTGCTCTTCCTCTTTTTTAAATTTATTTATTTATTTATTTATTTTTATTGCTCCTTTTATGATAAATAAATTCCCCTTTATCTTTTTATTTCCTTTAGAATTAAGTTTGGGGAAATGTATAAATCTTGCTTTTGGACTTCATCCTTCCTTAAATGCATTTGCCCTTAAATTTTCTTCCTATTATTATTATTATTATTTCTGATTCCTTGAAGCTATTTACATTTGATGTTTTAAATGATTAACTTTTGAGTTTTCTTGGAATCCAGAGTGATATGTCTCAGGTAGGATGCTTTCAAGGAGAAGGAGGGTGAATGACTAGATTAGCAAGCTGTGCCTGTTTTTCTTGTCCATAATCAGTTTGGGGAATGGACTGTTCTACAATTTTATATTAGGTACATATTCTAGAAAGAGAGACAGGCAGCTAAATTTCAGTGTTTTTAATATGTCTGGTGACAAGAGATTGGGCACAGTTAGTTGAGCCAGAAGATTCCGTGTCACATACGTTGGAAATGCCTAGCTTACCATCCCTCAGTAGATGGAACAAATGCACAGTGCAGCCGAATTTCACTGGCAGGAGAGGGGCAAAGGTGTCCTCTTGGTCTCCAGCTTTTGCTAAACTGTTGTGGTACAAGTCCAAGCATCAAAGAAGCCCCCTAAGCCTCCGGCTCTTTTAGATTGTAGCTGTCTGTGGCTTTTACAGTGTCAGATTGCCTGCGCTGATGACACTCAGGAGTGTATGAAGGACACTGAGGATTTCCTGCTGTGGTTAGTGCTGTTTACTCAAAGCCATTCTGGAAGTTCACCGAAGCAAGGGCCAGGTCTTTTCTATCCTGGGTGCCTTAGGGGGTGATCACAAACACTGATTCGGATCAGCACTGCACTGATGTGGACAATACAGATAGAATCATGTCCCGATTTAGGGCAAAATGCTGCCTCATGTTCCAGATCAAATTAATATACAAGGTTTAGTTTATGTCTTTTAATGGAGAACAATAGTGGCTCTTTTTGCTGCCTTGTTTTCAGTGAAAGAGTCCCTATATAGAGTTTCCCTTTTCAACAGCAGTTGTGTCTACAAATGCTATTCTCCAAACGACAGCTATTCTCAAAGCCACCAGGCATGCGACTGCCCGAACAAAGAGGTGCATTAAAAGAGTCTTGACAATTTCAGCTCCTGGAAACACAGGGGTCACACAAATCTGCCAAGTTGAAAGAAAACAAATCACTAGGGCAAGACATTTTATTTAGTTCTAAACATCACCTAGCACATGGATAGCATTCAAAAGCATTAATACAGCCATAATGCAAATCATCATGGGCCTGTCGACCAGATCTGAAAGAAATTAGGCTAAACCCTAAAGAAATCAGACATGAGTAAAAAGGAATTTCAATAAAATTATCAAACATTATCCACTAACATGCAGCCAGTCATCCATGTATCTTGTATACTGGGGTGAGGTACAAAAAAGTCAACACTTGTAGGTAGAGACTTAAAGTATAATGAAGGAGACAGGACAAACCCAGATAAATAGAAACAAAAGGCCAGAAGCCATTACACTACAGACAAAAGCAAAGTCAGCTCTACAGAACTTGAGAGGCGAATCCTGCCTATTTACAGAGTGAAGGACTTTGCTATAGGGTCAGAAGGAAGGTTTCTGTATTGAAGGGAGTCAGGTCTCATTCTTTTATTAATGTACCACTAAAAATATATGTAAGATGTCAGACACGGTTTAGATTGAATTAAACAGAAAGAAACTGCAGTTCTGAATTGACTCAGGGATTCAATCTGCTAAGCTAATAGGATTCTGCATCTGCTTAGACTCATTCCTTCTTTCCTTCCTTCATTCCTTTATTAATTCAACAAATATTGACAATTCATGATTTGTCAAAATGATGCTAGAGGCATAGAAAACAATACATCATAATCCCTGTTCTTAAGAAACCCATAGTCTACTGGATGAGACAGATGTGGGAAATAAACAATCGTAATACAACATTTAAGTAGAAGAGGTGTTATAAAGTGCAAGGTATAGTGAGTGACAGCCTCCATCCAGAGGGTTACTGAAAGCTGCATCTTTAGGATGGGTGAGGCTTATTAGCCAGATAAAGGGAGGTGAGACATTAGAATGTAGAAATCATGCCCCAACCCAGGAATAGTAGAAGTTCCTGTGACCTTCTCAGAGTCCAAGGGGTGAGAAAAAGTTAGACAGGTATGATAGGTACAAAGAATGAAGGAATTCACAAGTCTGCTGAGAGATTTGGTCTCCAGAGTTTAAGCAATGAGGATCCAGGAGGTTTTAAAGTGGGTGGATATGATCCAGGAGCTTACTCAAGAACTGAGAGTTTACTCTGAGGACTACATGTGGATGACTGCTGCATCTGTAAAAAATCTTAGATTATTTTATTGAAATCCATTTTTACCCAGGATCTGATTTCTTTAGATTTCAGTCTACTTTCTCTCAGCTCCTGGTCCTCAGACCAATTGATTTGCATTATAGCTGTATTTGGGCTTTTGAGTGTTATCCATGTTCTAGGTGCAGTTTTGAATTAAATAGGATGCCTTTTTCTCATTATATGTGTATAAATTTGGCTGATTTGTGACCCCCATCAAGCTGATTTTATGGAAGACATGAAAAGAAAGGATCTGAGAATTCTCCCTTCCTCCCTTTGCTTATTTTAGGAGCAGAGCCTCCTCTGGGTGTCTCCTGTCTTGAGTTCCCCACTATTCCTTTTTCATTACCTCAGTGTGAAGGAGGAAGTGTTGTATTTGTGAAAAGATAACTGCTTGTGGTTGTTTTATGTTCTTCAGAGAAAAGCAGAAATTTTGATGCTACCTATCAGGGGCATATATGGTTGTTCCAATAGCTACTGAGTGATAAAAGTCATGAATACTAAGTCAAACACTCATATAATACTTACAGTGTGTCAGCTCATGTTATGAGTCTTTTGTATGCATGTATTCATTTAGTCCCTCACTATAACACTAGAATCATGAAGAAACCAAGGCACAGGGAGGTTTAACTCCTGCTGTGTATAAGGCTGGAGTAGAATTCAAGCCCAGCCTGTTTAAATCAAAAGGTTGCCCTGTAGACTATTTAGATCTTGCCCTTAAATTCACCTGTTCACTTTACACCAGCAATATGTTATCACCACTAGAGTATCCTTTACAAGCTTGATCACAACCAAATCACACACCTTCCAAGACAGCATATTCCAGTGTTGGAGGGTTCAATTTATTTTGACAGTTTCTCCCTGAATGGAACAGTAAGTAATCTGCTTTCCTGAAATGTAAGGAAATCCATTGCACTGATTTCAGATCTCTGGAGCCATTCTGACTTAGTCTAACCCTTTCTCAAAATGACAGTCCTTCCAGTATCTGAAAGAAGCTACCAAGTTGCTAATTCGCAAAACTATTTCTCCCCCACCTAGAAATTGGAGCTTCTCCTCTGGATGGCTGCTTGTTTTATTAAACCTCGCTGAGAAGTCCTTTCCAGAATGCAACGTAATTTCCCAAATGTGGTCCCACCAGAAGAGAGAAGAGTTAAGACCATCACCCCTCTTGTTGAGGGTGTTTCCTTCTTTTAATGGACTCTAAGATCTAGTTAGAGTGCCTGGGATTTATCCTTCTGGGCAGAGGTAGGTTTCCTTGGCTGGTATGATACCACAAGGTGAGATGTGAATGAATGAAGTGAGGAAAGAGGGCAGTTCAATACAGTAGAGAGACAGAACGTAGAGCTCATGATGAGAATTTAAATCTCACTGAGTATCACCTGAGTCCTCTGAAGTGTTTCAGGAAAGGGAGTGACACAACTAAAGCAGCTGAAGTTCTTCAGATAGGTTCGCTTCTCTCATTTCATCACCATTCCAACACTAGTAAAGGTTGTGCATTTTGTGGGTCGTAAAAGGCTTTTTGATGATAGATTTGTTGTTTCCTATCTTCAAGAGCATATTAAATAAATGATAATGAGATGGATCTGGAAAGGTGTACTGGCATTTGAGTTCAGGTACCGGGCTGGGAGTTAGGCATCCTAAATTTGCTGTGTGGTTTGAGGTAGGTCAATTTTCTTTCTCCATCTCTTACATCACACTCAATTGTTTGTAAAGTACTTTGTACTCTTTAAATAAAAGATGTAATAAATCACTTAAAGATGTATTTGCTGAATATTTTTAAACTTAAAAAGAAGGTGGTAGAACTCAGAATCATTGAACTTCTGAAGGTAAATGAATCTATCATTATCTGGTAGAATCACACCCTAATTTTTTAAAGAAGATAGGACATATGGATGGTGTTATTAAGTGAAATAGGGGAGGGCAAAAATAATGGTGCTGGTGATCATGATGGTGTTGATAACGGTCAACTGCTTATGGAAACTGCTACCAGTACCAGGCATTTTGAGAAAACATTTTCTCATTTAATCCTTCCAGCACCTTTGCAATCAAGGTGTATGTGCTCTCCTACTTTATAATGAGGAACATGAGACCCAAGAGGAAAGTACCTTGCCCAAATCTAGAGAATTAAAAGACCTGAGCTATACACTCAAAGCTCTAAGATTCTAGATTAAGCTTTTAAAACTTTGTCAGTATTTTCCAAACATTTCTGATCTTGAGTCACCTATAGAACCTATATTTTTAAATTGCAAATTGAAAAAAGAGCACACGGGCCAAAGGAAAACTTGCTCCCTGGCTAAGTAACTGAGGGGGATCAAGAAGCGGTGTGGATCCATCACTCAACAAAGCTACAGTAAATGTATGAGAGTGCAAGAAGGCCTACCTGAGAGAGTCCCCCCACCCTGCCCCCTGCTTTGAAGAGCTGTGGTGAGTGAATACCACCCCCAGGGGATCAAGAGAGCTTACAGGGGCAGTCTTTTAACTTACTCCCTCACTGGGGAGGTGAAGAGAAATAGAAGCAGTCTCCACTTGCATCATCAGAGGACAAATTGGTCCTTTCATAGTTGAGCACAGTGGACCAGCCTGGGAGAGACCAAGCGCCATAGAACAATATAGAAGGAGACCCATCTCCACTCCCTGCCCTAGCACACAGAGAGAGAGGCAATCTTGCTCCTTGGCCAAGGACCAAGAACTTCTCCCATCAACCAGTGCAGCTGTAGTAACTGTGCATGGGAGTACACAGAAGAACTACCTGGGAGCCGCCCCCCACCTCCCCCAACCGTGCTGGAGAGCAGTATATTTCACAGAATTCACAGATTCTGCTTGTGTACTCAGTCCCTGGATTGGCGAGCTTCCGATCAGTGGCATTCAAGACAACAATTGCCCACTATCTCCATAGAAGTCAGTAAACGCTGCTGAAAAAGAATTTGTAGCCCACAATAAGAGAGCATTCCAAAGAGGGGAATAGGCCTCACTGCCCCACAGAAGCCAAGTGGCTGGTACTGACCACATGATAACCCAACATTATGACCCAGAAAGAAATATAATGTAAACAAACAAATAAAAAGCACAGTTCTGAATCCACGACAGAGTAGAAATTCATATCAAAATAGTCACTCAAAACTCCCCAAATGATCCAAAGATAGGAATATGTCAGGACCTCCTCAGAGAAAAACTCCATTGACAATGAATGGGGAAACCTAACAGAGAAAGAGTGTCAAGCAATAGTCATTTAAAAAAAATACTGAGATGCAGGAGGCAATATAACCACCCAAAGGCAACTGGAAGACTTCAAAAAAGAAGTGACAGATCAAAGGGAGTATGTCACAAGAAGATTGAGGCCATGAAGAAATACTAGGATACTAGAATAAAGACTAGAATAAATACTAGAGATAAAAGACATAGTCAGGGAATTAAAGATAAACAAGGAAAGCTCTATGAACAGATGTAAATGTGTAGAGGGATGAATCTCAGATATTGAAGACAAGATCACAGAGGTAACACTCATGGAAGAGGAGAGAGAAACAGACTGAGGAAAAATGAAGAAATTATATGAGAAATATCAGATACCATGAGAAGAACAGACTTAAGGATCATAGGTATCCCAGAAAGTGAGAGGAGAAAAGGTACTGAAAACCTACTCTAAGATGAGATAGCAGAAAACGTCCCACACATATCACATAAAGTAACCATGGAGGGTGAAGAATCAAATAGAACACCAACATTTCTAAATATAGGACCTACTTCTAGGCACATCATAGTAAAACTAGCAAAAGTCATCAACAAAGAAAGACTACTCAAGGTGGCTAGAGAAAAGAGAAACAAGGGTATACCCATTAAGCTATCATCAGACTTCTCAGCAGAAACACTACAGACCAGAAGAGAATGGAATGACTTATTCAAAATATTAAAAGCCAAACACCACCAGTCAAGAATACTGTACCCTGGAAAACTATCATTCAAATATGGTGAATAAAGGTCTTTAATGATACACGAAAGTTAATGGATTTTTCCACTACTAAGCTTGCTATTCAAGAACTTCCGAAAGACCTCTTAAAACAGAAAATAAAACAAAACAAAACAAAATGAAGATCCACCAACCTCCGAGAATGGTGATAAACAGAAAAATAAGTGCAGAAACAAAACAGGACTAACAGGAGAGAACAAAAATCACCAATGGGGGAAATGAAATCATGGAATCCATATGAACGTGTGATTACGGTATGGTGACAGTTCATAAAAGACTATCATAAAGATTATAGAGACAGTAATGATCCTTATAATAGCCACAAAACCTAACTCTAAATAGATACACAGCTGGGAAGAAGACTAACTGAAAGAACTGACACTGAAAACTTACAGAGCAAAAACAATAAAAAATAAATGGGAAATGAAGAAACAGACACAGAAAACAAAGACTTAAATGACAGTAATAAAGCCCTTTATATCAGTTATCAGCCTAAATGTGAATGGAATGAATGCACCAATCAAAAGAATAAGCGTTACTGAATGGATCACAAAACAGTATGCATCAATATTATGCTTACAAGAAATCCATATCAAATCCAAAAACAAACACAGGTAGGAAGTCAATGGTTATGGAACAATATATCAAAGCAACAGTAATTAAAGGAAATCAGGGATGACAATACTAATTTCAGACAAGATAAACTTCTACCTAAAAATGATATCTCAAGGCAAGGAAGGGTACTACTAAAAGAAGAGATTAACAGTAACACAATAATAGTAGGGGACTTCAATACTCCACTTACATCAATAGATAGATCAATCAGACAGAAAATCAACAAAGAAATAAGGACTGTAAAGGAATCAATAGATCACATGGACCTAACAGAAATATATAAGGTGTTTTACCCCAATAAAAAAGAACATACATTTTTCTCAAGTTTACATAGGACAGTCTTAAGGTTAGACCACATCTTGGACACAAAATAAGTCTCAGAAAATATAGCAAGACTGAAATTATAGAAGGCATCTTCTTTGACCACAAGGGGTGAAACTAGAAATGAACCAGAAGAGAAAGACTGCAAAATCCACAAAGATGTGGAAATTGAACATGCTTCTGAACAACTCATGGGTCAGAGATGAAATTAACACTTACTGGAAGCAAATGAAAAAGAGGAGAGGGAAGTTTATAGTCATACAAGTGCACATCAAAAACCAAGAGAGAGCCATAACTTCCCTAGAAAGGGAAGAATAATAAAAGCCAAAAGTCAGCAGAAGAAAGAAAATAATAAAAAATTAGAGCAGAAATGCATGAAATTGAAAATGAAAGGATCATTCAAAAGATTAATGAAACCAAGAGCTGATTCTTTGAAAAAAAAAAAAGATTGATAGACCCACAAGCCAGATTCACAAAAAATGCAGAAAAATACTAATAACAAGAATCAGAAATGAAAGAGGTGAGATTGCAACTGACAGCATAGAAATACAAAGGCTCATGAGATACTATTGCAAGCAACTGTATGCCAACAAATTTATCAATCATGAGGAAAGGGACATGTTTCTAGAATCCTATAAATTCCCAATATAGGAAGACACATACCTCTTGAACATACCACTCACAAGCACAGAAATTGAAGCAGTCATCAAAAATCACCTATAAAACAAGAGCCCAGGCCCAGATGACTTCACTAATGACTTCTTACAAACATTTAAAGACCAGCTAATCCCCATACTCCTTAAACTCTTCCACAAAATTGAAGAGGAGAGAAAAATCTATTAATTCTGTGAGGTCAATATTACCCTGATCCTCAAACCAAAGACAGCACCAACACAGAAAACTATAGACCGATATTACTGATGAAGACAGATGCAAAAAAACTCTCACCCAAATTCTTGCAAACTGAATTCAATAGCACATTAAAAATAATACACTATGATCAAGTGGGATTCATTCCAGGAGTGCAAGCGTGGTTCAACTTACGCAAATCAATCAATGTAATGCACCACATCAACAAAAATTTATATGATCATATCACTAGATGCAGAAAAAGCATTTGACAATGCACCCATTCATGATAAAACAAAACAAAATGAAACACCATTGTCAATATAAGAATATATAAGAATATATATAAGAATATAAGAATAGAAGGAATCGCCTCGATGTAATAAAAACATTATACAACAAACCTATAACCAACATAATACTCTATGGTGAAAACCTGGGAGATTTTTTCCTAATGTCTGGGACAAGGATGCTCTCTCTCACTACTGCTATTCAACGCAGCCCTGGAAGTCTTGATGAGAGCAATAGGCAAGAAAAATACACCAAAGGGATCCAAGTTGGAAAGAAGAAATAACACTATCATTTTTGCAGATGACATGATATAATACCTGGAAAATCTTAAAGAATGCACAAAAAACTGCTGGAAAAAATAAATGAGTATAGCAAAGTGGCAGGATATAAAATCAACACTCAAAAATGAATAGAATTTCTATATATAAGCAATGAAGTAGAGGAAAAAGAAATTAGGAAAGAAATCCCATTTTAGTAGCACCGAAGGAAATCAAATACCTGGGAATAAGCCTAATAAAGGAGGTAAAAGACCTCTACAATGAAAACTATAAGACTTTAACAAAAGAAATAGAAAACAAAGAGATGGAAAATATTCCATGCTCATGGATTGGAAGAATTGACTTAATTAAAAATGGCACTCCTACCCAAAGCAATATACATATATTTAATGCAATTCCCATCAAAATTTTAGAGACATTTTTCAAGGAAATTGAATGAATAATACTGAATTTTGTTTGGAATCACAAAAGATCGCCAATTGCCAAAGCTATCCTGAGGGGGAAAACAAAAAAAGAACAGTGAAGGAATAGCATTTGCTGTCTTTAAACTATATTACAAAGTGATCATCATCAAAATAGCATGATACTGGAACAAACCCAATCAAATCAGTGATATAAAATTGAGAACGCAGAAATAAAGCGACATCTAAATGGACAGTTAATCTTTGACAAAAGAGTCAAGAGCATACAATGAAAGAAGGAATGTCTATTCAACAAATGGTGCTGGGAAACAGAACAGAAATCTGCAAAAAATTAAACTAGATTATTCACAACACCATACAAAAAAGATAACTCAAAATGGATCAAAGACCTGGACATAAAATCCAAAACTATAAAATGTGTAGAAGAAAACTTTATTGACCTCAACCTCAAAGAGATCTTTGGGGAAAGAATAGCTATAGCAAAAGTAACCAAAATAAAACTAAATAATTGGGATTACATCAAACTAAAAATCTGCACAGTTAAAGAAATTCATTAAGTTAAAACAAGCTGTAAAATTCAAGAAAATATTCACATAACACACATCAGATAAAAGCTCAATTTACAAAATAAACAAAGAACTTATACATTTTAACAAAAATAAATGACCCACTCAGAAAATGGGCAGAACTTAATAGACATCTATCCAAGGAAGACACACAGGTGACCTACAGACACATGAAAAAGATGTTCTATATCACTTATAGTCAGATAAATGCAAATAAAAACCCCAATGACATACCACCTCACACCACTGAAAATAACCTATATCTAAAAATCTATAAATAACAAGTGTAGGAGAGGCTGTGGAGAAAAAGAAACGCTCCTTCACTATTGTTGATAATATAAATTAGTGCAACCCCTATGAAAACAGTATGGAGATACCTCAAAAAAAAAAAAAAAAAAAAAGATGGAACTACCATTTAATCTAGCAATCCCACTGCTAGGCATATACCCACAGAATATAAAATCTCTAATCAAAAAAAATCTTTATGTTCATAGCAACACAGTTCATGATGCTAGCATATGGAAACAACCTTAATGTTCATCAGTAGATAACTAGATATAGAAGTGTTGGTATATATGTCCAGTGGAATTCTATGCAGCCACTAAAAAAAGTGGAAATTGTGCTGTTGGCAATAATCTGTTGCAACTGAAGGGGATATCGTGTTAAGCAGAATAAATCTGAAAGAAAAAGAGAAATGTAGGATAGTTTCATTCATATGTGGAATATAATGAAATGAGGCAAATGGATAAGCCCCAGAAGAAAAGGCAAAAACTCATGACTGTCAAGAGAGATAAGGGAGGAGCAGGGGAACAGAGTGGTGGTGGGGACACTGGAACTCTGGTGATGGATGTGGTGTGTGGGCCCATGGACTGAAAAGTGAATTCAGAATCTTAAAATGAGTATGGTTTTGTAAACAAAAGAAGTAATATTAAAAAATCCTGAATCCCAAAGCTCTTTAAATTTTAAGGTGTGTGTGTGTGTGTGTGTGATATTCTTTTAAGAAACACCGGACTATTTTTATGAGGCAAATTGCCATGCTGTGCAGCAGGGGTTGGCAAAGATTTCATTAAAGGATGAGATAGTAAATACTTTAGGGTTTGTGAGCCATGCTGTTTTTGTAAAACTAACTTTGCCACTGTAGTACAATGCCAATCATGACAAGTATTTATAGAAATGAGTGTGTTGGTGTGCTAATAAGACTTTATTTACAAAAACAGCAAATTGGATTTGGCCTGTGCCTATATTTTACTATCCCTTGCTGCTTATCATAATTTTCTTTAGAAGAACCATTTGGTAATTTCCTTAAGTCCATTTGAATACATAGTAGGTTTTGACTCCTGTGTAAGTTTCTGAGCAGAACTAATTTAAAATCTTAGAGTACAATTTTATCCAATATTCTCTCATTCATCCCTGAGAACTGCTAGGAAATCTAAGGATGAATTCTGATCTGTGGGATTTTATTCTCTGATTATCCTGGGTCTCACAGTCTCACAGTCTCACACAATCTTTTCTTCATAGCTCACAATGCTGTGTCATCTCTGCATCTGTCATTCAGGGCTACTTTATAACTGGTGCTTAATAAATATGTACTAATTGAATATCACATATACTATATTGAGTAGGATAAGTAGTTACTAATCAGTAATTATATGTTAGACACCATGGAGGATTTGGATTTTCAGAGAGCTGGAAATGTTTATATGGGATTGGGAAAAAGGGGTCGGGGGAGGGATGCTGATTTGAGATCACTGTGGAGTAGCACAGGGAGCTGGAAGAGAAGAGAGTCATGGGGAGACCTTGGGGGAGGCAGGTCAAGCCCAATCAGTGCAAAAGACTGAGACGAAAAAGTTCAGAAAAGAAGAGAACTAAGTGAGGAAAGAGTTTCAAGAAAAATAGGTTGTTCAATAGTGTCAATGCTAAAGGAATCTAGTAGTATGAGCATTGGTCTCTAGGAAGGAGTATATTCATACATCTTTGAAAAGTTCACAGGAGTAATATTACTATCAATAGAGTCACTTTGGGGAGGAAAGAAGTGAAAGAATTGAAAGCAGGTCAGAGTTTCAGATCTTGAAGATGATAGAATTCTTGGTGCTGAAATTTGGGGAGTGGTTATATCTGTGGGTGATTTAACTGGTGCAGATAAACTTGGTTAGAATTGAGGGCTGGACAAAGAAAGGGATCAGGAGAAAAATTGTGAATGAATTGCTGTGGTTCTTTTAGAAGGTAGCAATCATCCTGGAAATTAGAAAAAGAATGGGGAAAATAAAGTGCCAGAAGACATATTAAACTTCAGAAGAGATACTTCTGTTAAATATTAAGACAGAACAAGGACCAGAAATGATGACCTTACATAAAATATTATCCTGTGGACCCAGGTTCCCAGTAAACATTTCTAGACTGGAAAACTCATGGAGGGATTTCTTTTATTTGTCTCTTTTCCTGTCATCTGAGCATCTAAGTAAATAACCTTTCCTCTTCCAATGACTTTTTTTTAAAGCTAAAGTAAAACAAAACAACAAACACGGCAGCAAAGTAATTTCTCTGATAATCTTCCTGATAATCAGGAAGTTGTTTTCTTCAAAGACATATTTTTTCCCCTAGGGAGGTATTATTTGTTCTTATCATTTTAATAAGAATCTTGCTTCTTAAGAGGAATTCAAGAAATTGGAAAGATGTCAATCAGAGGGAGGCAATGGAAAGCTGAATTTTCACAGCTGCTAGAGATGGGGGATGGTCAGAGAAACTGTACCGTGAAAACCTGGACCTTTTACTCTCTCTCTCCCCCTCCTCTGTCTTTGTAATTACTGATACTTTTCTATCAATCACTTTTTGATTTACCTACTGTTGATTTTTATAGAGAGGACTATAAGCAGAAATTGACACCAGAGTAGTAGGTGAAGGATTCAAAGAGGAGAGGAGAACCCCCTGTGGAATGATAAAGACTCCTTCTCCACCCCCTTGCAGGCATGTATATATATATATGCTACACACACTGATTTCTGGATTGAGCTCTAGATGTACTGCTCAACTTTTAAGGAGCTATCATGATGAGGCCTGAGTAGTGTATGCATTTTGGTGGCAGGTGTGAGCATCTTACCAGAAGTTGTTACAACTTGTTAGGTACTAGACACTGGCAACACCAGCCTAGTGAGGCCAGCTGGGCAGCTCTAATGCAGCTTCTTGGAGTCTCCATTGAAACTTTAGCTGTCAAGCAATAAAGATAGTAATCCCGTATATTTTGCAAATTTAATTCTAAGTTTTTTTGTTTTGTTTTGTTTTTGGCCTTCATTTCCTCTTCACTCTTTGTACAGTTTAATAAAAGTATGTTGTAGCTATTTTGCAGGCCATCAGGTTTCATGTGCTGAAGTACAATGCTTAATTTATCCATCATCTTCACCTCTCATTAATCCTCTTACTACACTTATTTTTAAACCTTAAATGAGTCTCTCCTTTAGTCAACTAACATTCGATACTATGGGAGAGATAGAAAAGAAGCTGAACATGTTGTCAATACTTTTGAAGATCTACCAGTCCAATACTTGATGTACAGACAAGGTACAGAGAAAACGTAAGTGTGCAGAAAGAAAATTAAACAAGTGAAAATTAAATACAGCTGTATGAAAGTAACCCACCCAGTACGTATTTGCTTGCTCGTATTCGAGGGAGTAAGGGAATGCAAGGCATTGGACCTGTGTAGGCTAACAGATGCGGTCTTTGTCAAGAAGATGTATTAAACAGGATTTTAAGACGTGAGTACAGAGGTCAGGTTGCTGGGCTGTCAGTGTGGGGAGTGTCCAGCCAGTGTGGGTTTAGGGATGTGCCACAGAGACTTTAGATCTAGTGGCTAGTATGATTTTTTAAAACAGAGGGTTGTAATTTATTTGCATAGACAATCAGTTAACTATGTACCTACAAGTCCCATAGCTTTAAAACTCCTACCATTTCCTTACTTACAAGCTGGATTTACCCCCTTTCTCTGGATGTCCTTGTCTTGCACTTTAGGTGAACATTCCGCATTTCACTTCTTTCCCAAATGTTTGGGAGGATTTTCGTGGGGTTATTATGTAGTGCTCATGCAATAGCTGTGGATTTTCTACCCTTGTGACCTGTGTTCAGTATCTTCTCTCCTGAGATTTCACGGAGTGAATGAAATGAGCACTTTTTCCATATGGAGTATTTTGAGGGTAAGAATTTTATCTGATCAATTCCATGATCCTCACTGGCCAGCAGTGCCTTATACAGGGCAGATATTCCTGGTGCACGGATGGGCATTCTACTTGCCATTCCTGATGTTACAGAGCAGGAAAACAGTAAGGTCTTTATGCTCTTATCTCGAACAGATCATAAGTTCATCCTATTTATGAATGCAGACTGTGATGAGTCTTCTTTGAGGGTTTAAAGATGAATATATATATATATATATATTTTACAGTGAAATATAAACTTTGACCAACTTTATCTCAACATTGGCAGTCTTGTAAATTGCTATTATCGGTCCTGCAATTTTTAAAGCATTTCAGAGAGCTTTAGCTGTTTGATTCCCATTGACTTCCTGCTATTGTATAGTCACATAATGGAAGCAGTTTGTCCACATGAATAGAACATTAATAAGGTGTATGTATAAGTACCATTTAAGAAAAAAATAGGGAAAGTAAAGTGTATATATATATATATATATAAATGTCTGTATATGTATTTATTTATATATATATATATGCAAAGGGGCTACATTTTTGTTAACAAAAGGTTCTCACATAAGTGAATATCTCAAGTAATTCCTCTATATCAGATTCAAGTGTGGACATCATCAGGCACATGCCCAGGGGAAAAAGCCATCCTTGCAAAAAGTGAGTTTGCCTCAATGGTATTTTTTCCTACCATAGATTTTTTACTTTTTTGTTCTTTTTAACTGATTTTAAAGAAGGACAAGGCTGCAGGAATCTCGGGAATACCTCTTTAAGCCCCCTGAGTAGGAGTTAAAAGCTGGCAGCCCCAGCTGGCTTTCCTCCGTCCCTAACAACTCTTGCTGAAATTAATGTGGCTCAAGCAGGGGCTGGGCCTGCCAGTTGTCCAAAGACAAATCATTGGTTTTAAGAAAAATCCCACTTTAAATGATTCACAGTTGAATTTGGATTTAAATTCAGCTCAATAAGCAAACAAAACAAAGTGCTGTTGGAGAGGTTGAACTTGAAGCTGCCAATAGGCTGCAAGTCATGGAAGGTTCTGATATCCACAGTGGGTGAAGGCGGTTGGTACCATGGCACTAGAGCCTGTGGAACTGAACAGGAAACAATGAACAAGGGTGACAGTGTGATTAGCGTCAGGCGTGATAGTGCTCCATTGGTTCTGTTCTAACCCGGGAAGATCCAAATTTCATTTCTGCTCCAATCTACTTGCACAGAGTGTGCACTAGATGTGGGCATGCTGCCAGGTGCTGGGCAAGTGGCACACACATGTAAGACAGACTTCTGTCAGGAGCTTACTATCTACCTAGGAAAATAAGGCATATACTCATAGGAAGAAACACAAAACGGAAACCCCAGATTCTCTGATCCACCTGGGTCAGAATCACCTGGTAAGCTTAACAAACAGACAGACGTGCACATGTACACATATATGCAGATATATAAATATCAGCCACAGCACAAATGACAACCACACAACAGTTTCCTTTTTCACTATAGACCTCCTATGAATCAAAATCTCTGGAGACAGTACTGGCAAATTTGTAGGTTAAGAATATTCGGCTAATTATTATTCAAAGCCAGGTTTGAGAACCATTAACCCAGGTGGCAAGTGATTTGGGGGGCAATATATGGGTAATTTATGCTTAGGGAGAAGTCGCTGGGCTCGCATTGGTGTGGAAACACTACCCAGGGGAGAAAGGAGAAAACTCACATGCACCCGAGAGGGCACTGATAAACCGGGGATCTGGACCAAAGTGGAAACTCCTCAGGCACAGAGAGAACACATGCATTCAGGTACTCTCATCATGCATTAGGCCTGAATTCACCTTGGTAGATTTGGTGTAAGTGAAAGCAGGACAGGGAAGCATGCAGTTAAGACTGCAGTGGAAAAACAAACAAACAAAAAATAACCTTAAAATCTTGAATAGAATTATGTATTTTAAGTGCTTGAATTTTACCATGGGATGATGTGGGGTGGATACAAGCTTACATCCCCTTGTGACTATGTTCCTCAAACCATTCAACAGTAATCCCTGTCCTGGGGCAGAGGGTTTTCTCTCTGCACAAAAGCACAGCAGATTTCTCCAAAGATAGGCTTGCCACTAACATTTGTGAGACCTGGGCAAGAGAACAAATGGATTCCCATTGGCCATAAGTGTAAATATTGAATATGCTGTTAAATAAAATATGCTCTATCCACTTCTTTAACAAATATTCCTTCCTAATAACTTCGTAGATTGGGTTCAAATTTAGAATTCTTGGCCTTTAGGAAGTTCTGTGCCGGAACAAGATGGAGCAGGGAGATTTCACCCCCAGATATCTGTACTTCCCATCCTTCCCCTCCCTCATTGCTGTCCTGAACCACAAGGGGCCTGTGTGTGCATCCTTAGTTCACAGATTTGAGTTCCATTCACAAGACTTACAAACATGACTTCTTGACTTTCCAGAGCCTTGCAGTGCTTATACTTCCACCACCACTACTCTCATTCATAACTTTGGCAGATATAAGGTCTCACATGAACTTATTGAATAATTATCAGAATGTGTCCCTCTTTTGTTTTAAAGTTTAGGTTCGTTAGTTTAAAATGTTATATATGTTTCAGTGGAATGTGTCATCTTAAAGTCTCTGTTCTCTCAACTGCCGAGTAGGAGATAAGAATGCCTGCTTCAATACTTTATTACTCATCACCATTTCACCACCAGTTATCAACTTTAATTGAATTACTTAGAGGCCAGTTTCTTTTCACTTACCTTTGTAACTCTGATAGGCACATATTGTAATTTTTCTTTGTACAATTGAGGAAATTGAGGCTCCTATTAAGGTACTTGCATAGAACCTATTACTGAGTGATGGTACTGAAATGGGTAGTCAAAGGCTATTTGATCTCAAAGTCCAGGTGATTCCACTGTTATTCCTTCTCTTTAGTTAAAGCCCATGGTCTGAATATGAATCTTTTTCTCTCTCAAAAGAGATTGTCTTCTGTTCAAATCTTTACAAGTTCTTTTGGAAAATGATGGCGCAATTGTTTTATTTTGAAAAGAAATACTGTTCTACGAAGACATAAAAACCTGAAATAAATACAGTCAACACTAGTTTTGGCTACTTATGAAAGTATCCTAATAAAATTGGGTTAAAAGGAAATAGAAAGCAAATTTTGGGAGCATGACAGGTGGGTACTCTGATGGTCCTGTGTAAAACTGAATTCTAGTAGGATGCACTTGTAGATAAATTATAAGGTTGGTAAGTAATTGAAGAGACACTTGATAAATTCCCCATATTCTCTACCAGATATACAAGAAATAAATCAACCAAATTTAACAATACATAAAACAATCATAACCATGTGAGATCTATTCTGGGGAATACAAAGATGTTTCAACATACACAAATCTATTAATGTAATATATACCACATCAACAAATGGAAGGGAAAAGTTACATGATCATATCAATAGATGCAGAGATAACATTTGATAAGATTCAACACCCATTTTTGATAATCACAATAAAATAGAGATAGAAAAAACATACTTAAGCATAATAAAGGCCAAACATTATAAACCCGCAGGAAACATCATACCCAATGGTGAAAAACCAAAATGTTTTCTTTAATATCAGGAACAACGCAAGGGTGCCCACTCTCACCACTAATGTTCAACATCATATTGGATGTCCTAGCTAGAGCATTTAAGGAAGAAGAAGCGATAACAGGAATTCAAATTGGAAAATAAAACTATCACTATTTGCAGATGACATGATAATATATGCAGAAAACCCTAAGTACTACATCAAAATACTGTTAGAATTAATGAATGATTATAGTTAAGTGGCAGGTTATAAATTAATGTATAATTTTTAACATTTTATATTCAAACGAGATATAATAAAAGGATATAAAAACCCATTTATAATGGAAACAAAATGAATTAAGTACATTTGAACAAATCAAGGATATGATTGGGAAGAATTAACATTGTTAAAATGGCATCTTACCTAAAACAGATTTAATGCAACCAAAATCCATTGGCATTTTTCAAGGCAATAAAACAAAAAGATTTAAATTTGTATAGAATTATAAAAAACCCAGAATAGCGAAAGCAATCATGAGAAAAATAAAACCCCAAAGTGGAGGTATCACATTCCTGGATTTCTAACTACTACAAAGCAATAGTAATCAAAACTGTATGATACTGGAAAAAAACAACAAATATATGCATCAATAGAATTGAATTCACACATATATGATCTATTAATTTATAACAAAAGAGCCAGGAACATATGATGGAGAAAGGAAAGTCTTTTCAAGAAATGGTATTGGAAAAGTAATGGTATTGGAAAACCTGGACAGCCACATGCAAAAGAATAAAACTAGACCACTCTAACACCCTACACACACAAAAATAATGAATTGAAAATGGATCTAAGATTTGGATCTAAGACTGGAAAACTATTACATACACAGAAGAAAACATAGACAACATATACCATGACATTGATATTAGGAGACTTGACTCCATCAGCAAATGAAACAAAAACCAAAATAAACAAATGAGACAAAACTAAATCAAACTAAATTTCTTCTGCACAGCAAAAGAAACTATTATCAAAATGAAAAGATATCCTATTTAATGGAAGAAGATATTTGCACATTATGTATCTGTTGAGGGGTTAATATTCAAAATATATAAAGAATTTATAAAACTAAATAGCAGAAAAACAAATAATCCAATCAAAAAGGGGCAAAAAGTTTGAATAGACATTTTTCAAAAAAACACACGCGGGTGGACAACAAGCATATGAAAACATGTTCCCCATCTCTTGTTATTAGGGAAATGTAAATCAAAACAACAAGATTACACCTCACACCTGTGAGAATGGCTATTATCCAAAAGATTGGAAATAACAAATGTTGGCAAGGATGTGGAGAAAGGGAAGCCTTTTACTTTGTTGGTGGGAGTATAAATTGGTGCATTTGTTACAGGCAGGAGTGTAGGCATTCCTCATTGAGAATGGAAATTCCATATGATACCATTACCATACTTATAGGTATTTACCCACAAAACACAAAAATGCTAATTTCAAGGAAGTATATGCACCCCCATGTTTACTTCAGCATTATTTTCAGGTAGTCAAGAATTTAAAACAATCAAACAGCTCAACAACAAATGAATGGATGAGCATGACCTAGTAAAGTAATGATTATGTCTACCACTTCCAACTAAGAAAGGTTTACATACATCCCGAGGACTGGGGTTTGTGTTCTGGGGCCAGGAAAAACAACCAAGATGAACAACTAAATAAAATTATAAAATAAAATGCTCAATCTTCTTCTTCCTGCCTGCTTGTGTACTTGGCTTCATTCTTGCCTGTACCTTTAAGCAAACAAATGAAAAACAACAACAAATAAATAGATGAAGAAAGGAAATGTGGTATACACAATGAAATATTACAGTTTCCTAAAAAAGATGATTTTTTTTCATCATTTTAAACATCATAGATGGTACCAGAAGGGATTGTACTAAGTGAAATAAGTTGGAAGGAGAAGGACAAATATTAGATGAGTTCACTCACATGTGGAAGATAATGAAACAAAACAATGAACAGACAAAACAAAAACCAATCCTTTGACAATGACAGCAGAACTTAGATTACCAGAGGGGAAGAGGAAGCAACCAGAGGAGAAGAGGAGGCAGCGGGGTGGGAGTAAGAGTTGATGTGGGTCCAATGGACAGTGGTGGAGGATTAAGGAATATTTTGTGGTGCTGTGATGTGTAATGTATTTGATGAATAGTAAACATGTGCATATAAGCTTATATTGTGTTGTAAATTAAGTTTACCTCAACAAAATAAACTAAAGTATATGCCTAGTGAAATCGAAGAACTAAAACTTACATTTTATTTAACTTTAAGTCCATTTAAATTTAAATAATTTCATGTGTAGTAGCTATAGTATTAGACAGTGCAGATCTAAGTCATAAAGAAAGTTTCAACAATTTTAAAGGAGTCAGTTCCATATACACCATATTCTTTGACCAAAATGCAATTGCAATTTGATTTGAAATATACATGAGAGATACTTTCTGGGCTTATGCTCTAAAAGTGGATTGTAGTGATGCTGGACAACTCTATTTATTAATTTACTAAAAATTACTGAATTTTAAACACCCATTTATTATGGGTGAATTTTATACATCAATGAAATTGTGAAAATGCAATTATAAGTCAACAACATCAATAACAAAAATCCTCTTATCTTAGAAGTTGCACCATGGACGGTATTGGAGAGAATTATGCTTAGCAACTAAGTCAGAACGAGAAAGATAGACATTGTATGACATCACTCATATGAAGTGTATAGACATAGAAAACAAACGAATGATATAAACTAAAAAATACTAGACTTTGAAACAGAAAGGGAATGAATCAAAACAATAATAGACTCTTAATGGTGGGGAAAAAAGGCAAAAGGCAAATAAAAGGATACAGAAGAGATGGGGGATAGGTGGGAGGAAATGGGATAAAGGGGTGTAATTGTCAAGTGAAAGGAAAAAAGAAATAACGGTAAACCTATTGTGCTATATACAGATGTAAATTTGCTATTCCGTATACCTCATATCAAATTAATGTTAAAATGCAACTTTCCTTCAACAAAATCAATTATAAAAAGATGAAAAGTCACCCTACTAAATAATTTGGGTTAGCGTATAAACCATCTTGGATATAAAAGAAAGTTGAACAACAATGGAAACTTTAAGACAAACTTTGTAGAGTGCAATGAAAATTATGCTTTGAGGAAAACTTAAAATGTGAAATGTTTATATTAGAAAAGAAGATTGACAATGAGCGATAGCTGTGTAAGAAGTTAAACACAGAGAGAGCAAACTCAGTAAGAGTAGAAAGAAGGCAAGTATACAGGTAAAAACAAAAAGTCATTAAGTGGAAAGCAAAAATACAATAAATAGGATGAACATGATGATTCTTTGAAAGAATAAGAAAATTTAAACACCCCAGCAAGATTTCAGGAAAAAATGAGAGAAGTTACCAGAAAATAATAGTGATTATGAAGAATTCTATAACACATAGAATGGAAAATTTAGACAAATGGACAAAATCTGGGAAATAATAATTATCTAAGAATAAATAGAAAACCAGAGTATTTCTAAAACTTAAATAAATGAATAATTGGTTTAGATTTTTTTCACAAACAGTAAAAAACCAGATGAGTAAAATCATTTACAGATGAAATTCTAGCATCTATTCAATGGAAAGGACTATTCCAGTTATGCGAAATCTTGCAAAGCATAGAAAAAGAGTGACTGGTCTTTCACCCAATCTATGAGATGTGTACAAATTTAAAAACAGAATATGTCAAGGACAGTCTTAGAAAGGAAAATTACAGACTATTCTTATTCATGAACATGAATGTGAATATTCTAATTAAATATTGGGACACCAAATCAAATCAAGTACAGAAAAATAATATATTGTGACTAAGTTGAGTTTATTCAAGACATGGAAGAGTGGTTTAGTCAAAGGAAATTTATAAATGGAATTTATCAGTTAACTGGTTAAAAAGAAAAAGGCTGTATGGTCACCTCAAATGATAATAAAATTAAACAACTTATGATTAAAACAAAGCAAAAAGGTAACTAGAAGTTTAGGATATAAAGGAACTTTCATGGTTTTATAAAGGGTGTGTATTCAAAATAATATTCTTAATGGGATGAAGATTAGAGGTTTCCTTTTAATACAGAATAAAGTAAGAAAGTAAATGATAGTCTTCTATTCAACTTTGGAAGTTCTAGACAGTGCAGTAAAATAGGTTAAGGCATAAGGATTAGAAAACTATCACCACAATCATAAAAACAATTTGTTAGGAATAACAAGAAATTTTAGCAAGAAGGTTGACTGTGTTAGTTTATTATTCCTGTTGTAAAAAATGAACGTAATTGGATGACTTAAGGCAAAATAAAAAGATATTATACAATTACGTGGATTAGAAGTCCAGCACAGGTCTTACTAAATCAAGCTAAAATCAAAGTGTTGCAGGGCTGCAATCTTTTTGGAGTCTCTAGAGAAGAAACTATTTGCCATCTTCTAAAGACCACACATATCCCTTGGCTAGCATTGTCTTCTTCCATCTTTAAAATCTTTGGTAGTTACATCTTTCTCTGACAACAATTAGAAGGGTGCTTTGCTTTTAAGCATTCATGTGATTGGTTTGTACTCATGTATCCAATCCTGGATAGCCTCCCTATTTCAAGGTCTTGTGCTTGTTTCACATCTGCATAGTCCCTTTTGCCATGTAAAGTGACATACTCACAGGTCCTGGATGTGGATATCAACTGGTATACAAGTTCAATCTTTTAAAAGTATACTTCTATTTCTCTATAATTGGAAAGCAATTAAAAAAATATACAAGAGCAAATATAACTTTAAAATACCTTTATATTACCTAGTTAGAATAAATCTAAATGTGCAAGATCCACATGGAGAAAAATCACAACCATGAAGATATCAGGTTTTTCTAAATTAGTGACAACAACAGAGTTTCTAAAATTTATACAAAAGAATGAAGGACAAAGACACTTATAAAGAAGAATAAGTTAGATGAATTTACCCTCATTGATACTGATGGACTAATTTTTACAAAACTTCATTAATTGAGATCATACTGTATAGTAATTGGTGAAGGAGAAGATAAACCAACCAATGGAACCCAGAAACAATTCTGTTCAGTGGAACAAAACTGGGAATCCCCAGGCTCATGGGAACTTGAATTATGTAGAGGTAGAATTACTGATCATTGATGTCTGTGGTTTAATATAAAGTTCCAGTGATTATATCATTCAAAAACTTGAAAAGTGTCATGTTTTCCAATTTGCAGCTGAAGACAAAATTGAATGCTAGGTAATACCAAGGATGCTGGGAGATGGGACCTCTCTGTCCTGCTGGTGATCCCATAACCTAGTGCAAACATCTAGAAAGTAAACTGGTTGTATTTCCAGTTCCCTAAGAAACACATACAGGATATTCATTTCAGTGTTACTTGCTATAGTGCTGAGGCAGAGGTAACCTGCGTGTCTATTTCTGGGGGAATGGGTTAGCAAAGTGGGAAAGGTAGTGAAAGTTGGCAGATACAATATAGGAGGCCCTATTAAATTTCAGTTTTAGATAGCAATGAATAATTTCTTCATATAATTATGCATTGGAAGTTATTTATAAAATATTATTTATCTAAAATGCAAATGTAATTGGGCATCCTGTATTTGATCTGGTGACCTCAGTGGGGGCATGTTAAGGAATATAGGTGACAGTTTGGTGTGACCACTAGATGTTGTCTAGTGACATGGAGATATCTAGAAAACAGAATCTGGAGTGCCAAAATGTCAGAATACCTTTTGTTGTAACAAACACCATTTGTGTGAATTGAAAATGCATACCCATAAGAATACTACTACTTTAATAAGGATAAACAAATATTTAAGGACATATTTCAAATACATGAGTAGGAAGAAGAATATGATTGGGATAAGGAATGGGAAAATAAAATCAAGAGAAGAGACTTACGTGGATAGATAATGGTAATGTGGAAAGAAACGAGGGAAATTATTAAAATAATCCTTAACCTGAATCAAAGAAAATAATTTAAATGGACTATGTCTCATGCAATTTAGAAAGATAGACATGATGTGCCCTAATACTTTGCTTAGAGTCTCAACAAGAGACACCAATGATGGTTAAATCACTGGAGGATTTCAACACAATAATTTTGTGATATGCAACTACAAGAAAATCAATATTTATAAATTAATGTTATATGATCTTATAGGTAATTATAAATATGTATGTATAAATTAATAAATGCTGGAAGTACATCTTTGAATTACTTGTGTCTCTAGAATATTTTATATCAAAATGACCTGATATTTTTTAAAAAAATCAGAGATTATTCTTCATCCCATGTCTTCTAGTATTTGGATACATAGAATATCAAGAGTGTTATGGGATAGGTGGTAAATAGCCAGTCAGTTGTTGCCTAGTCAATAAAATCAGGATGTTCATGCCTTAGCTGATAGCTTACACTAGCATTGTTTTCCTGATGTGGATACAGCACTAATTTGAATGAGAAATCCTGTATGAAAAATTTACAACTACCTCCTTAAATAAGACAGTATTCTTTCTTTTAGAGTGTTAATATAAACAGCAATGTTTTAAATAATACACAATGTTAACTGTTCTTAAGGAAATTGGCATGACTTTCAAAAGGTGCTAGAAATAATGAGTAAAGATTGGAGGATGAAAGTTTGGTGATTATAAATGACTCTCTTTTGGGTGAAGGGGTACCTAATTCCTGTCTGTTTTGCTTGAAAGGCTGATAAATCACTTTGTAAGGAAAAGAAAAGATATGATGGAGAGTGTGAGAGATTTGAAACACTTGGGTCAGGAGGTCACACATGTGGTGGCTGGATCTGGTCTTATTTGTGATGGCAGCAAATGAAAGATCTGAATGCTCCAGTGGAAAGCGACTTGCAGTCTGGGAGTCTCTCCAAGCTGTCACCAGAACAATGAGTTAGCACATGAGGGAACTATGTAGTTAACAGGAGAGATAACTCAGAAAACAACTCCAACAACTGGAAAATTAGCAACCAGGAAGACCATTTTTGTAATGTAAATCAATATGCTGTGTTGATAATAGCTCTTAACCAAATCAGGAGCATGGCATTTTTTTTTGTCAAAGGAAGAGTGAAAAACATCAACAACAAAACAAAACGCAGATACATCATTGCTTACCTTTTTACTTGACACAGATTTAAAATTTGAGACATCATTTCTTTGTTACACCTTCCTTCTATTTTTAAAAATTAATGTACTGTATGCTTGTTTTATTTAATAGCTTTATTAAAATTAAGCATAATATTCTTTTTTATACTGTATTTTCACTTTACCACTATATTTAGCTGTTTCAAAGATTTTTTTTCAGTTAATATACAGTCTGCTGCTTAGCATTGATATGAAAGATAATTAAACTGAGTGCCTATGTATATATAATGCAATATATGAAGTTCCCTATATAATTAAAAATTGCTCCTTAAACACTACTTCTATCACATGAGAATACTTACGACATAAGTTTATGAGAAACAGAACAAAAGCTTCTACATAAAGTACTATCTCAACTAGTATTTCTGGATGGTGGGCTTATAAACAATATTTATGTTCAGCTGTACATTTATATATTTTCTAAGTTTTCTGCAATGAGTTTGCATTACAAAAATTATTAGGGGAAACATTTAGGAAAACCCTTCATCCAAACCCCAAACAACTTAATAGTTTTGATAAGCACTCTTTCTGCCCCAAACATCTTCAGATTTGTAAACATGGGTTGATGTGTTGAAAGTAATTAGGCGTAAATCTGATTACAACATTAAAGCAGTAATTACATTTTTTGTCAAAATTTGCATATACAGAATTAAGAATAATTTTAAAACGGTCAAAAAATTTTACTATAACTTTAGTTAAGGCAGTGTAACATTAGGAAGTGTTCCTAAAATCATTAATGTGCCGTAGCTAAATATCTCAAACATCATTTGAAATATGTCCACACCTTACTCCCGGTTATTAAAAACTTTGGTTTCATGAATCCTAATATGCTTGACTTTTGAGAGACCTTTATGATTTAGCAAACTAAAGGGGACTTAGAAAAACCAACGTAAAATTCAAGCTCTCAGATATGAGCTGAAATATTTACTCGGAAATGGTATGTATTGAAATACACTCTGCTGGACAGAGAGGAAGCAATTTTCCTCTTATAAGAGAAGAGGCCAGTGTATAATGTTAAATTACAGATCATAAGATAGGAGCATGGAAACATTCTATACGTCTTGGAGGTTGCAGCCTAGATGTCTGCCAACTTTGGGACTGGGTATATTTTGTTTACTTAGAGCTTATGGTTTTATTTCAATTCCGGGAGCATTTCAAATCCAGAGATTTAACATACAAATCCAGGTTTGAAAAATCCGAAGGTGTTAAGACCCTATTAAAGCCTCTCTACCCAAAGCAGAGAGAAACCGCTTTGACCCTGTATTGCCACACCCCTTAGAGCGGGGGCAGAGTGCGCATGTGCAAATGTGACCCCAGTCGTGGTGTGAGAGTTTGACCTCCGTAGCTCCTGCCTTTCTCCGCTTCTTTGCCTTCAGCCCACTGACTTCTCCCTTTCCTGAAACATACCACCAGTCATGCTTCTTTCTGACTGTCTTTGCTTAGCAGTTCCTCAGCGGTTGTGCACCCTACTTCCATCCCAGCTACTTAATTCTCCTTTATCCTTTTGAATTCAGCTCTCTAAAGAAGACTTTCCTCAGCCCTCAGACTGTGTCCAGTTACCAAGTTACTCTCGTAGCATTCTGCCTTTTAATGAAAAATAGATGGCTTAATATTTATCTTTCCTGCTAGAAGGGAAGCTCTGAGAACGTCTAGTGTGGTGCCTGCATACAATAAGGAATCGATACTTCCTTTCTGAATGGCATGCTCTTGTACTGAATTGCTGAGGAACAGATGCCCTGTTCAACGGTAGCTAGGCAGACAGATGGCTCCAAGAAGGCAACGGGCCTGTTTGAGTGGCATGCCCCTAGCTCTCAGGACTCTTTACAAATCATGTGCCATTTCTCAAATTCAGAATTTACTGTCTCCTGAAAGATGTTTTCGTTTCCCACCTGCGGTATCTATGGGTTGGGCCTTAATCAGAAATTCATTCTTCTTTGGGGCCTCGTTTTTGCTTTTTACCTTGAACTGTAACAGGTGGAACTACAAGCTCACCGTGTACCCAAGCAGAACCAGAGTCCAAACTCAGAATCTCAGTTGCTTCTGAATCTCACTGCCAGTTTTGGTGACCTTAAGAAGGATCAACTAACACAGCAAGGGGTTACCTGCCTACAGAACCTGCACCAAATCCTAAACAATGACTTTCTTGTTTGAAATTATTTTATTCAGGGAAATCCAAAGCCTCTGAATTAACTGGGAGAGGCTAGCAATAATTTCTGTCAATTTTGGCAATAAACTTAACTCTCTTCATTGAACTGTTTATACAGAAGTACCTGTGACACTGCAATTATTCTTTAAAAAAACCTCATTTCAATGTTGTCTGCGTAATGATGACAGGACAGGAGATGTACAGATACCATGTTTGGGAAAAATATGTTAAAACATCTAGGATGTACTTATGAAAAGCTAAAAAAAAGTGGGATCTCTAATAAACCCAGAAGTTGTAAGGACATATTTGATGATAGTCAATTTAAAAACTTTTATGTAGATACAAAATATCATCAGTAAGATTAAAAGAGAACACATGGAAAAATTTACCATACAGATGATACAGGTTGAATTTTCTCAAGTAAAAAACACTCTTAAGAATCAACCAGAGAATTCATTAACTTTATCTCAAGAATTAAAAGAGTCTGACCAGCAGAAAAAAAATCAGAGGAAGGGCGAGATATTAGATAAATAAGTAAATGAAGCTGCATTTTCTTTACCAAAAAATAAAAAATAAAAAAATGAATCAAGCAGAGTATCATAGGAAAGGAATAGGAAATTCACAGAAAAGACAAGTAGCTATGCATATATAAAATATACTCAAATAAATAAAAATTAGACTGAGATATTCTTTGGAAAAATAAAAATAAACTTTAACAATTCCTAGCATTCAAGAGGATATGGAAAATCAAGTGAAGATACATCTTTTTGGTGGATGCATAAATTGTTACATAACTTGGGAGAATAATTTGGAAATTTATGTATAATTACATAAACTTAAAATTCATACTCCTTTATCAATCAGTTCTACTTCTAGGAATTTCCTTGACAGGCACACTCACAACGAGGCACAGAAATGCATTTAAAAATGTACATTGCAAAGTTATTTATAATAGCAAAATATTGGAAAAGAACCAAATGTTCACCTTTGGATGATTGAATGGATTATGCAGCCTGTAATCTTAAGTAACATGAACAAATTCCATGAAGTCATTGAAAATAATGCATTGACTTGAAAAGATATACACAATATTGTTCAGTGGAAAAGGTAGATCAATATATTTATGGTGTGATTTCACTTATGTAAACATACATGTTTGAATATGCTTGGAAAAATGTATGGAAGACCATATACCAAATCAGCAACCACCTCTGAATTAAATTATGATACTGCTGAATAAGGATATTTACTTTTATAACATTATATATCATTTTATCTAAAAGAAATAACTTTATCTCTTCCCTCCCAAACACTCGCCCATACAATGAACAAAAAATTAACAACAAAATCAAATTCAGGATATAAGCTATTAAAAGGCAGAAATATTATACTATTCATCAACAATTTAATGCAACATTTTTGGAAGAACTCTAATTCCCAGGAACCATAAGAGGAGTTTTGCATATAACAAAATAGAAGAAAAACAAACAAACCCATGACCCTCACAGTCCTGTTACTCACTGCTCAGTAACAACATATGTCTCTGGTTAATGTAATATTGTTAAGTACAATAATAAGGAAGTCTACCAAGCACTGTAGTGACACAAAAGATAAAGTTTTGAATTCCATTTAAGAAAATCAGCTTTACCTATAAAATGTTTGCTCTGAAACTTAGGAGTATCAGTTCTAGGACTTTAAAATTTTACACTACTGGTTTGCTAATAAGTTGGCCTAACACAGTTTCATGGATGTTGGCAGAACAGTAGAAACCCCTGGTCAGAGACAAAGTACTTTACTTTTCACTGCAGTGTAAGTGGTAAGATTATTAGCATATGCCTCAGTTTTCTTTGTCTCCCAAGTCTCCTGGGGCAATTGCATGGGTCCAGATGGATTTGTATTTCACTGAGGAACCCTCAGCTGGGGAACCTGCTGTTTTACAGTATTAAGGAAGCCTGCTTGACCCAGAGAGAGAGACATTACCTGAAGGTTACTCACTGCAAGCACAAGAGTGAGACACGGTCAGGGCCTTGCATTCTTGGCAAAACCAGCAAAATGTGTAGGAGCACAGGATCCCAGGGAGGAGTATTTCCAACATAGAGTAGGCAGGAGGAAGTCCTTTCAGGGCCATAGGCCCTGTGAGACAGGTCGAAAGAAGGAAGAGTTTCAGAGGGGAAGGCAAGCTGTGCAGCAGAGATGAAGGTAAGTAAGTCAGCAAGGACCAGTTCTATTATTTCCATTGCCCTGTATCTGCTGGGACACCATCGAGGGTTTTTGTTTTATTAGGTCGAACTATGCAAAATTGCTGCTTTTGTGGGTCAGAAGCAGTTGAATAATGGCAATTTCATATCCCTTAACCTAATAGATTTCTCTAATGCAGTGTGGAAGATGAATGGGGAAGGGGCCAGAGGGCAAGGCTCTTCATTTCTTTATCTCTGTCTTTAGCATAGTTGTGTCTGATGGATATTTTAAGGACTCAATAATGTTTACTGAATGAATGAATGAATGAATAGTGAATTAATGAATGAATTAAAATAGAGGTTTGCTTTCTCAAAACGAAGGAAGGATTGTTTTCGAAAAATGGATTTTGTGGTTGGATTTCACTTCTCTTGAGGATTTGTCAAATAATAGTGTATATATATATGTGTATGTGTGTATGTATATGTGTATGTATACATATATGTATATGTATATATATCTGCCCCGATTTAAGAACACTAGATGTATCTTTTGTTCTTTAGTCTTTTATTTTTTTGAAGAGGAAGGAAGCAGGGAGGAATGAAAGCAAGTAGGCATGTAGACAAGCAGAAAGAAGAGGAAGAAGCACTAATTTGTTTGTTGATTTTGGTTGTTTCCCACCTCACCCCAACCTAGATGTGACACTGGTCCTTGGGCTTTACATGGACTATGCCAGAGCCGTAGACTTAACATCAGTCACCAGGGCATACCTGTTCTTCAGTCTTTTCTGGGTGATGTGTCTCTTTTTCTAATGAGGTGACTCTTGGTGGGCTCCTGTGTAGCTTTGTAAAGGGAACTTGTAATTGGAAAGACCAAACCGTGGAATGTTCAGCCTTACTCCCTTTTCTCTGGGAAGGAGAGTGAGGCAGGAGATTGAGTTAATGATTGGTTATGACTATATGATGAGTTCTCCATGAAAATCTTGTGCAGGATGGTGTTCGGAGAGCTTCTGGGCTGGTGAACACTTCACCTACCAGGGGGTGGCTCATTCCAGCCCACAGGACAGATACTCAGTACTTGAGACACTTGCAGATCTTGCCTTGTGTATCTCTTCATCTGATTCTTCATCTCTGTGCTTTATCATATCCTTTATCATATAATAAACTGGTAAAGTGAAAAAGTGTTTTCTAGAGCCCTGTGAGCTGTTCTAGAAAAAAGCCAAATCCAAGGTAGGAATCATGAAGACCTTAAATTTGTAGCCAGGTCAGAAAGAAATTGTGGGTAACCCCGGAGCCCTACTACGTGCCATTGAGTCTGAAGTGGGGATGAGCTTGTGGGACTGATTCCTTAACCTTTGGGTCTGAGCTAACTCCACTTAGTGCCAGGCTGAATTGAATTGTAAGACTCCCAGATGGTATCTGGAGATTTGCATGATGTGTAAAAAACCCACATGTTTGGTGGCAGAAGTATTGTGAGTCTGGTAGTAGGGGGTTAGCAAAGGAGAAACACAGGTGAATGTTTCCAGTTTAGAGTCACTGAAACCATGAAGATGAAACTTGGATGTATATAATATGTATTAATTCAAATTTACTCTATCACTCCACGAAATAATGTGCCACATTTTTGAAAACGGAGAGCCTAGGGTTTGTCTAATATAGTGGCTAAGCTTGTGAATGCTGGAGCTGCACAAGATTTTCATGGAGAACACATAGTCACAATCAATCATTAAGTTTACATCTTAGTTTATCTTAAGTTTAAATCCCAGTTATGGACAGAGATAGAATCTGTACACCACAATTTCGTCATTTGTAAAATAAGGATGATCATTGACCCTTCTCTTGGGAATCAGAGGATGTGAACTAGACTAGACTAGATGCAGTTAGGACAATGCTTGGGATAATTATTACACTGCTATTATCAATAACATTGCTTGAGACTGGTTTTATGGAAGGCCATAGAAATGAATTACTTAGAGGTGGACAGCAGGACAGAGACTTCAGGTTGGATTTTTGTCTACATGTGTGCAAGTATTGAAGTAGCTCAGTTCTCTGAGAGGAGCCAAGATGTGTTTTCATTAGATTAAGTTGACAATACGAAGAAGTTAAAATCAAACAGGAGGAAAGGAGAGGTAAGCACATAGGAGTATAAGCACATTTTCCAAACTCCATGTGTGCACAGATGTCCTCTGTTCCTGAAGTTTGTATTGGGTCCGTCTGGGTGGTCAGTAAAGGTAGGCTGGCCTGGCTTCCTCTGGGCTCTCTGGGGTAAGCACTTGAAAGCAAAGAGCACACATTTTTCACATCCCAGAACCATGATATCATTATGTTATTTCTCATGTTCAGAACAAAAAGATGTTGATCTTTTGAGGTCACACCTGCTCAATCAAAGTGAAATAGAAGCTTAGACATGTGCTGGCCCACCACTTCAGATCATTCAGGCTGCAGCGATTATTACTGTCTGAATTAGGTAGCCTGGCTGCTTCGATGGCCTTGAATTCATCAAACGTCACCTAATCTTTCTCTTGGCTTTGTCTGTGGTGTACTTGTTCCTTGCTGATAGATGATATACTCTCATTTTATTATTTATTTATAAGATTATTACTTAATATTTGCATTTGCCAGTCAGCTTCATCACTTTCGATCATCTCTTGTCAATCCAACATATTATTCAATGTGCATTTTTCGAGGGTGAATATTTGCCTATGTTTGTTGCCGGCACTCTTAACTATTTTAGTTATTCCTTGATCCTCTCTGGTATAGCTATTGTGCTTCCCAATTCACTTCACACATTTTCCAGGATTGGTCTGAAGCTTCAGCTAAAGATATTTCCTTCTAGATACATAATAGCTTGTAATGTGTACATTCTTAACTTGTGTTTTGGGGAGGGAGGGTAAGGACTAAAATCCAGCCCTGCCTAAGTCAATGCACCCACATGTGGGATGACCATGATGCTGCTTTTCCTGGAGTTGGTGTCTCACTGGGAAGAATGACACATGGCTACTCCTTTGCTGTAGATTCCTTTGCAACCAGATAAAAATGGAGGGTTTAGGGCTGAATAAAAACAAAGAACATAACCTAAGGCAACACGAAGAGGCAATTTCAGAGCCAAGGAAAATCTAGCTGAGGCCAAAAGAGATGATTTCTAAGGCTTAGTACTGTTATTGGCCTCTTGCAATGTTAATAGCACACTTAAAAGCCAGTACTAAGAAAGGGGGTAATGTCACTTTAACCAAAGGAGTCAGGATCCAGGCTGAGTGCTGGCCAAGTGTAAAGTAGAAAGCCTAGCAAAAAATAATTGAAGCCCCTGCGAAATATTTCAATTTTTTTATTGATTGAAGGCAATTATCCCTTAATTGCATATTTAAATGAGGTATTAGGAGGTTTAACTAAGCAATGCCTCTTAATTGCTGCTGCACACTAGGTGTCACAGATTGTGTTTATTTCATATGTTAATTAAAGAGAAAGGGGTATTTTATTTTATTGACTACAAGGTTCTCTGAGGCTGTGTTGTTTAGGACAAAGTACGTCTCAGGTGTTTATCGCACGCTGGGTATTAATATCATCATTAGCGAGAGGTTAAAGTTTTTTAATGAAGAGGTACGTCTCCATTTTATGTGTTCCCAGCCACCTAGGCATCTTGTAAGGAGGGGGAGGGAAGAGAGCCCCAAATCCCACGGAAACAATTATCTTTATGAAAGAAATATTGAGCCCCCTTCCTCAACAATAATAAAGCAAAGTGCAAATTGTGATATAAACAGGAAAAACAACATCAAGTTCTGAAAGAATTAGGATGGTTCCAGGAAGCCCTAATGGCCTGTGGGTGCTATGCTTGTATTAGGAGCAGCGGTGGCCCCTGTATTAATTTGCAAATTGCTGTGTGATTCTGTGATGGTGAAATGCATTAGTTCATGTTGACAACAATAACAAAAAAATCCACATTTCCCCTTGAAACAAGATTTGAAATTCTTAGTGAGAGATGTATTTGTAGACCAGAGGTTTTGGAAGCTTAATATCCTCTGGTACTGACTGGGGATGTAGGAAAGGGTTCAATATTATTTCTGCCTTCTTTCGTAGTGTAATGCAATGATCGCAATGCTCGAAAACAAAGTTGTTGTTTACAGCTCTCCTAGACTGACCCTTCTGTCTTCTCAGAAGGTGAAAAAGTACTTTGGGTGTCAAATAAAATTGGGTGGGAAGGCTCTCCTTTAGGATCCCCTTGAAACTTTAAAAATCAATGAAGAGAGGAGTAAAAGTTCATGCAAATAATAGCAAAATATTATTCAATCGACTTTTTTTTCCATCTCAGAACAACAGATTTCTATAGGTCATATTTCTAAGGCCTATTAATTGATTTATTCATTTGTTCACTCACTTGACAAATAATAATTGACTTGTTAGGATGTGGTTTGAAGTGGGAGAATAATGATTGACAAGAAGCACAGTGGCCCTGCTCTTGTGGCATTTGCAATGTATTAGAGGACAGGAATTTTGCACGAATAACCAGACAGATAACTACTGTTTCAAACAGTGAAGGGACATTGCAGAACACAAGCCTCTAAGAGAAAAGCTGACCTCCTCTGAAGGGGTGGATGGTTAAGATGTGATAGTCCAATGGTTAGACTGAGACGTAAAGAACTTGTGGCGGAGAGTGGCTTACTAGAGCATTCTGACACCAAGTAAACATTTCTGACAAAATGTTTCGGGCATTCTGACATTCTCTTCAAAAGACCTCAATGGCAATTATAGTGTTTACTAAGTTTTGTAACAGTTTTAATAATTTTCTACAAACTGTAGCAATAACATTATATACTATAATGAAATGTTTGGATTTTTGAATCTAGAACTGATAAAAACAATTTAACCAGAAGTTATTTTTTTACATTTTCTACGGCCAGTAGACTATAGCTATACTTGCATCATTCTCTCATAAATAGTCTGTGAACAAGTAAGATTCAAGCAGTGGAAGACATTCAAGCAGCTGAAGAGAAGATTCTGCAGGAGGAACTTCCTGTTCTTGACTTCAAGAAAAAATTTTGGATTGGTAAAATGCTTTGTGTTATGAAGGGTAGTTCCAATGTCCAGGCTCATGAGCTTATGAATGGAATTCGCTTCAACTCTTATCTTTATGTTGCAGCAATGGCACTCACGTATGATAAGTCTTCACTGGCAGAATTTTGAAAAAGTAATTCCAGTGCAGCGAATATAAAAAAGTGCTATCACGGAAAAATATTTTTTCTTCACTGGAATAGAAACCATTAATTTAACTGCTAGATACCTCAAGGTTCTGTTCATACAAAAATCCATTCCTGCAGTCAAAACATTCTTTTCCAAAGATTTCATACGTGTGTGTGTGTGTGTGTGTGTGTGTGTGTGTGTATTTTTTGTGACCAACACTGGTGCTTCTCTACATAGTCATGAAAAGAAATAATAAATATTTTACTTAGGATTTTGAGAAAGCCAGGGAGTCTCGATAAAAATAGCTATAATTTTGGTAATTTTGAAGTAGACCATTTTGCATTCAGAGACTTAATTTTGGGTTGAGAAGCTGGGTGTGACTACAAAGATGCTACCCCGCTATATATCTGCAAAGAATAGATTGAAAATCAGAAGAGAACCACAGAGTATAAGATGTCAACCTCTTATTCTTTGTAAAGAATGAGCATGATTGGTTTGGCTAAAGGAAAAAAACAAAAAAACCCAAAGTGACAGGGAGAATAATTCAGGTAGTTCTCCTTACCTAAAATGAATTTTTTGCTAGGTGATGAGAAACAGATCAATATCAAAGTTTTCTAAAATCCAACCTTGGTTATGGATATAGGTTTTATGCTATACGATTTTGGGGGGATTTTTTTTCGATAACTGCATTGCGTAAGTAGCTTCTGTTTTGCAAAATTTACAGAAATGAAAGTGATTTTTTAACACATGCTGGGGAAACTTTTGGAGCTTTGGAAGTAGAGCATGTGAGGGGCCATCAAACTAAATGTCATTGTCTTCATGGCAAACACACCACTGTTCTGCTTCCCTCTACACATATTCCTCCTGATACATAGAAGTCCCTGCATGGATTTGGTGTAAAGTGGTGTAAGTGTTTAGTGTCTGAATTTTAAGAAAAGTTTCTTAGGGAAATGACATGAAGATGCGAAAGTATATGCCTCTGGAGGTTAGAATGATAGTGTTGGACCCTTTTAGTGTTTACTAAGTAATTTACATTGTAACTTGAAATGGCAATAGCATTACTGATATATGCTTACCAATTCCAATGCAAATGACAAATAAATTCCACATTTTAAGATGTTGTTTTTGTGTGCCTTGGTAGAGCAGTGGTTAGGTCAATTGCCTCCAAAGGAGCATAGGCCACATACCCTTGGGTTGAGTGTCCAGTCTGAGAGAAACAACCAGTGTGAACATGTAAATAAAAATAAAATAAAAGTGCTTCTTCTTCCTCTCTCTTCCTGCCTGCCTACTCACCTTCATTTCTGCCTGCACCTTTCCTTTGGGGGGGAAAGTTTGAAAATCAGTAGAGGAAAAAAGATTTATTTTGAGTGTGTTATACTTTGCACACACCATTCTAAAAGCATCTCAGATTTCAATGATCAGTACTGTCTTTTGGAGCAGTTTTGAAAACTGAATATCCCAAATTAAGCTTAGGTACAGTCAGGTGTATAGCAGATG
This sequence comes from Solenodon paradoxus, assembly GCA_004363575.1. Taxonomy (NCBI): domain Eukaryota; kingdom Metazoa; phylum Chordata; class Mammalia; order Eulipotyphla; family Solenodontidae; genus Solenodon; species Solenodon paradoxus. The sequence goes on from RJWH01000702.1 coordinate 274,946, forward strand.
ATACCAAGTATCTCCTTAATAGACAAAGCTGGAAATTAATACTTGACCTAGCAGGGCAAGGGGAAGAAGGTGGTATATTCAAGAACAGAGACAAACATTCACCCACATACGGACAATTTAGAAAAGAGATTCTAGTGTGTATGGTCCCTATTGTTGGTATAAGGATTCCCAATATGCAAACAATGTACAGGTAGCCAAAACATGTTCTAAGCGAAGAGGTTCATTTTCATCTAAATTTTGCATGGTTCAATGAATGAATGAAAACATGCATTTATTCATCCACTGAGAATGCAGTGGTGAGCAGAACTATTAAGGTTCTTACCTTTATGGATCAAATAGAAACACTAATGAGTAATGTGTAATAAGCTGTGATAAATGGCATGAAGGGAAAGGAAAGTGCTGAGTGCTATGAGGGTATTTAACAGGGAAGCCTAATTGAATCTTGGTTGGATTTTTTGTTGTTGTTTTTAAGATTTTTTGTGTTTGTGGTGGGCCCTTTCATTTCCTTTTTTAGTATCTTTCTCCAAGAGCCATCAAAAAAGGTAGTAGATTAGAAATCCCCATGGTCCTACTCAATATATGCCCTGAGAACACAGGCACATTTAGAGACTTGAGCTCAAAATGTCCTGGGAATTGAGGCTTTTATAGAGATTTTGAGCAAGCTGAGGTTTAGCTACATCAGAAACACCCAAGGCAAGTTATCTAGGAGCTTTGCAAGAGAAAGGAGATCGGTAGTTAGAAGAATTGACCCCAAGGGACCAGGCATTTTTCTGAAAGTTGGGTATTTTCAGACCGAAAGCAGGTGTGTGTGGAAAATGCCAGTTAAAGAAATACATCTTCTCTATACTTTCACTTCTCAGACGAGTTTCAGCTTGCAATTGGGGCCATGATCTGGACCGTCTGAATGAGTTTCACTTTTTACTTTTATTTTCTTTTCCTCTATGGACATTGGCTCTCTTGAAGCAAGCTCTGAGAATTAGAAAAAACTCTGCTTGCTGAAAGTGAATTGCTTTGGGGGCCTTGAGCCCTTCACACTCCTTAAAATGGCTCTCTTTACCTTTTGAAGCTGTGTCATTCTTAGTGTGTTGGCTTTTTGTCTCCTGAAAGGGCAAGATGGCTGCTGCAGAGGCAGGCGCCATGTCCTCACACAGCCAGAGCAGAAGGCTGGGGATGGCATCTCCTTAGAGTATCTGCTCCTTGAGGGCAGGACAAGTCCTGGTTCACTGTTGTGTCCTTTGCGTCTTAAATGGTGTTAGGCACATCAGGGAGGCTTTAAATTAGGGGGTTAAGTAGCTGAATGAATAGATTACTCTTTGATTTAGTACTTTTTCACTTTGGAACAAAACTGTTGGCATGCAAAAGTTTGCAGCCCTTCTTGGCCAAGGGCTGTATAGTGGCTCCAATGATATAGTCAATGTCTCTGGGATGGATGCTTCTCTCAGACATGAAATAAGGACAATATCACCCTTTATACTAATCATTCCCTGAGACTTTAAACAAAGTCACTTTTTTAAAAGTATTTAATAAACAAAGAAAATATTGATAGTTATCAGTGATAAGCAGCAATGATACGTTATTTCAATTAAAATCTAAGTGTGACAAAAACAAGGAAAATGCAGAGTTCTAATACACAGTTCATTGCAGGAGAAGTTTTAGTGAGTAAGCTGAAAATATTCATCAACTGTCTGTTTTCGTTAGTCAAATTAGCCTTGTCACTTTAAGAGTATAGACCTAAAGCCTTCTCGGTGCCTCAGGTGCCTAAGACACAGACTAAGGAAGCCGTGGACCTATGTTTAAGACCTGGAGCCAGGGGTGTCAGAAAAAATAAAGTAAAAACACTATTGACCCTATTTTAAAAGACCCAGTGATCCACAGATTCTTTGAACTCTTGCAGAGGCTACGGTCTGGACGATAGGGGTAGGTCAGTTTTATTGTATTTATAATTTATGATTTCCAAGTTTACAGTTACATTTCTTATTTTCTTTTGCTCTTTCTTATTTCTTGACTTAAAACAATAGAAGTTTATTATCCCACAAGTCTGTATGTCAGATGTCTGAAATGAGTCTTATGAGACTAAGAGAAATTGTTGACAGGGCTGAATTCTTTCTGAAGCCAACAGTGGAGAATTCATTCCTCGTGTTTTCCAGCTTCTAGTGTCTTCCCACATTTCTTGGCTCGTGGCCCTTTTCCAGCAACTGGTCCTCGCTCTGCTTGGTCATGAGATGGTTGAGCCTGACTCTTCTGCCTTCCTTGTATAAAGACTTTAGTGATTACACTGGACCCACTGGGATAATCAAGAATAATCTTCTCATCTAAATATTCTTAATCACATTTATAATCTCACATTTACCATGTGAGATAACGTGTTTAGAGGTTTTAATTATAAACTTGTTTGAACTTAATAACATTCTCAATAGCATAGGAAGACAAAAATAGAATTATAATCATAAAAAGACAAATCCATGGAAAATATTTTTATCATAAACTGATCGATAAAATAGGCAAACATGTATTAAGGATATGACTGATTGTGGCAACATGATTACGTAGGATATTATTTAATTTTTTTTCAGAGTCATCCTTTCATATGTATTTTTTAATTGACAGGAGTAAAAAGATAGTTTTAACGCAATTTTAGTGAGATATAACATTGTGTAACTATAAGGTATACAAAATTTTGATTTGATACACATGTATTGTGATATGATCACCATGGTAGTGTTAGCTAACACCTTTGTCATGTCACAAAATTAACTTCTCCTTTTTGTGGTGAGAGCATTTAAGATTTACTCTCAGGAACTTTCAAGTATGTAGTATGATATTGATATTTATAATTAAATGCTGTGCATTAGTTCCCCAGAACTTATTCATCTTGTAACTAGAAGTATGTAGCCTTTTAAATCTTCCCCTTCACCCCACACCAACCTCCTGGTAACCACCATTCAACAATGTGTTTCTACAAGTTCACTCTATTTAGATTTCACATGTAAGTAAGTGATAGCATTCAGTATTTGTCTTTCTCTGTTTGACTTGTTTCACATAGCATAATGTCCTCAAGTACTATCAATGTTGTTGAGAATGGCAAGATTTCATTTTTTGTGTAGTCGAATGATATTTATATATGTGTGTGTGTGTATACATAAAAATACAATCTTCCTTATACATTCACCTGTTGATGAACACTTACGTTGCCTTATATATAGGTTATGTGAATAATTCTGCAATAAACATGGGAATGCAGGTTTCTCTTTAATATCTTCTTTTCTTTTCCTTTTTTTTTTTTTTTTTGCCACCCCTAGTTCAGGGTCTCAAACCACAGCTTTCATAGTCTGCACTTTAGCCTCCTGGGACACAGAGGGGGGTTATCCTGTTTTCATTGTCTTTGGACATATACCCAGAAGTGGGATTGTTGGACCATATGATAGTTCTATTTTTAAAGTTTTGAGGGACATTTATCCTGTTTTCTATGTAGCTGCACCAATTTGCACTCCCACCAGCAGTGCATAAGAGTTCCCCTTTCTCCAAACCCTGGCCAACACTTGTTATCTTTTGTCTTTTTGATGACAACCATTTCAACGAGTGTGAGCTGCTAGCTCATTGTGGTTTTGATTTGCATTTCCCTGCTGATCAGTGATGTTGAACATCATTTCATATGCATCTTTTCATATATCTGTTGGCTATTCGTATGTCTTCTTTAGAAAATGTACGGATTAAAAAACAAAAAGACTCAGCTATATATTGTCAACAAAGGACTCACTTAGCTTTAAGAACAAAAAGAGGCTCAAAATAAAGGGCTAGAATAATAAAATCACAAGCAAAAGAAAGCAGGAATAGTTTTGCAGTCATATGTTACTCAACAATAGGGATATATTCGAAGAAATGCATTATTAGGTGGTTTCATCATGGTGTGAATGTCAGAGCGTACTCACACACACCTAGACGGAATAGTCTGTACCACACCTAGGCTATGTAAAGGCAGCATCACTGTGTATGTAGTCCTCCAACTGAAATTTCATTATGCAGCACTTATGTCAGACAACTTTAATCCAAAAATAGTAACAAGAGAAAAAGAAGATCATAGATAATGGTGAAAGGGTTAGCTCATCAAGAAGACATCATAATGGTAAGTATATATGCACCCAACTTTGCAGCAGCTAGCTATATTAAGCAAATACTAATGGATCTGAAGGAAGAAATAGGCAACAAAACAATAACATCAGGGGACTTAAATACCCCTACTTCAGCAATGGATGGATCATCCAAATAGAATATCAACAGAGAAATATTAAACTTGAACTCTATTTTAGACCAAATAAACCTAACAGACATATATAGACATTTTGTCTAACAGCAGCAAAATACACATTCTTCTCAAGTGTGCATCAGAGTTCTCTGTGGTAGATCACACAACAGGCCACAAAGAAAGTCTTAGTATAGTTAAGAGAATTGAAATCATACTGAACATTTCTTCTTACTAAAATAGTATGAAACTAGAAATCAACAAGAGAAAAACTAGAAAATTGGCAAGTATGTGAAAATTAAACCACATACTATTGAGCAACCAGTGGGTCAATGAGGAAATCAAAAAGGAAGTAAAGAAAACTTGATACAGTTACATTTCTGAATAGAAATGGGTTTTGCATTGTGATTTTTATGCATTTTATCAGCACTCTGGACTGTTCTTCTGTGTGCAAATGAAGTTGGCCATCTTTCATGTTTCACTCGCTGGAAAAAATATTAATTTTTAATTTGCATTAATAAATTAGCTTATTAGTGTTAATCAAATAACTATTTATCTCTTAAAAGATGTTGAATAATTAGGGAAATGCAAATTAAAACCACAATAAGATACCACTTCACATCCACTAGAATGGCTAAAATAAAAAGCAAGCAAACAGATAATAAAAAACGTTGAAGAGGGTGTGAAAATACTGGAGCTTTCAGATATTCCTGCAAGTGGGAATGTAAATGGTGCAGTCACTCTGGAAAAGTTTGGCACTTCTTTAAAATGTTAAAATACAGTTCCCATATGACTTAGCAATCCTCCTCCTGGGCCCAAGAGAATTGGAAGCAAATCCATACAAAGACTTGTGCATGAATGTTCATGACAACACTATTCGTAATAGAGAAAAAGTGTCAACAGTCCAAATGTCTGTCAACTGATGAGTGGATAAATGTTTTTCTTACAATGGAATATTATTTGAACATTAAAAGGAATGGAGTATTGATGTATATATATATAATATATATACTACAACATGGATGAATCTTGAAAACATTTAGCTGAAAGAAGCACTCACCAAAGCCCATATATTTTATGATTTCATATATATTAAATGTTCTGAATAGTCAAATCCATTGTGACAGAAGGTAAATTACTGGTTTCCAGAGACCGGGGACAAGGGAGAATGGAAACTCACTGCTAACAGAAAGGAGTTTCTTTTTCGGGTGATGGAACTGTTCTAAAATTAGTTAGTGGTGATGGTTGCTTACCTCTGTGAATATGCTAAAAGCATTAAATTATGCACTTTCAAAGAGTGAATTTTATGGTACAGGAACTATATCTTACTAAAACTGTTATAAAAAAGGTTGCTGAAAATTCTTATTTGTTTCTAGAGTGAAAATGGTCTTCCAATGGGATTAAAAAAGATTTAGGAGATTTTTCTCTTCTGCTTTAGCAGCTCATTCCTGAGCTCTGCTGTTACCTCCTACAGTTCACAAGGAGAGTGAGAATGAGAAAACTAAGGAAGGAGGAGAAAATATGAAGCTATTCTGGTAAATATCTCCCTGCTTCAAAAGAAAGTGACTGAAATTATACAATAGACTTAAGAATTAAAAGACATATTTCCACTACATTCAAAACTTGAGTATGATGGTTCCTTTTACAGGGAGAAAAATATCAGAAATATACAAAGTGAAATAAAATGAAAAGGATTAAGCTTTGCTAGTTTTTAGCATATCATGTTTCTTCACAGAAATCCACAGTCAACAAAGGTAAGTTTGGAGATCACTAGCTTATTCTATGCCACTGTACTAGAAGGCAAGGACTTGATCAGACAGCCTGAGTTCAGTGTATGCTCTTTAAGTCACTTGCTAACTCAAGTGTATCAGCCAGGGCCCAGAAAGAAAAGATCAGGTAGTTCTAAAGATGGAATTTAATGTGAGGGAACTAAGTGTGGAGGTGTTGGTTCAAGAGAAAATAGTGAGTTAAGTCCAGGATTTGCAACACCAGGAAGCTGATACTTCTGAAGAAACGGTGTAAAGGACCCGTTTCCAGGGGAAGTGAGGGCCCAGGAAAGTGGGGCTCTCCAGTGTGAACCAGAACCATTAAGAAGAGGCTCCCATGGGAAAGAGTTTACCACTCAGAGGAGGAAGATGACGTCTCTCACTGCTGCCCTCTAGTGTCTGATCAGTGCACCCACTCTGAAGCCTCCAGCTGAGTTCTCCGGTTTTGCTTGCCTATAAAGCTACGCCTTGGTAGAAAGGGACAAGGTAAAAACACAAGGTATTCTCTTTAAGTGAAGAATGACAGTCAACTTCTAGGATTATTGTGAGATAATGGAAAACTCTTAGTAAATTCTGGTCTACTCTAAATGCTCAACTTGGCTAATATTTTGCAGTTTAAACTTAAATAGAGATGCGCTATATGCTTGATATTAACATTTTGGAATTCTGAAATATCATCTGTATACCATAACAGCTATTAATGACATAATTGGACTAATTTAGTGAAATTATTTTATAATACCATTGATGAAAGGTGATTGAATGCTGTTGTTATATGTTAATTCTGTTACAATGGCAAAAAAGGATAACCAAGACTTATACAAGTAAGTGGCATAGGCAGAGCTCAGGCAGGGGAACCAGAGGACCTGGCTACTCATCTTAGCTCATTGGTAACTAGCTGTTTGACTTTAGACTTTGTCCTCAGAGGCTTTATTGATGAAATACGTAGGCTAGCCTAGATGATCTCTAATTCTTTTCTGATGTTGCTATCCTCAGGCTAATAGTCACCAGAAAGACATCTGTGCTTGTAGAGTATTTTCAATGTATTTTCTCATTTATATTCTCATTTAATTCTTACCACACACCCATTTGTTGGGAAGACAAGCATTCTTCATATTTCATGGGGGTTAGGAGGCGGGATCTAAGGGCTGGAGATAGATATTACAAAACCATCAGTGGTAGAAGTGGGACTAGACTTCAAGCCTTCTTACTTCATCTCTCCTAGTGCCCAAGGTGTTTAAATAAGTATCGAGGCTGAAGAAGAATGTACTATAGTCTGATGGAGTTCAGTGATATTTGGCCCATGTGAATACACATGTAGTATGTAATGACTCAGAAAATTACACTCTTGGAATACCACAAGCAAGGGAGTATTTAACTATAACTTTATGGTTATTTAGCCCATATTGAGGTGATTCACTTTGTCATTGTTGTTAAATGTACTCCCAGAAGGAATAGTGTAGAGCATAGAAAGTCATTATAAATTTGTTTACCTATATCAAAAGTGAGAAGGTTCTACCTCAAAAAGACTAGAATCGACAGTGTTGGAGGGGGTGTGGAGATAAATGAGCCGTCCTGCACTGTTGGTAGAAATGTCAATTAGTGCCACCACTTTGGAAAACAGTATGAAGATTATTAAAAAAGAAAAGAAAAGAAAAGTAGCCAACATTTGAACCAGCAATCCCACTTCTTAGGCTTCTTAGGCACATACCCAGAGAATATAAAAACACTAATCAGAAAAATTATATGTACTCCTACGTTCATAGCAGCACAATTCACAATAACCAAGACATGGAAACAACCTGGATGACCCTCAACAAATAATTGGATAAAGAAGCTGTGAGATATGTATGAAAGTCTATGTAGCTGTTGAGAAGAATGAAATCATGCCTTTTGCAGCAACCTGGATGGAACTGGAGGTGATACTAAGTGAAATAAACCAGAAAAAGAAAGATAAGTACAGGATGGTCTCATATGCAGAAGATAAGAAACCAAAACAAACAGACAAATTGCAACAAAATTCACAGGATGTAAGACTGGCTACCTGACGGTGGGCTGGAAGTGGCGGGAACAAGTTGAGCAGAGAGTTAATGAGGTCGTGGTAAAGGACACTGGGACTCTGGTAGTGGGTGTGGTGTGAAATGAACACAGACTGACCTGTGAATTTAATATCCCATAAAGCATGTAACAATGTCAACAAAGGAAAATAGTAATTAAAAAAAAACCAAAATTGCAGATAACAATGATAATTTCTCTTTTTTCTAGTGCTGTTTTTCATTCATTTAAGGGCAGATTTCACTGTAAAGTTGTTCAAAATGCTTTCTTTGTCATGAAAAACAGATCAGGAAATGGACTTCTGCATATCTATATACAAGTCTTTAAACCTATGTACCTTCAAGCAACCTAACATTAAAAGACTATACAATAGTGTATCAATTGTATCAAACTTAAAGTAGTTAGAATCAATTTAATTCATGTCCAATCCAGTAAAAACAAATTGCTTATCCAATAGCAAATAAGTTAGATTCTGAACTGAAAAGGTCACCCCATTGGTCTATTAACCGTCTCCAGAATTGATGTTAATTATTGTGATCATCGTAAGGCATGATCAATGCACAGTGTTTAATCCTGGGCAATAGATGCCATGTGCCGGGCCCAGAACAAAGCTTGGCCTCTGCTCTGTTAAGCTACAGCTTTTCCTCACCAGGAAATGACTGAAGTCAGAACTTTTGGGCTGACTCAGATTTTTCTCCTTTTCAGGATAGTTCTTTAAGAGAAATGGGGTATATCTATAGCAGTAGATTGAAGAACAATATTCTTTCTCATTTATTGATATTAAATGCAGTTTATGTTGCTTTATATATCATGCATACCATATCATAAGTATTACTTGATTTTACACTTATATATCAATTTAAAAAAGAAATGACTTGATTTGAGTACATTAAACATACTGACATTCTAATTGTATTTGACTGATCACTAATATTTTAATGAAAATATAAAAGTAATATCTTATTATTGCTAATATTCCATTTGATGGAAAGTTCAATTATTCTTTTTATTTCTCTTTTTTTTCTGTCTCCTCCCTTTTTCCTTTTCCTACTAACCCTGGAATTACCTGTAATGTGTACCAGCTGTTTCCTTTCTGGGTCGGGTTTTCTTACTTTATTTTTCTGAGTTCTTATTGTTCTTATTGTTGAATTGAAAGTTGGGAACGTGGATGCTCAAGAATTCTTCTCCGATGGGGTATTTGGGTTGCTAAGTCCATAATACAGGCAAGGTCATTGCGTCAGCTCTTAAATCCTGGTTAAACAGGAGAAGCTGGACATGAGAGAGGGGAAAAAGGAAAAACAGTCAGGAGGGGCTATGTGACTGACCAAGTGGGTAAGAAATTGTTTTTGCCTCTGGAAAAAATTTGCTGGGCTAATGTCACTAAAATAGCAACCTAATGTCACAGAAAAGTAGAGAAGGGACAAATTTGTCAAAAGAAAAGGGAACTGTCCTATGGAACCTAGTCTAACCAGTTTACCATTCTTCTCATTGTCCGTTTGCCCAGATTTCTAGGTGCTCCAACAGAATATTCTCTGAACCAAGAGTCAGGGAGGATTGACTGTGCTTCGGCATGATCTAACTGGTCAGTCCCCGAGATCATTTTTATTTACAGTGGTGGTCAGTGAGGAGGGATGGGGATGGTAGTTACAACTGGAGAGGGCCACAACAGTCCATCCACTGGCTCGCAGTTGGTTGGAATCTGTCCTGGCTATCTTTTAGCTCTCAGAGCCTGAATCATTTACCTCTGTAATCTGACTGAATCATATGACCCTCTCGCTCCTCCCCTGAACCCCTGCCCCTCTCTCACTCAGTGGTCATATTTATAACCTCACTTTTTCCCTTACTCATTTTATACTTTGCGTTATTGCTTATTAATTTATTAATTGCTTCCAGACTTCAGCTGCATTGTTACTAACTATTGTGCATTTTAATGGTATTTAGTTTCTTCACTGCTGGTATTTATTGCTTTGCCATCAATTCCCTATTCCCAGCTGTTGTTTGGAAGTAGCATTCTGTATTATTATGTTTCTTCATTGCCTCTTCCCTCTGTCACAGCTGACTGCTTTTTTACCTCTCCCTCTGAGGACTTCCCTACTGTTCTTCCTCTCTGAGTTGCTCCGGAACACTTTGTTGTACCTCCCTCTAGGCACTGCCCTTCCAATAAAATGTGCCATATTCTTCTCTCCCCTTTGCTTTTGCTCTAATAGCTTCTCTGTTGCCTTGGGGGCACTTAGGGTACATTTATTCCCTAGAGTGCAGTCAGGGTCCCACTCCTGTTCTCTCCCCAATTTATCTGACTCAATCCCAGTCTCTACCACAACCTTCTCATCAACGGTTTCTAACACTCTTAATCCCAGGGCTGCCATCCCAGGTTTCTTCTTTCTGCTCCAGTTTTCACCTCGCTGATTCCCATCGCTTCCACATTTTGTGAAGTTATTGCTCTTTGACAAAGTGGCTCCTCTAGTCTAGACTTTGATTCTAAATACATAATATTCCTTCTCCCCAAATGAAAACTACCCTACATATATCTTTCCCCCTAGAATCACTACTAATATCTATTTAATATTTCCTGTGTATCAAGGCTTATGCTTAAGAAGCCATCAGAAGACTTTAGACGTAGTATCTCTTTTCATCTCCACAAGGACAATACAGGCACAGCTCTGTGGCCAGACCACTGCAATAAAGCTAATATCACAATGAAGCAAATCACATGACTATTTTTGGCTTCCCAGTGCACATGAAAATTATGTTTACATATACTGATGTCTATTAAATGTGCAATGGCATGATATCTAATAAAAACAATGTACAGACTTTAATGAAATGTGACACACAGACAAGGTGAGCACATGCTGCAGAAAAGATGGTGCTGATAGACTCTCTTGACACAGAGTTGCCACAAACCTTCAATTTGTCAAAAACAGAGTATCTGGGCAGTGCACTAGAGCAAAGCACAATAAAAGGAAGTGGCCTGCAGTTGTTCTATGAGGGAGGTCTTGCTCCTAGTTCCCGGATGGAGGAACTAAAACGGACGGGGTGAAAGACTTGTTTCCTGTTACATGTGAACAAGTATTGGGCTGGGTTGTCCATCAGGGTTGATGGCAGAACACAAGTCTGGATCACAGGGCTCTGACAAGCCCACGGACAGCAGCCTCTTGCTGTGAAAACAGCTTCTCCATTTCCTTGGCCTTTACTGTTAGCAACTTCCTTGTCCTAATAAAGGAGTTTAGTCCTCGTTTTCTATAGCTGTTTAGCTGGCATTTTCTCTTACACCACTCTGTTAGGAATATTCCATCTGTTCTTTCCCCTCCACAGGGAGGAGAGCTGTCTGGCAGTAGACAATAGGTGCAGATGCAGGCGGCAGGTGGCCCAGGGATTCTGTCACTGAGCAGCAGGAAGTCATAGGACTGGTGATCAGGCAAATCTCTGAATGGTCTAGGGGATACAAGGATCCAGCCCCAAGGGATCTGGGGCTTCAAACCTGGGACTAAAGTAGAAAGTCAGGCAGTGGATGAGCCACTGATATCTTTTCTGGAGCAAGGGCACATGGCGGGCTTGTACTCCAAGATCAAAACGCTCAGGAACTGGAACCAGAGCTCAAGGTCAGGCTGAGGAGGAGCTGCAGTCTGGGACTAACTCTGTCCCAGAGTCAGGAGGCAGGTGAGACTCTGTTGGGGGCTGTGAGCATGATAAGGCCTTGGGGAGTGGTACTGGGAAGAGACAAATAGGTCTGAATATGAGAGATGCTCTAAAGGAAGGTGAGTATCATGGCATGTATAAGAGTACCTTGAATCATTCCCTAAGAACCCGTTGCTGAGCTCTGAATCATATAGGTACTTCCCTTTGTGCAATGAAGCTTCAACAATGAGGACATGGACAGTGCCCTGGACAATTGCAGAAAAATATGCTAGATTGAATCTCACTTTTGGAAAGAAAAGTTAACATCTGATATGGGCTGCTTAATAAGATGAAAACATTTCTATCTGTTTTCACCATTGTGTTCTTAGAATATCTTCAATACAGTAGTTTTTTCTTACGGTCTACCTGAGAGAGTAAATAGCATTACTCCCAGTTTATACATTAAGGAACTGAGGCATAGAGAAGACATAATTTTTCCCCATAACAATATTAACAAAGCTCAGATTTAGACCCAGATGTTTCTGCTCCCAAGGCCATTTGGGAATTAGCTTGTCAAGTGGTTTCAGGTCCCTAAGAAATGGAATGCAGAAAGGCTGGCAATGATAGGCAAAGTCTCAGAACAAGGCTTAAATGAGGGTGACCTCTCAGGGAGATTCGGAGAAGCTGGGCGGAAAAGTTCTGTGCCCCTGAGGACCTGGACCCTGAGTATATATTCAGGATTACTCAGGGAGGGGATGTTCCCAAAATTTTGTAGGAAAAGTAACCAACAAGAAACTCTATGGCAGAATTTCTTGAAGTCTGCATTGCATGCCATTCACCCAAGGGACTTGTTAGAATGCACATTCCAGGTTAGGAAGACTGAGATGATGTCTGTGTTTTTGTATTTTTCATCTGCTATTGGGTGATATCCATGCTGTTGGCCTGGGGTCTGTACTTGGAGTAACAAGTCTTTCCATTTCAAGGGTTATCATCTTAGAGGTCAAAGTCCAGTTCCTTAAGTGCTCCTGGTATTTGAATCAATTCTATTTATGCTCTAAATTATAAAAGTTTGATTGCCAAAGTGCCTTTCAGAGAGTGGTTAGCCTCTATACCTAAATTGTGTCTTCTGTTCAAGTTGAATCATTGGGTCTGGCTATGTGGACTTTGCCGGTACTGTTCTGCAGGTGATAGGATTTTATAGTCATGAAATGTAGTGGTATGCTATAGATCAAAATATTTTACACTTGTTTGACTGTAATCTATGGGGAAGGGGTGAAATGGCCAATTGATTATAATGTGGAATATAAAAAGATCAAGGTCCTACCGCACGTAGCAACAGGGCTGTCCGCAGAAAAGGAGCAGGAGCTCACGGGAAAATGTTCATGTAATATATGAGGCATTAAAAATTCTGTTACATTATTCTTGCCACCAAGATTGTAATGAAAATGGGAAACGGCACCAACTTAACCCATTCTCATTACAATCGTTAGATTGTAATCTTGTGTTCTCCCCTCAAGAGAATGCTAAATGAGATTTTAAACAAAAGAGAGGACAGAGAAGTATGGAGAATAAAGCAGCAAATAGAAATTGGAAAGTTAAAGAAAGTGATGCATGATAGACTTCTCTGTGTTCGTCTGAGGCTTTCTCTTTACTTTAGAAGCAGGAATGGAGAACGGAGCTTTGCAAAGACCAATTTCAGCCTACGTGGAAAATTCATAATGCAACCCAAATACAGTTAGTTAACTATGTCAAATACCAAACACACATATGTCCTACCCTTTGGTAATTTAGTTCACTTTAGATTAGGGGGAAAAAGATGAAATTATCTAAACCAGACAAATACAAATGCAAAACAAAACAAAACAAAAGCGGCAGCAACCAAACAATTCTGAAAGGAAAACCTTGTTAGAAAGGTCATTGTCTGCAGAGTTCATTTTGAACTCTCCATTTTTACCACAGTAGGTAGGTGGACAGGCTTAAGTCATACACCTGCTTGCTTCTTTGCTTCCACGTGACTTACTGAAATAAAGGATCTTTGAAAGCAACAAAGAAAAATGTATAGTATACATTAAAAATGCCATGAAAGCTAACCTTCCAGGATTAATAGAAATCCTTTGCTTTTTGGCCATACTGGTGAATTTTTCAGAGAAAGTCCTATATACTAATCAACTCTGCAAATTTTTACAAAGTACTTACAAAATCTAAGTATTGTGATGGTTACCATGAGAGGTCCAGTCTAAGTTCATTTAGTACTTAATGCAAAAATTCTTATAGATCATTTACTGTGGACCACACATGGAAGGTAGGAAAAGAATGCAGAATAAGAGAGAGATGGGATCTTTACTATGTCTAGTTGAATAGTAGAGCAAGGTTTTACACAAACAAGTGACTAAATATATAGCTATAAGTTTCTGTAAAAACTGGAAATAAAAACAATAATAAGACATGGCCAAATCGAGGAGAGCTAGTAGACTTAGAAGGAAGAAAATGTCTCTTTAAGAAAGTAATAATTAAGGAGGATCTAGAGCAAATCAAGTGAAAAAAATGGGACAAGAGTATCTTTTGTGGAGAAGAGTGACTGGTCATTACCCTCCTGGATGGGTGGACCATAAGGTCTAATTCAGGAAATAAAGTCCATTCAGATGTTTCAAAATGGAGTTTAATATGAGAAGCAAGTTCCAAATACAGAAACATCCAACCACTTTAGAGGAATTGGGCTTTCATCCTGAGATGAGAAGCTATTATCTCTAGGACGCGAGGATAATTGGAAGAAGTTGTGTTCCCAACATCCAGAACAAAGATATTCATGGGCAGCTGAGACCACTGAGGGAGAGGTTATCTGTGTGGGAGCTGAAGCCCTGGGGGAGACTTGCTGTTGTCAATGCCACCTGAAAGCAGAGTGACAGAGAAATACCCTGGCCTCTCTCTCCTTTCCTTTAGTCTTCAGCAAGTGCTTCTGACAGGCCAGAGCTTCCCTGCAGTCCCTGGCATGGGAACCAAGCATGTGTAGTTTGCAGAGGGGAGGAGAAAGGGGGCATGGATCTGAGAAGCAAAAGCCAAAACACTAACCAATGTACAACAGGGAAGCCCTTGATAACTTCTATTGAAAAAAATATCAAGTGGATGAAAGGAACTTGAGAGTGGCATGAAGGTGGTAGGGGGTGGTGGTTTTCATAGAATAATCACTCTGATCAGGTGACATGTGCAGGAAGGAACTCAGATGCAGTGAAGGAAGGAGTCTTTTGTCTGGGGAGAAGTTGTCCAGGCAGAGGCATGCAAATGCTATGACCCTGAGGCTGGAACACACTTGGTATGTCTGAGGAAATTCAGGACCTCAGTGTGACTGTGAGCCATGGAGAAAGACAGCTCAGTTCAGGAGGGTGAAGGGCTTGGCTGATCACATGGGGATTTTGTAATTACAGTAAGAATTCTGTTTTTTTAACCGAGTGAAATAGAAAGCCGCTGGAGGTTTTGGAGCACAGGAATGACTTGACCTGATACAACATTGTAAAGGACTATTTGACTCTTACGTGAGAAAGTGAGAGAGAAAATGGAAACAGTGAGGAGCAGTGGTGTGCTGGCAAATGTTTACAATTGGCTCTCCAAAGGAAAAGAAAAACAGTGAATAAATATATAATCCCAAATTGTTATAAAAGGTAGAAAGGAAAATAACAGGGATGTGAGAGAAAAAGAGGGAAATGGAATTAGGTTAGGTAGGGGGGATGGGCTCTTTGTGAACATGACATTCTAAGAGAGACCTGAGGGAGCCAGGTCCACATCAAAAGCCATCAAGTCTGTCACCCTGGGTTCCAGCAGGCCCATCCGCCAGCAAGTGCAGATGCTGGAGAAAGCTTACTTAAAAAAATAAGCAGATAGTCACTAGGGAAAACGTATCTGCTTTCTTTGGTAACATATTCCAGTGTTTACCATGTTCTCTGGGATTTATCTTTACATCTAACTTGAATCCACCCTACTGCACTTTATTCTGAGTGGAGAGTGGAGAGTAGTTCAATAAGCCTCAAATGTGGTCTCATTAAGTTCTCTGCATTCTGGTGCTTGCGGCTGAAGCACGTGTGGCGCTGAACCCGCTCTCCCTGCCATGTTAGTCCTTGATGTCTGATCCCTCACTTTGGCGAGGTTAGAGAGAATATCGACAAATTGGAATGATGTTGTGAGTCACCTGAGCTGTTGCACAGACCTGTTTGGAATTACTTATAGCCTCTGGATACCAGCACTAAATAAGATGCAGAATGAGACACAAAGGGACCTGCCCTGAGGGTTTTGCAATTCCCACTCTCGAAGCCCAAAGATTCCTGAGCCGGTGGAAGGAAATGAGAAGAAAAAGCAGCTGAAACAGTTCATTGAACCTGTTCTGAGCTTATATGTTGTGTTGTTTTGACAGCTTTTATAAGCATGTTGCATAGATATGGTAATATCGAAACGAAATGGAAATTGAGCAGCCACATAAATACAGAAAAATTACACCACCATATTATAGGCAATTATATAATTACATCAAAGCAATAGTATATTTCAGGAACACCTCAGCTCTTTTACTGTTTTTCAGGTAAAGAATTGGGTTTTAAATGAGAGAAAATTTGAAGGTATAATGAATAAATCTAGGAGGAAAATTTTGATGTTGAGAGCATGTGGTGGTAATTCATAAGAAGAGAGAAAAGAGATTACTGAAACGTCTAGGTTAGTAATGTAAATGTGTAACACTGGTAATGCAAATGTGGCACTAGGCCAGAGAAGGAAAAAATGGAATATGGAAAGAGAACAGCCTGGGGAAATGATCATGATTATGATTAGAAAAGCAATAATGCTTTGTAGTGCTAGATAATCTTGCCATAGAAATATTTCGAAGATGGTAGCTATTTTTGTACCCATTTACCCAAAACATGAACTCATTGTTTATTAACAGTCTTATTGTTATATCCTTCGATTCTGGCCATGTGTGAGTGTGCGTGTTTACTCTGTCTATCTATCTATTCTATCATCTAACCAGTTTCTGTTCCAATGTTTATTATATGTGTGAATATTATTTGTATGTATGTTATACATATTACATATTTTATATAATATGACAGAAAATAGTAGATAATATTGAAAGCTCTAAAATAAATCACTTTGAGTCTCTCAGAAGTGAACTCCTGAATCAAGGACAATGGAGGACAAAAGTAAAACTCCTGCCCACTCTTAACTATTTTGTCCTTCTTTTTAATCAAAGAAGTCATCACCACTGCCTATGTCTCCACCTTTCCCTCTAATCAAGAATTGACCATTGTTTCCTTACCCTCTAAAAGAGTGTAGAAGAGGAGCCTATCTTTTCTATCTTTGACACCCAGGCCCCTTCCTCATATTTCAGCACAGGATATGAGTCTTTAGTCTGCCCCAGCAGCCTTACAACTTATGTCACGTAAATTCTCCAAATGTGTGTCATTAAATTGTGTCTTTTCTTTTGCTAGTTGTGCCTAATGTTAGTTTGTTCATTCAGCCTGTGAAAAACCTCAGAAAAATGGCAGAATTGCTCTTTGATCCTCCCAAAATATATCATAGAAAATACAGTCATATATAACAATTTTATATACATATGTATGTATGTGTGTATATATGTGTGAGTGTGTATATATGTATATCTATACATATAAATATATGATTTCCTAGCAATAAACACAGGAACAGAAACTAGGCAGATACTCCAGAATAAATTTTTACCTTCATGGCGAGTTATCATTTAATATGTAATAAAGAAGAGAAAAGGATAATTTTCAAATTATCTTTAAAATTCAAATGAAGACTCTTAGCAGACAGTGGTACATTTTATTATATAAATGTGTATACAGACAGACTCATACACATAGACACAGAAACACAGAAAGATACATAAATACACAGTCTATTAAAGACAAAGGAAACTGAATAATTGTGTTATGAAGAAAACGCTCTTGGTATGTGGGGTAGTTGAGTATTTGAGCAGATTACTAAAGAAGGCTATAGAAAAAGTCTTGAGGTCTTTCAAAATAATTTTTAAATTGACTGAAAATAAGACATAACTAGTTGAAGGTAGGTATATTCCTACTCAGAAGAGTTTTTTGAACTTGACAACAAACCACAATCTTCAGATTCAGTTATCCCTATCTCATTCAATATACAGAAAATCACCTAAAAATCATGAAACATTCGTTTTGTTTTTATAAACAATGCAGCTTTTCGAAAATGCAAATTTCCATTTGCACACTTAGGTGTTTCTCTCCATATGCTGAGACCATTTCAATGCCAGCATGGATGGTAGTTAGCATGTGCCCTAATTATGTGTCCCCTACTATGGCTTTATCCCTTAGGTCTCAGATCAACTGTCACTTCCTCAGGGAAGTCTTTCCCTTAATTAGATGCTCCCTACCCCCATCCCATTATAGTAACTCAGAAAACCCAGATTTTTTTAATGGCTATTTTATATTTATTTTTGTGTTTATTTATTTTTTTTATCTATCTTTTCTATAAATTGTGACCTCTGTTAAATCAGCAGTCATGCCTATTATGTCTCTGCTATGTTCTCCACATTTAACCGGGCTAAACTCAGAAGCATTCAATAAATATTGTTAAAATGATTGACTATAACCATTTTACTTTTAATGTTTTTAAGAGAAAAAACCCTAAAGTCTAATAAGGGCATGTATACTTCCTTGCATAGATGGGAGTAACCACGTTAAACTGAGTAACTCACCATATTGTGTTAGTTCCTGGTTTAAATACTTCCAACAGCTTTAAATGACAGTGGAGTTAGGGGTGGGGGTGGGGAATGTCAGTTACTGAGGTAGGAAGGGTACAGTGAACAAAGATAGGACCCGCATGAAGATCAAGGTTCTGCTTTCTCTATTGGTGAGTTAAAGAGATTAGGTCTTCTGGTTTAGTAAAAAGATTTTCAAGGATTTTCCTTTACACAGTGAATATCTTTCAAAATGACACCCTCCACTCAACCTTAGAACTCCCTTGTGTGAATATGATTTTTCTATATCAAAGGCTTATTGGGGGGGGGGGGGGCAGTGACAGGCTTTTATTCCCCTACTGTCCTGCTGAGCCTAGATCATTCCAATTAAACAATTTGTACTAAAATTCCAGTCCTGAGTCCTGAGGGCATCCAGACCACATTTCTAGAGTCTGGTCAAAGTGTCTTCAGATGGGGTGAGGGCAAGCTGTTGCTTCCAGTTCACAGTTTGAATATCCTTGAAGACATAAAAAATTCAAGAAAATGACAAACAATAGTCAAAACTGATAGTATTATTGAGAATAATTGCTGTTACAAGAAAGATCAAAGTGTTGACTCACCGCTGGAATACCTAATATACGAAAACAAGGACTCTGGCATGCATTTTTCCAGCAAAAGAAACCAAAACTATAAAACTTTTAAAATATAAAATTATTTATTCAAAGTCATGCTCAAGTGGCAGTATGAAGAGTGAACATACCGAACACATGTCCTTAAGTCAGTGAATTTTTCTCAGATCAGCTTTTTCTATTTTTTCTTTTAGTTTAGATGGTTTAGGCTGTGATATAGCTGAAAAACTCAATCTGGCAGCTCCAGTAATTTACAACGTCTTTTTTTCTACTCTATGTTTTCTGCTCCTTTTATTACTTAAGATTAATTATTATTTGTTCTTTTATTTGGGCAGCTCAAAATGGCCACTCTCACTAGCTACTGAAAATTACTTAATGTAGTCATTTCATGCCATCTTATTACCCAATGGAGACATTGGTTTACTTTTCATTCTTCAAGGTTAATGGGTAGTGTATGGGCATGGAATGCCCATCATCTTGAGTGGTCGTTTCTTTTCTCTTCTGGTTGGTGACGGGCTCATCTGCTCTCAGATGCTCTTTATTTAGCTGAGTGTGGACAGAAGTTGTGCCTGAAGGCTAAGTGCAAGATGAGAAGCCTAGAGGACTATTGTCTGAAGGCAAAGGTCAGTGAAGGTTTAAAGTCAAAGACCGAGGAAGAAGAGAGAAACATACCTCACACTTCAAGCTTCTGAAAACACCCTAGAAGTCCTCTTCATATTTCTTTATGATCTTGATTAAACCAATTGACAAATAAGAGAAAACATAGGTGTACAGAACAAGGAGGTAGGAGAAGACTGGACATGACTAAGGACTTGGTGGTAGACAGCTTAATGTTGTCTTTAGAAAACCTTATTAATGAACTTCTTTTTGGTCCTTATTATGTAGTAGGTGCTGCTCACTAAATTATTTTTGGAAGAATAAATGACAATGGACTGATGATCATGAATGTCACAGAAACCGAAACAATATAGCTGGAAAGGATGTTATATGTAAGCTGAAACTAAGGTTTATTCTCAGAGAGATGAAAGGACTTGGCCATAGTCAAAAATAAGTTATGTGAAGAACTTGGATTAAATAATAGAACTGGAATTTTTGGGAGAGGTATGAGAAATCAAATTTGATCATAAGCAGCACCTTGGTCTACAGAGCATAAATCTAAAGTAATATTATAAAGGCCACCCTTCTTCATAAGAGTGAAAGAAGCTAAAGAATCTGGGAAAATTGATCTCAACAATTCTGTATCCCTAAAAGTATTTAATCCCAATGTGAAGTCCCATAATGACAACTCTGAGAATATGACTTCTAGGTTTTCATTTGAAAAGGACCTTAAAAGTGAGATACTTTGAATAAAAATTCTAGATGTAGTCTAGTGGATTGTGACCAAATGAGCTCTCTCCTTCCCAGTCTCCCTGTGTCCACACTTGCAAGCTATTTTCTCTAAATTATTTAGAAATTGCCTCATCATCCATCTCATCTGTTTGTACAAGCATATCCATAAAGACTTATATAAGCAGTATTATTATCATAATTATTGTTATCATTACCTGCTTTATTTCATATCATTTTCCTTGTGGTTTACCTAGGGTGTTCTGAGGGCTGTTAAAAAGCTTGAAAAAATAAGAATTGTGCATGTAGATATTCATTTTCATTGTGTTATTTAGAAGTCTATCCTAGGGAATCCAGTTAATTCCCAGTTCACTAATCCACAAAAACCTTAAATTTTCGCCTTGCTCCATTGTCAGATAAACAGCAGTAAGATGGAGTGAAGGCTCTTATTATTAAAACTTCATTACTCAGACAAAATATTCAAGCATTCCTATACTGTGGTATATGATCATAAATAATTAAAGCAGAACTACACTTGTCAGAAGAACTGAAGCAAAGATATTCTTCTCCACAGATACTATAGGCAATGACTTCCTCATTAATGCAGCAATTTGCTGAGGATTGCCTATTTAAAGGAATTAGCAAAGTGCTAGCAAGGCTATATTTATCTTTTGAGAGGCTATCCAATATTCAAAATGATAGGCCTTTTGAAGGATACTCATTGAAAGTAACTCATTCTTAAGGTCCTTTTCAAATGAAAACCTAGGAGTCATATTCTCAGAGTTGTCACTATGGGACTTCACATTGGGATTAAATACTTTTAGGGATATAGAATTGTTAAGCTCAGTTTCCCCATATTTTTTACCTTCTTTCACTCTTAGGAAGAAGAGTAGCCTTTATAATATTACTTTAGGCTTGTGCTCTGTAGACCAAGAGGTGCTGCTTATTGCTTCACATAACTTTACTCTGCTAAAAACTCAGAATACATTTATTCAATATTTAATTAAACTAAATAGAGTGGGCATGCACTTATACAACAGAAAAGAGTAATTAATATTAAAAAGAAAATTGTCATCACTCTAAATTAGTCCATTTAAAATGATGGCTCATTTGTAGAAAACTTTATTATTTGTTCATTTTTTCATTCATCCACTCACTCACTCAATAAATATCCACTGAGTATTTACCATGTATCAAGAAATATTTAAAATAGTGAATAAGATAGAGCAGATTCTTACTCTTAGGATATTTGCAGTTTGAGTGGTATTAATTTTTTGTTATTTGACCATTACTGATCTATAGAAAAGCAATTTCATGTATTTCAGCATAATACCAAAAGAAAGCATGTTATAGGAGCACATAGGATGAAAATGATTATATTTAAGGGATCGGGTGAGAGCTCCTTGAGGAAATGACATTAGAGTAAGTAGTAGTAGGATGAGTAGGAGTAAACTTGATGAAACAGGAAATATTCCAGCACTGGCAATAGAATGTGTCAAAACTCAGTAGCCAGGAGAGCCTGACTGTGTTGGGAGATTCCAGTATAGAGCCCAAAAGGGAAGAGGAATGGAAGGAGAGATAGAGGTAGGCAGGGATAGATGGTGGAGGGATATGGAAGTCATGTCATCTGAACTACATTTAAGAGTCATGGAAGAGTTTAAAGCAGAAAAGCAAACAGACTGATTTGCACTGTTGGAAATCACTCTTGCTGTAACATATAGAGAGATGAGAAAGAGAGGAAAAATCTGAAGAGGAGTGACTTGTAAAGAGACAAGGAGAGGTGCTAGTTGAGCCAAGATTGGTTTCATGGGGATGAGGAGAAAATGATCTCGAGGAGATAGAATTAATAGGACTGGGTGACTCTGAATTTGAGGAATCAAAGAGTAAAGGAGTCAAGGGATAAGCATAGATTTCTAGTGTAATGACGGTGCCATTTATGGGAGGGAATGTGGAAGGAGGAGTAGATTGGGGGCATTGTTGTGGTGATGCTTACAGATTTGAACATTGAATTTTATTCACTTCTTGGGAGTTTTTGGGAGGCATTTAGGTAAAGAAGTCTGGTATTAGTGTGACCTGGTGAAGCAGCAGTTAGGTTAATCACCTCCAAAGGAACCCAGGTCATATACTGCTGAGTTCGAGTCCTGGGTGGGGGTGGGGAGACTTCCAGTGTGAACAATTAAATAAATAAGGTGCTTCCTCCTCCTCTTTCATCCTGCCTGCACCTTTCCTTAAAAAAAAAAAAAGACAAAGTCCCGTGTCAGTCAGTTATACAGGTTTGGAACTTAGAAAACAAGCGAAGTATATAGGAAGAAGCAGATGACCTCAGAGTCAGTTATAACTAGACAGCAATTGAAACTGGGAGAGCCAATCAGACTTCCCAGAGGATATAGAACATGTCAAAAAAGAATGAACAGATGGAGGAAGATTAAGCTACAAAAGGGGCCAGAGGAGAAAAAGAAAAATAAAGTAGAGTAGAGACAGAATTTATTGTCGGAAAACAGGGTAATTCAGTGATCTGAAAACAGTGATTTTTAAAAAAAATGTTCAGGCAGGAATGAAGATCAGAGACAGGCAAGCAGAAAGAGAAAGGAGGAAGAAGCACTTTGTTTTATTTATTTATTCATCTCCGTTGTCTCCCCTTCCCCAGGTTCCGAACTCAGGTCTCTGGGATGTATGTGGACCCCGCTAGCCAAAGGTGGTTGACCAAACAGCCGCTTCACCAGCTCATGCATGCCAGAGGTTAAAGAGGTAAGGACCTGTAATTAAATGCAAAATTCAGTAATAGAATCACGTAATGAATTGTATTCCTGACTCAGAGAAAAAAAAATTTATTAGAACCCAGTTGTGATTACAGTCAACAAAAATATTATGGTAGATTTAATATATTCAAATTAAAAATATTTTCCATTTGGTTTTGACTAAACCTTAAATACTGAGTCATGTAATTGGCTGAGTGACCATGAATCATATAATGAGAAATCAATCACTACAATACTTTGATTTAAATCATCACCACCTTCAATTTGTAGGTCATAAGATGATCATCTGATGTCTGGTTTGTCTAAGACAATCCCATCATGCCTGCTATTTCATTGTACATATTAATAGTATCTCCTTTTACTCTCTAAAGTGTTCCCATTTGGACATTAAATGTAATGGCTTTCCAAGACCTAGACATACTGCTTCTGTGACTTTCCAAAATTCAACTCTCACTGCTCAAGTGGGAAGGTGTTCAATTTACACAAGTCTGATTTGCTTATGAGCCTGCTCCATGGTAATTATAAGAAAATCATAGGAGACACATTTATGGATCTTTTTTAATGAAAACACAGTCATAAGCAATTTATAAAGGAAAGGACTATTTTTCTGCTTTGAATGAATAATGTTCAATCAGGAATAATCAATATTTATTGAACACCTATTATGGGTTAGGCACCATGTTCAGATTCTCAAGTTTCTTGCTTGTACTAGGATTTATTTTTTCATACTTTGATTCAGTCTGTAACACTTCGTCCTTATTTTTATTGGGTTCTATATTATTTATATTTTCTTTCTCTTTCCTGCTTTATTAGAAAAGACTCCCCCTTATTATCTAAGTCCATCAATATTCTACTTATATTCTATTTATGCTACCTAGCAGAACACGAGCTAGTTTATGGTCTATGATACATCATAATAAATATATTTGCATCTATAAAATCAAGAAAAGAGTGACTCTAATATAGAGGAGGGGGTATTCCCCTCAGAAAGTGGTTATAATATTTTTCCTTGCAGCATATGGGAGCAATAAATGGGCCAATAAAATGGATGGAGGAGTTAGGGGAAGGTCGTAGAAACACAAGGAATTGAGGGCAGAATGAAGTCTGCCTAGCAGAGTTCCCCTCCTTGTCTACCTAGCCACAGCAGTGGACCAGGACCAGGACCTCAAGGGAAGCCTGGCAGGCCCATGATGAGAACATCAAAAACTCTGAGAAGCAGAAGTCTTTCAGTCTGGAGAAGTGACAAGAGGATTGCTAATGGATGGCAGTGGCTATGCACCAGATGAAGAAAAAACAACAAGAATTTGTTTTTAGAACCAAGATAAGATAAACAATAAAAAGGCTGAAGAATAGAGCAATCAGAAGCAAGTCAGACAGCCCCTTACCAATGGGTAGGAGAACAAGACTAGGCTCCATCCAAACCTGGAAGACAAAGGGCACAGGTTTCAGACTTTTCAAATCTTTTCATGTCAGGAAAATTGAGCATGCTTTGCCAATATATGTGCATTTACTTCTTTATAAGTTAAATGTCTGTATATAGTAATACTATATCATATAAGATCTAAAATATACACAAATAGAGCCTTAAGAAAAGAGATAAACTAAATGTAAAAAGAAGTTCTAAAAATTTCTTCTAATATACCAGTGGATTATCTTGGAGGTCAAACATAAGCCTCGAAGCAGAAGAAGGGTCAAGAAGTTGTTGGAGTTTTCAGGATAATTTGTATTGACCTTGGTTCTAGAAAAGGGAATATCAGTTTTGATTTCCAATTCCTGCTGATTTGTTATTAGGTTGCCCATTTGATTTCAATGTGCTTTTTTTAGGTGACAGTCTTTCAGAGCTATCAAGTATAGGTTAGTTAATGGACAGGGCAACACTGCAAGTGGTGTGTGTTGGAATAAGCAGAAAGGGATGGATTTGGAGTGAGTATACTAGAGATGGTTCATGGAGTAAAAAGACTATAGAGGAGTCTTGTGTTTTCAGAGAAAGTGTGTCGTGAAGCAGCAAGGGAATTGCTCTTCTTGTTGGAGAGGGTGATGCAAAGAGTGGAGTAGTTGTGTTTCTTTTCTTCTTCTAGAAAATAATGAAAGAAAATAAGGAATCTGTTAAGTTTATTGAAGAGGCAACTACTAGCCTTCAGTAACTAGCTTTGATTGTGGTCTCTCTGAGATCCATCCTGTGCCCATCTTATGAACACAGGAACAAAGATGAGCAGAAAGAAGTTTTGTTTTACCCTTGAATGTGTGAATATGTGCTTTGTAAAATATGTTGTGTAGCTTGTCGTTCATTTGAATAAATGGTAACTCTCTAGGATGGCTTGGGGCAACTTCCTGATCTCTTTTTGGATCATAACACATACTGTAGACAAATTCAAAATTTATCTCTTATATATCTTTTTAAAGAAGAAACTACTTTCGGCTACAGAATTCCTTGATCAGCTTTCCTAGTCTTGAACCTTTGGCTACCCTTTTATCTTCATTTAATTACTCATCAACTATATGTTTTTCATGTCATTCATTTATTAACATATTTCTCCACTGTATTCATTGACTCAACATTGATAAAATACATGCTACAGTCTAGGAACTGGGTATATTCATGAATGTCTGAGTAGTAGAAAGTTGTGATTTTCTAAATGTAAGTCCTTGTGAGGTGTCTTTCCAACTAGAGAGAATTTGTCTAGGATAACGTGACTAATCAACTTGGCTTTCTTATTATGCAGTTTGAATTCCAAACTTACAAAAAAGAAAATTTGAATCAAATTATTTATTTACTATTGTTGCTTTAGACCTTAGGTGCAAAGGGTTGAGTTAATCATTGGTTCCTGTAAGACCCCTCTTTGATTTATTTATTTTTCACCTGTATTTCCTTACCCAATTCCCATTCTTCTACCTTTCTTTGCTGTAGGCATTTATTCTAATATATTTGATATATGCCTTCAAATGTGTAACTATGTGAATTGTGAAATATGCACAGTGGATTGTGTTTTTCATTTATATAAGTGGTATTGTATTATAGACTTTGTCTTTTAAAATACTTTTCACTCAATTTTGTTGTTAACTTTTTAAACCACATTTTCATGGTTCTGTATGTATATCTTATTTGTTGCTTCTAAGCGCTTCATAGAATTCTAGAATACTTTCTTTATGCATTTCTCTAATGATGTATAACAAGTTTACTACTAGTTGCATTACCACAAATAACACTGTGATAAATATCCTTATTCATGTAACTTTATAGATCTGTATGAGAGTTTTTATGAGATAACTAGGTCATGAGATACATGTTCACTTCATTTTTCTAATTTTCAATATTTTAAATTAAACACTGCCAGAGATCATTTGAAAAAATCTCTGTGCTTATTTATATTCTTATCAGTAGTATATGAAGTTTTCTGTTACCCCACATTTCTGATAATCTGTAAGAAGTAGCTAATTGTTTAAAGTTGTATTGATCTTATTACCAGTGAATCTGTTTATATTTTTCAATAATTGTGAAGAGGATGCTATCATATATTGCCCAGATTCTCTTTAAAGCACAGGCTTATTTTTGCTTCAAGGAAATTTCTCCAGCAGCTGGGAATGCTCCTGGTTGATGACTCTCAGCTGTCAACCCGCTCCTAAAATTACTCTTGGGAGATGAGAACTGCCTGGTCCAAGTTCATGTGCCCTTTCCAGAATCAAATACACCTAATAATCTACATCCCACAACTGGTTCATCTGGGGGCATAGAACCAGTTGTCTCACCCTGCCGTGGGACAACTCAGAAGAACTACCATCCCCCCACCGCTAAAAGTTGTCTGTGGGGTCAGATGAACCTTTGAGACTGTAGTGAAACTCATTTTATTCCTCTGTCCAATCCTACTTCCTTCCTTTCTTTCGCATGTATTGATTTTAGGGAGGATTCTCTAATAATCTTTCTTCATGTTAATCTCTAAGGAACACAATATGCAGCAGTTGGTGCCAAGAGTGGGACAGTTTGAGAAAGCACATGCTAAGACAGAATTCTAGACATAGATCCCCTTGAGTCTGACAATTAGGACCCTCATTGTGGTAGTAGTAGGTGTATCAGGATTAGACCTGCAAAAGGTAGCAGCGAAATCTTAAAAGCTTTCATCACTCATTAGCTTAAATTAGTGAACCAATGAAAAGAAATGCACTAGTGTGCGCAAAGTATTCAGTATTTAATAAACATGAGGGAAATGGTAATCATATGAACAATAAATTTAAGTGACTTTTGCTAGGGGATTGGTACTTTAAAAATGATGATGGGTGATAGAGACCGATTGCCTTAAGGCAAAGTATGAAATCAGGTTCTTTTATAGTTCCTGAAGAGCCCAAAGAGCCAAAGATTAGACTCAAGACTGAAACATAAAAGTAGTAAAGCTCCAGAGCATTTTAATGATCAATCTAGACAGGTTCCCTAAGATGAAGGAACAAACTGGAGAAGAGCAGGATCCTGAAATATCTTAGTTGCTATACATGAAAATTTTGAAGCAATTCACAACTTCATATTCAAGGTGTAAGCCCTCTCTGTTTAACTGGAAAAACAGATAACTAGAACTGAACTCATAGTAATAAGGATAAGATCTCAAAATAAGAGAGACATGAGATGCCTGGGTCAGAGTCACTGACATGATTGCATTTAATCATCAGAAACAAGTCAGACACAATTGTTACAATAAATGGCAAATCAGAGTGGCAACCACGGAATTGTCAGAACCCAGTATTAGTTCTTTTTCCTATGCGATAAAAGTTATCATAGAGGAGGAAAGCCAATTTCTGAAACTGTTCCCACCACATTAATATATATAATTAAAGAAAAATTGCAACCCTGGGGCTGGAGGATAGCAAAAATTTGTGTCTCTCTTAAGGACCTAAATAACTCAGAGGTGGCCCCTATCACATCTCTGTTTAATTCATAAGTCTGGCAGCTGCAAAAGCAGATGGAACCTGAAGGGCGACAATAGACTACTGTAAGTGCAACCAAGTGCAGCCCATTGCATCTGCAGGGCCATATGTGGCATCTTCTGTAGAGTGGATTAGATGACCTCAAGGGTGGAGGATGCAGCCTTTGATCTGGAGGTACATTCTTTGTCACCTCAATCAAAGGGGAAGATCAGAGAATTTGCATTCACTTGGAACAGAGACTAGTAACCAGAAACGATCTATAAGTCATAAATATCAATAGTATATCTTCTTGTCATAATATAGTCTGACTTTTCAGAGAGACCTGGAATGTCTGAGACATTCTGCAGAACATCACATTTTCTTTCTACAGCAATGATGCTATGCTGTCTTGACTAGATACAGTAAGCTGTAACAAGTATGCTGGAAACCATATGAAGATACATGCACTTAAAGCTATATAGGATAAATTCTATGAAGATTTAGGAACTTACCATATTAAAGAAATTTTAGAAATCTAGTGGCCTGGCACGTACTCGAGTTTCGATCCTATAGTGATAACAGCAAGAAAATTATTGTATCTCATGCCTTCCAGTACAAGAAAGAAGTACGGTAATCTCTTTTTGAGTTTTGATGGTATGTATTCCATGTGAAATACTGTCTTCTTTGTATGGGACCCATAACAGAAAAAAGTTCTGTTGCACATTAAAAATGCTAGTCTAGCATCCATACCAGTTGGGATACACAACTCAGTTCATCCTGTAGTTTTGGAGGTATCTGAGGGGGAGAGGGAAGCTGCCGTGTGAATTTTTAGGCAAGCTGTAAAGTTTCGGAGTAAGGGCATACCATTTATAGTAACTCATAATACTTCTGGTCAGTTACTGGGCCCTGGTAGAGATGAAGCACCTGACTATGTGTCATCAAGTGACAACATGGCCAGACCCCCAATTATATGATAGGTTCTGTCAGATTATCCATGTCCTACAGTTGGACAAGCCCAACAGCTACCCATTGTGAGATGGAAATGGTACATTTGGGATTTAGCCCAAGTAGGACCATGCAGCAAAGTATATTTCCCAAACAGTAAGCTTAGTCTACCTTGTCACCCACACTGTTATACTCTTGATAAGCTCACATGCAGGGTCAGCTGATAAAGAAAGAAAAACGCTGAGCTTGGTTCATAAATGGATTTACTTGATATATGTTTACATTTCGGAGGTTTTCCAACATGCCTGAAAATTCTTTGACATTCTATGACATTCTTTATCCCTATCAAAAGATAGAGTCTGATTGTCCTGCCCTTGAATACAGACTGGACTTGTATCTAACTTCTAACCCATAGTAAAGGCAGAACTGACAATAAGTGATTTCCCATGTTAGGTCATAAAAGGTATAATGTTTCCCTCTTGGATATTTCTTCTTCTTGAGATGCCTTTTTCTTAAAACCTACTCATCATGACTTGAGAAAGCTAAATAGTTATATTAAAAGGCCATGTGTAGTTCTTTCATCCATGGCAACAGCTGAGATCTTAGCCAACTGATAGACATGTAAGTACAAAATCTTCTCATGATTCTATTTCCTACCTTTCAGCTGCCTCACTTATCCTGCTTTTGATATGTGAGACAGAAATAATTGTCATTTTAAGCCACTACATTTTGGGGTTATGTAGCAATAGATAACAAGAAGAGAAGCTGAAAAACAGCCCAACCATAGATGACTTTATAATATAGTCATGAGGGTAAATCATCCTAATAAATTTGGGGTGGTGTAATTGTTTATCTTCATGTAGCAAGACAAATGCTCCAATTCTTGATATACCAAGAAGTCTGTATACAAATATAGGAACTTAGGTATAGTAACTAGTGACTTGACCAACTGATCAGTGACTTGAAAGAGTATGATTGGCAGATTGGGAAAGACAAGATCTGGGGTAAGGGTATGTGGTTGACATGGGAATGCATTTGAAACATGATTTTACAATATGAGAGCACCTGTCAGCCTTGAAGCACTAAACAATCAACTTATACAATAGTTTGGCCAGGTTATGTGAACCAGCTTCTGTCATTGACTGCCCCTGTGCTGGCACGATGGGCACATGAATGAGAATAACCATGGTGATAGGATAGAAATTATGCCCTGATCCAATAGTCTGGGCCCGTACTCGTTAAGGCTGATGTGCTACTGTCCCCACTGAAAATTTGACTTGCCAGCAAAAGAAATAAAAAATGAACCTTTCCAATTTGATACCATCTCTGAAGGAATTACTTGATGGAAAATCAACTATTTTTAACCTCTTTACCATGAAAAAGGATACTAATTCATTTTCAATAGAATAGACATATATTCCTTTTCTACTGTAACCTCTGCTGGCATCACTATCTAAGTGTTATAGAGTGTTTGATCCACCAACATGGGATCCCATGTAATTTTACATCAGACCTATAGATCATAATTCAAGAGAAGGTGGCATGTATGTTACAGAATACAGCAAGAAGGAGGTATTTAGTATTGAGATGTTTCACTGGGGTAAGTCTTGGTCCTCCATTGCCCAGTTTTTTATATAAATGGCTATCACAGAGAGACTTGACCAGGAGTCCAAATACTTTTGTAATGAAAGTCTGTGTCAGCCCTTCAGGTAAGTAAACTAAATGAGGAGAAGTTCTAACTCAGGGTAAAGGAAGTCTAGAATGATAGTAAAAAGAGTTAAGTGAGAAAGACAAGTTGCAGCTGTAGAGCTGTGAATTATCCCACTAAACTTTCTCTTCTGACTTCATACCAATATCTGGAATTTCTGCTTACGGAATGAATAAAGAGAAATGGACCTAAGTGGCACTGGGGTGAATGTAGTCGATGTTATGATATGCTATCTGGATCCTATTTTACATCTGAAGGACTTATGCCATAAATTTCTGGTAATTCTGCTGGTCAGTGCCCTCAGTTGTAAGCTTTTTTGGGGGACTTGACCTTGGTGGAAAAGAATCACCTTACCCCAAGTCACTGTCTTTCATGCCATCCTTATTCAAACATTGGTAAGTATTACAATATAAAGTCTACTCCTCTTTTCCCATTTCAGGAAAATTCTGAAGGACCATCTATTCTAGTTATCTATAGCTGTACATCAAATCACCTCAAAACTTAGTAGTTTAAAGGACGTGATCACTTTATCATTTTGCAAGGTTTCTGTGCTGCAGGAATTTGAGAGAAGATCATTAGAGAAATTGTGGTTTAGGCTCTCACATGATTTTAGTCAGACAGTGACTAGAACTAAAACAAAAGTGAGTGTGAAGACAACTGGAGATTGACTGGGTCTCTCTCTCTCTCTCTCTCTCTCTGCTCTTGTAGTTGCATCTCAGGACCTCAACGTTTGCTCTCCATGTGAACAAATATTGTTAAGTGAAAATGGTGCAATTCAAAATAATGATTAAGTATACCTCATCTGTACAAAGCAAAAAGGATGCATTAATATACATGCTTGCATTCCCATAGAATATCTCTGGAGTGATAATTAAGGAACAGATAATAGTGGTTGCCTCTGGGAAGGACAGCTGGGAACTGAGGATTGAGGTGGGAGGAAGACTTTCTTTACATTCCATATCCCTTTGAACTATTTAATTTTTTAATGATATGTACATATTAGTTTTAAAAATAAATTAAAGTCATTCTAAAACTTAGTTTTATTCTCTCACATAAGTTGTGGAATATTATCCCATAATATTGATTTGACTCAAAGATTTTATTCCCCTGGTTGATTATATGGTCTTGTTTTCCTTTCTGTAAGCACAAAGAGATGATTAGGGAAAATGCTTTTTGAGTAAAAAGTGGAGAAAAATCGTGATTTTAGAGTCTGTAACAATGATAACTCCTATTTAAAGGGAATTGAGATTGGAATAATTTTCATTGTATTTCAACAGTATTGAAGTGAAGAGTTAATAAATTCCTCACAAACATGTTTTATGGGGTGAATAGTACTGTCTCTCCCCTTCAATTTATATATCTGAAAAAAATAGGGGAATCTCTGTTGTGATCTTGAAGGTGATACTTTAAGAGAGATATCATAGAAGAGATTTATACATTAGACATACAGAATGAGAACAGGAGAAAAATTTTCTCTCTTGAAAGATTTAAAAAAAAAATTTTTTAAATAAGGTATTCATGGTCATTCCTAACAGCAAGAATGAACTCTCTGTGGACTAGGAAAAAAGAGGCATTCTGTAAAGATGGTAGTAGAAGGACAACTCTCACTGCCTGGCCAAATAAGATGCTGCTACAAGGTTAGAGTTGATGTCACTGTACAAAAGACATTACTGAAGAAAGGTGACCCTATCAGGAAATATCACAACCCAGGAGACCTGCTGGAGAATTCTTTCCCATATGATGCACATGGCAGATCCTGTGGTCACCTCTAGTTTCAGCTATAGTCTTTCTATAGAGTTTCATACATATCTGGATACACACCGATCAGGTCCAATCTTAAGTAAAATCTTTTCTGCTTTATGACCCAGAATCTTCTTCAAAACTAAGACAACCCCTTTGACCTATAGGCAAACATAGTGGGGACAGTCAACACTCCCAGGGGGACCCCTCAACAAATGAAGAGTGAAGGAGTCCTTTAACAGTTCTGAGAGGATTCACTATTCTTCTAGAGATCCCAGTGAGAGAATCACAAACGTTCACTTCTATTTGCTTTTCCTGCTTACTTAGCTCACTCTCATCATTCTTTTGCTTTCTTTTAAACTAACTTAATTTTCTTGGATCTGTTTTAAGGACACCCAAATCCAAAACTGTTTTTTTGGATCTGTTTTAAGACAGTAAATAACCAACAAATACCCAATATCTGAAGATGGCCAACACAAAGAAAGATATTGCTCCTACCACAAGTAGAAAATTGTTATACCCAAAGAATGAAATAAGACCTGCCAGTTACAACTTTTTGGAAATGAAAAACATGATTGTTGAAATAAAAAATTCATTAAGTGGGTTGAGTAGCTGTTGGATATACCTGATAAATGAATCTGTGAGTTTAAGTAAAGGGAGATATGCTCTCTGAATATATCCCAATGACATTGATAGTCAGAAAGTATGAAATTTCAGAGATATGAATAAGAGATCTAGGTGAGTCACCTTTCATTAAGAAAGGCTTATAAAAAACTAGAATTGGCATAGCCAAGAATAATCAACACAGGAAGAAGTAATTCTAAGAATTTTCATAACTAAAGAAAGACTTCAGATTGATAGTTCGTCAAGTGTAATAAAAAATAAAAAATAAACAAGAAAATACGTGCATTTACATATCAATGTTTTAGTGACATAACTGAGCTCCTTGGTTTGATTCACTATAGTATTATTTATATTCTGATAGTTGGGTGGTTTCAAATGAGGCAGTTTTTATTTTTAAGCGAAGACTGTAGATAGCAATAGAGGTAAACTGAAATGAATGTTTAAGTAATGACCAGGTAACTTGAAATATTAATAATAGCCAGAGAAAGTCTCTAGCTTATCCCCTTTATTAAAGTGTCAGACAATAAAAATAACTGAGTATTAGTGGATCAGATCCTGTGATTGGAGGAAAAGCAAGTTTCAGAAAGATCACTGCTGGTCATCTTACTGATTATTTGGATCATGTCACAATGAATGAAGCCAGCTCTATGGAGTAGACTGGCCACTGAAATTCATGTGCTGGTGAAACAACCTGTTTCCTACATTGTCTCCTTTCCCCTCCTTTATACCATGGAGAGTGGTGGTCTATATAGCAGACATTTAATGGCTCATCTTCAGGTGCCAATTATTTGCATGGTGGCTGTGTTTTTATGACACCAAAACAATTATTTATTCCTGTTATAAAGAAAAAGCAGCACACCGGTTAGCTTATGTAGACAAACATTTATGTGTGCTGAATTTCTCACCCTTTGATTGGTTGATTTGATACTGTGCATACACAGCCTGTGCTTGGCACTGAGGCGTCATTGTTTCCATTGTGCCTACCTTTTATGGAGCCTTCCTTTTATGGAGATGGATTTATTTACTTTACTGGTCTTTTGACACCATAGTAGCATTGTCTCTTTCTCATAGTTAAGTACTGTAGCATTGTCTCTTTCTCATAGTTAAGTACTGAAGAAGGGTTAATCCATGTGTTCCCCAAGTCTAAACTTCTCTTGCCATGTTAAGCAATTCCTGCTTAAATCTGGAGGAATGCCTCCCAAATCTCTGTAGAGCTGGCAACCAGAAGTAGTGTACATGCCTTTTCATATCTTAAGGGAAGCAGTTGTGTATAGGTGGTGTTTGATGACTTTCTTTATCTTAACACAAAAATCTCTGGGGCACACTCCGGTCTCTCAACATGTCTCTATGTAACTACACTCCTTTCTTTTAGCTACTTGGGTTCAGCTAACCAAATGGTGGCAGAAATGTGTATAGGTGATCTTAAATCATTCTGATTTTCCCAAGTCCCTCTGCAGTTTTTGGATGGAACATATGGCAATGTTATGTCTATTTGAAAAAGCCTTTGCATCATATGTTTATACAACTGCTCACTATCCCAAGGCAAAAATTCTTTTCCTGTTATTGCCCATTTGCTGACTAAAGAAATTATCCTCTTTATGTATTCTGGTACTTTACCTTGATATCTTGCATGTTTAATTATGTAACCCTCAGTCCATAATCTATATCTTCATCATCTAAGGCCATTTTGCTTCTGTGCATCCAACGCTTAATGATATGTTGGAAGATAAAGGAGAGATATTTAAAGGATTCTTCTACTACTACTCTTTCTAAGATTTTTTTAAAAAAAATCACAGAATCATAAGTAACAGAGTCAATAGGGAAAGATTAGTAGATTCTCAGATGCTGCTTCTACATCTCTCAATCATGTTGTGCTACTAAAACTGATGATACCTTAAACCTTTAACATCAAATAATTCAACTTAGATTTCACAAAGCATATATTACAAGACAATGGGAATAGTTCTACTTACCTGCAAATGCAGTCACCCCAAATTCTGTATAGTGGAGAGTTGTGATCATTTTACCCCTGTCAGCAACAATCTCCATGTGAATGATGGTAAGAAGAGCCTTGGGAAATCCAACTAAACCTAATATTTAGACAGTAAAATTAACTGTAGGAGAACATAGTGAGGATAAACCATAATGGAGAGTTCAGAATCTAACATGAGGCATAGAACTGTCGACAAGTCCAGTTAGAGATTTTCTTATAAATGAGATGTACAACTTGTCCCACCAACCCTCTCCTGCTCCGTCCTACTTTAATGGCCTTTAACTATTTCCAGGAATAAATTTTCTTCTTGGAGTTCCTCTGAACTGTATGCCTTTTTATCATGTCACAACTGAGCAAGTGATTCTAACTTGAATCATTTCTATTCCTATATAGGAGAGTGCTTCTACTTCACTAATGGAACCAACTGTCAATTTAGGCCCATGATCTTCATGAGAGCTCACTCATAAGGAGTGTTGGGAAGGGGGCAATGCAACATTTAAATATTTTAAGTTTGAAATTCGACAATTACATGGTCATTCAGCACTTTGTGATTGTTTTGCTGAGGCCCCACATCAAAGTGTGTTTGAAATGTAGAGGTTAAACTGGTTGACCTGGGAACTTCTTAGAAGAAGTTCATTAGCTAATGCAGTACAAAAATCTAACTTGAATTGGGCATCACATTTTGTATGTAAACCAAAGGTATCGAATTTGTGGCTTTTGCTAGCTTTGCAGAAAAGGTTTTTTAAAAATACATTTCTTGATAGTGCGAAACTAGCAAAAGCCACAAATGGAATGGGTTTGCTTCTCATGGAAAACCTTTCGCATCCTGGAGCTCTGGTAAGCCTCCACAGTACTTTGCGGTTTGCAGCTCCAATCTCAGAACAGGTCTGTTATCATCTTAGCTCCTGGAGAAGATGAACAAGTTCCACATAGACCACTGGCGTGGCCTATGGGATACTGCCCATCTCATTGGCAAGCTAATGTTTCTCCATCAGTTTCCAGCTTCATAATAGTAGGACCAAGAATCATACTTAGGAAAGTAATTTATTGGCCCCAGATGAATAGATGGGGGAATATCAGACATCAGTGTGTCTGAAGATAGAGTCTATGGTAAAAATGAAATGAATTAGTCAAGCAAAGAGAGAGAAAGTGGCAGCTATTACAGTCCATGGCCACAATAGTTGAAAACTCATGCAACAGCAGCTACACTTGGACAAAAAAAGCATAAAGCATATAACAATATGGGACAACTTGGAAAATAGATGAAAGGGCTTTAGATTATCTAAGCTTCTATATAAAGAAGAGAGATAGAGGTAGAAAATATAAAGTGCCAAGAATCTGATCCATGTTATATCCAAGC
Organism: Solenodon paradoxus; assembly: GCA_004363575.1. Taxonomy (NCBI): domain Eukaryota; kingdom Metazoa; phylum Chordata; class Mammalia; order Eulipotyphla; family Solenodontidae; genus Solenodon; species Solenodon paradoxus. Next base: position 311,308 of record RJWH01000702.1, read on the forward strand.
TGTAGTCTAAAATTTTGCGATAGCTTTCTTTACTGTTTATCTTTTGAGATATCCTTTAAGAAATTTTATTGAAGAAACATTGCATCATAATATTGCATAAGTTTAACGTGCGCATCATTGTAAATTAGCCTCTGTATATAATTCAGTAAGTTCACCAACAATCTAGTTCTGTCTTTCACCATAAAACTGACCCCTTTTATGACTTGCTCACTCCTTCTCTCTTCCTTTCCGGTAACTAATAATTCAATTCTAAGGCTAGAAATCTATTTTGTTTGGTTTGGTTCGCTTGTCTGAATTCTCTATGAAATAAAGTATGTGATGTTTGTCTTTCTCCTTCTGACTTACCTCACTAAACATATTTCCCTCTATGTCCATCTGTGTTGTTGCAAATAGAAGGATTTTATCATTTTTTAAATAGATGAGGAGATTCCATTGTGTAAATATGTCACATTTTCTTTATCCACTCATCTGTTAATGGGCACTTAGGTGTATTTCCAGTTCTTACCTATTATAAATAAGACTATACAAAGACATGGTGGTGCCTAAATCTCTTTGAATTAGTGTTTTTGTGTTTCTTTGGTAAATGCCTGAAAGTGGTGATAATGGGGCCATATTGCATTTATATATTTTTTTTAATTTTTGAGGATTCTTCATATTGTTTTCCACAATGGTTGCATCAGTTTATACTCCCACCGTTAGTGTGAGATTCCTTTTGCTCTGCATCTCCTTCAACAAGAGATCTTTTTAATTACACAGCGTTTGATTTAATCATTGGTATTCACTTTCTATCCCTTGTCTTTCTTTGGCTGCTAGAGGCCATTTCAATATTCTTTGGGAGAATCAACACAATAACTGGGAACAAAGAGAAAAGAAACACAGGTGAGTTTGCTCTGTTCCTTTCTTTAATTTTTACATTGGTCAGAGATAAAATGGAAAGAGAACTGAAAACTCTTAGTTAAAAAGCAGTCTTTAAATGATCTGTGGATTTTGTTGATTTGTGTACCTTTACAGAATTGAAGCTGAGTGTGGAAGAGTATTCTAAGTGTATTTGTGGGAGCTGAGAAATACGAAGGTAAAATCAGCACTTTCAGGAAGTATTTATGTTCCAGAAAATCATTGTACTAGTGCACAATGTACATTCCTACCTCAAGATATTTTTGGGCAATTTAATATTCATGAAAAAAATAAGAATAGAAAGAAGTTCAAAAAGGCTCTTTGGTTCATATGACTAATAATCGCACCATGTGAGAGCCATGACCTAGCTTGGAAAAGTCAGTATGCTCTGTGTAGACTCTTTCCCAGGTCACTCTTCTTGGGAATGGTCAGAAAAACAAACACCAAAATCTTAGTTTCACTATAAAGCAGCCTACTTCAAATGAAATAGTGTATTCTAATTGGAATTGGGATAGATGTTTGTGAACTCTTCTCACTTCAAACTGAGAAATCCCAGCAGTTGCGAGAAGAAGCTATCACACGGTTACTTTCTTGGGGATCAGAGCTAGACCCAGTTTTCACTTGCGAGTCTCTACATATAAATCTGGAAGAGTATGGAGAGGAGCAGGGCCCTGTAAATAAGCTGAGGCTCCATCCTGAGAAACATGAGAGTTTGGGGACAGCAGGACTGTCAACACTGGATTACACAGTGTCAAATCATGCAGCTCCAGGACGGGGAAGTCAGGCTAAGGGGGTGTCTCCATTACAACGCCAATGGGCTCTTTCTGAGCAGCACTTCTGAGAAAATCTCATCTGAGCATCTTTTGAAAATGTTCCAAATTCGGGCTACCCTTTGTCACTGTCAACAAAAGCTGCATTTATTGTGGACATTTGAATGTTTCTGCTTCTGCATGTGTCACAACCAACACAGACTCTCTGAGAACAACTCATCATTTGTATGAAAGTAATGAGGTTGTACTTTTTTTTTTTTTTTCCTCTCCTGAACATTATGCCTGAATTGTATGCTGACCAGAGGGAAAATGTCTGACCGTGGATATCAGCTAAGCTTTCTTTTTTTTTTCTTTCCCAAAGCTTGTAAAATAGATGATTCTTCTTGCCAGGATAAGTTTTTGAGCACAAAATTCATTTTAATAGCAGTTTTTGCTTATTAAACAAACCACTGTGGCTTTTTTTCCTGTTTACTTCCACAGCCGGAATCACAGAAGCACAAAACAAATCAGCCTAATTTTGCCGTGAACTTTGCTTTTGACATCTTTCTATTTTTCAAAGAGAATAAATGTGCTGTTACTCCACTGCTCTTTCAGACTGAAGAAGCGGAGAGCTATTTTTGAAGCTCCTTAAATCAGAAGCTATGGCTTTTTACAAAAACAGCCCCACGGGACATTGAGATTGTGTTTGGAAACACGTGATAAAAAAAAAAAGAAAGAAAGAAAAGAAACAAACCGTAAAAATGAACCAGGATCATCTTGTAATTGGACAGAGAGGACTTCCTGCTGCTTCCTTGCTTTTTTAAAAAGCCGGTGCTCCCATGTTTCTCACCTTTTGCTGCCAGAGATTGTACACAAACTCTCCAAATCACAGCTGAGAGTCAGACCCCCTGTTTGGAAGAGAACTTTCTCCCCTCAATATTCTCTTTTATTGATGTTATGGAAAGAAATTAGGGATACACAAAGAATCAACGGTAGTTAAAGTGAAAATGCAAGTTTTATACAAAAAACCTTGAGCTAGGTCTTACAAGATGCCATCATCCACACGGGGATGACAATAGACAGCTCAATAAAGTTTAATTGTTTCACTGCTGTGCTTTCAGGCAGACACCTTACATACCGATGGAGGTTAAGTGCCTTGTAAATAAATACATTATTATTATTATTGCCAAATAGCCGCTTTCTCTCCAGTCATCCCATAGGAGCAGGAAAGACAGGGGTGCCTGTCTTGGGAATGATGAATCCCCCATCTCATTCTAGAATCTACTTATGACTCTTAAGGTGATAACTTCAATAAGTTTTCCTCCTCTGCGGTGTCACCTTCTCTGAACTAGGGTCAAAATATAATTGCTACCCCCACCTTTCACAGTTCAGCACAGCAGAATCATTGAATATGCATGTGCTTACTAACCACAAATAATATTTATTGATGCCCACTATTTAATAGCTTTGCATTAGGAACAAAATAAGGATATTTTTAATATAAAGAAAATGTGTTACTGTTGAAGTGTTCATTGCTGAGTTATATTTTCAAGAACAGTTCTGACTGGAGTCCTATTTTGCAGATGTGCAGGCACAGAAAATTGTTAGTATGAAAATCTGTGAATGTCCTAGAAAAAGACTCTTCAAAGTTATTAGGTGAGAAGGCTTAGTTAGAAGAGATAATAAGTTAGTATGTGCTCTTCAGCTACAATTCTTGTCGTACATAATCACTAGCTAAATGGAAAAGATTAGGCAACAATTTTCTCCTTAAAATGTTTCCTTTTTAAAAAATGTGTATGACAAGGTATGTGCCCAGATAAGCTCTCACTATTAAACAGGACCAGGTCTATGAGAAAATACTGACATGTATACATCTGTAATATGTTTCTTCTACTAAAATGAATAAATTGATGAAATTTTACTCTCTTCTTCTAAGACTAGCAGTTTTGCCTGGCTATAAGCCTAAAGATTGTACATTTTACATTATGTGTTCCAAATTTATTTTATAATGAGTGAGGCACAAGATGAAAAATTATGGGGCAGGAAGATTATATCTACTTTTTTTCAGTAGGTTTTAAAATTTACTGTATTTTTCCCGCACTTAAAAAAACCTTGCGATGCTAGTGAATTACTGTTTTCATCCATATGTTTATGGCATGTAAACTTCCCTATATGGATGGATAGACAGGGACGTTATTCTTGGAATTTGTTGACAACCTGGGTACGATTTTTCACTTCACCTATTCTCAGGGAATTCTGCAAAGACATAAATCCAATGTTAGCTGGCTAGCACGTTTCTAGAAACACACACACACACACGCCTTCACATAGTGAACTGCTTCACTCCAAAGAAATGTTAGTGGCATATTGGAAAGTAAATACATTTGGCTCCCCTCTTGAAGACAAATCTTATTGCTGATGATGGAAATAAAATCAGCTTGACTTGATCAGCCTCATGTGATATTGTGATGTCTTATCTATTGTTTTAAAGTTTTGTATCCATAAATGTGTAGTGGACAGGGCAAAACTATAGAATATGATGAAACAAAATAGCCCAGGGACAAAGAAATAGAAGTGATTAGGTAGAAAGAAAGAGTCCTTGTTGGAAAATAGGGCTAAAGATCCTCTTCTAAATATTCACAGAGGGGATCTTGCAACCTCTTCTAGTGCTAGGGCCTTGTGGTCCAATCCAACAGTTTCTGGCCCTGTTCACCAGCTATCTGTCATGGAATCCATATTCTTTTTCTCTCGATTTCATGTTTGATTAATACTCAGCTCCTCTCCTACAAGATGTACTCACTATCTTGCATACTCTCAGGAATTCTTTTCTCCTTCCTTTCTACATATGCAGACTTGTATCTGAGATAATTTTGCAGCAAATGATTCTTGGCTCCAGAATTTTTAATTTTATATCTTTAAAGGAATGGTGCAGCCAGGAATGAAGGCAAGCAGAAGCAGGCAGGAAGAGAGAGAGAGAGGAGGAAGAAGCACTTTATTTTTTCAGTTAGTTGTTCATCATGGTTGTTCTCCCTTGTACTGGGTCTTGAACCAATACCTGGGGAATGTATGTGGACTGCACCCAGTTGTGTACTAAACCACTAGGCCACCACAGTGCACTGGCTCCAGAACTTTTGAAAATGACCGGTGTTTGTTCTTTTGTTAACTAGGTGGATCTTTTTTTTTTTTTTTTTTTTTTTTTTTTTTTTTTTTTTTAGATACCTAAATGCCATAATCTCTTTTATTCATTATCAGTGCAAAGATGAACCAAACCTAGGGATCATGTCCTCGAGTTCAGTGTTCAAAGGGAGACCTCTTTACGCGGCATATGCCAACATGCTTGCTGCAACTGAGGAACACTGGGGCATGAAGGGCAGGGTAACTGAGGGGTCAGGAATACTTCACTGGCAAGTCTTCACAGAGGAGAGGGTACGTGTGCTAGTTTCTGCTAGAGTTTCAAGGTTGGGCTTGATGACCAATTGGCACCATTCAAAGTCTTCTATTTCTGGAGATCTGACAGTTAGGGTTTGCACACACCAAATTGGGCGCAAGTGGAGCAAAATTTACTCCTAATACAAAATGAGTGAAAAGGGAATGGAAAGAAAGAAAAGAGAGAGATTTCTGTTTTCAGAGACAACAAGAGATGTCTCAGTTCAAACAAAATGACTCATCTACTAGCAAAAAAGAGTTTTATGGACATTTGGCTCTCCCAGTCAGATTAACTTCTGTGACTGCTCTGTCTTTGAGGGAGAGATATCCAGACATAATGAGAAAGGGGATCTGTCATGTCAAAGATCTCTGCAGAGTGTCATGAGCATTTTCCTTCACAAAGGGAAGATGCAGGAAATTACAGAGAGGAGGAGAACAATTCTCCTTACCTACATAAGAGATGGATAGGCATTTGTCAAGAGAAGTTAGAAGGGAAGGAATGATCTGTGCAGTGACATGGTTGCATGAGAAATATAAGGTATTTAGGAAAGAGTAGAGTTTGGGATGTGAGGAGAGAAGAAAAAATTGTAGAAAATGGGGCAAAGAATGTAGGTTTGGAAAACATTTTGAAGGGTCTGACAATTATTCTAAGCAGTGTGGATTTAATTTTATTAGTAACATAGAGTCATTACAAAGGGAAGGATGCTGCCATATTTGTATATGTATGTGTGCAATAACTTATTATTTTGAAATTGTTTGACACACAAGAAATGGTGAAAATGTATAGCGAGTTCCCATGTACACTTTACTGAGATTTTCCCAATGATAATATATTATAAACCATTGTACATTGTCAAAATCAAGATATTATTGTCATTGTACGATCTAACTCAGTTAAAAGTTTGAGGTAATGAATGTACACATTTTTATATAAATTCTTTTTTTAATGTATATTTCTATGAAATTTTACCCTGTGTGTACATTTGAGTTACCAACATGGCAATCAGGATGTAGAACTGTCTTAGCAACATAAAGCAACTCCACTTAATATTCACTCTTCTTCCAGTTAAAACTCTGACAGCCACTAATCTCTTCCTATTGTTATGGTGTTATCGCCTTGAGATTGTCATATAAATAGACCCACACTATGTAGCCCTTTACAATTGGTTTTTTTTTCACTTAGCATAACTGCCTTGAGATGATACCCGGTTACATGTATAAAGGGCACATGATCCATTGCTTAGTCTTTCACCTGTAAAGGGCAATTGACTCATTTCCACCTGTTGCCTATTACAAATAAAGCCACTATGAACCTTCCTGTATAGGTTTTTTTATTAAGACAAATGTTATTTTTTCTAGGATAAATATTCAGAAGTGTGATTGTTGGGTCATGTGGTAAATTTTCATTTCATCTTACTAGAAACAGTCAAACTCTTTCCAGATTGGCTCTACCATTTTACATTCCTACCAGTAATAATGAGTGATGTAGTATCTTGACACTTGAGCATTTGTTACTGACAGCATTTTTTACTTTAACTATTCTAATAGTTGTTTAATGGTATCTCATTATTCTAACTTACAATTCCCTAAGGGCTACTGAAGTTGGAATCATTTATTTGCCTTCTTTGGTTAAATGTCTAAATATTTTGCCCATTTTATAAATGAATTGTTTGTTTTGTTCAAACAATTTATAGAGCTCTTTTATATTTTCCTTTGTCAGATATGTGATTTGCAAATAGTTTTGTTCTAATTTGTGGTTTGTCTTTTCATTCTCTTAATGGAGCAATTTACAGAGCAGAAGTTTTTAATTTTCATGAAGTCCAATTTATTAATTATGAATTCTACCTTTGGTGTCATGTCTAAGAATTATTTGCCTAACTTAAGCCACAAGATGTTTTCCTCTAAACATTTTATGCTTTACATTTAAATTCATGAAATATTTTGAATAAATTTTTATATAAGGTGTGAGGCTTAGGTCGTTTCTTTTTTTCCTGTTTTGTCTATGATTGTTCAAGTAGTTCAAAACAATTTGTTGAAAACATTCTAGTATATTCATTGAGTTATTTTCTACATCTTTGAGATAAGTTAGTTGACTTTAGACTTATTTCCTGACAGTGTGTTCTCTTCCACATTGTCTGATTACGGATTACTGTAGCTATAGAGTATATCTCAAATCAAATAGTATATTTCCTCCATTGTTATCATACTGTAAGAAATTGTTTTGAGTACTCTACTTCTTTCCTTTCCTATAACTTTTAAAATGAACCTATCTATGTCTAAATAGATACTTTCTCCTGTACATTCTAATATACTTCCTATATTCATAGGAATCATATCAATTGTATAGGTTAGTTTTTTAATCTCCAATTCATGAATATAATAGTTCTAGTCATTCTGTAATTTTTTCATTAGCTTTTTATAGTTTCGGTATATAGATCATGTGTACATTTGCTATTTTATACCTGTGTTTTGTTTTATTTGGAATGATTGCAAATGGTATTGTATTTTCAGTTTCCAATTGTTTATTCCTAATGTGTAGCAATGCAATGGACTTTTAATATCACCTAGTAAAACTTATTAGTTCTAAGAGGGTTTTTTGCTAATTCCTTGGGATTTTCTATGTTGTATGCAAATAGTGACAGCCTTAGTTCTTCCTTTCTACTCCATATGACTTTTTAATGTCTGTTTCTTACCTTATTACTTTGGCTAAGATTTTCAGTGCTAAGTTAAATAGGAATGATGAGAGTAGACATTGTTGTCTTGATCTCAATCTTAGAGAAAATTTCAGTTATTCTTCGGGAACTACAGGATATTTTTGTAAAGGTTATCACTTTGAGGAAGTTTTATTCCTAATTTTCTGAGAAAATTATATCATGATATTTATATTTGAATTTTATTGAGGTCTCTGAGTTTCCCAGTGTTTGAAGAGGCTGGCTATCAGAATCCTTTAGAGAGAGTGATCAGTGTGCTATTTGTCCCTAGTAAGGGAAGGTGGGAGTGGGAAAAGCCCTATCCTCACCTCAACTCAAGTGAAAAAATTTTCAAGAGAATAATTTGAAGAGCATGGTAAATATGCCATCATTGAATATGAGAAATACAGGACTTGGATTAGCTTAAAGGGGCAAAACATAGCTCAAGCAGCCTTCTAGTAACAAAGCAAGGAAATAAGGCAATCTGACATTTCAAAACTGTAGGTCAGATGAAAGTAGGAGAGAGGCATAAATATTCATATGTATTTGAGAGAACTATTAAAAGAGACAAGATGACTTTCTAATGAGAGTGCAGTATATGTGTGCAACCACAGGAAAATGGGGGAGGGGAAGCATGGAATCATAAGGAACCTATAAAAAAAGATACTGCCTATATAAAGTCAACTGAGGTAGCAGATGCTCATGATGATCCACAGAACTTAGGAAAACCCTACCAACCGCAAATTCCAAAGATAAGACTGTCCCTGCCTCTCTTTCTTCCTTCCTGTCCATTGCTCCAGGGACATGCAAAGTGGGAAAACAGGGAGAGGGTGAAATCGTTATGTTCCCTCTCCAAATTTGGCTCCTTGGTTTACATCAGACATGAACTGAGAGATGGATGATATTATAAATTAATTTGGAGTTTGGAGTTTTGGAATTATACCTGGTTGGATGTCTTATTTTTGAAAATTGAAATTATTCTGTTATATTTGAGAATGATGAGGAAAATTCTATAACTTGTCCAAGATTTCAACAATATTATTGGAGAGAGAGAGGGATTGGTTGAATGGATTTTCAGGGACTGGTGAAATGAAAGAATAAAATTGATTTTTGTTTGCATCTAAGTAAGTCAAATTATTTCAGTAAAGCAGCGATAGTGATTTGAGTTGCTGGAAATTTAGGAAACCAATTGTAAATATGGGTGTAACAGAGGTCAGGGAAGAAGACATAAATTTTAGAATTCATCTAAATTCTCTTGCTTCACTTAGAATCAATTTAACCTGTAATATTTCCTTAGTGATACTGTAATACACAATGCATTTTAGAATAATTTCAAAGTACTCTCCATAACCCAAAAAATACAGGAGTGATGCTACCAAGATTGTAGAATATAAGTCCCTGTCCTTGATCCCTTATAGAAATATCAATTTAAAATGATATACAGCCTAAAATATAGTTCAAGATTTCCAGATTCCAGTTAAGAAATATAGTACACAGGGTGAGTACAAAGCTGAGAAACACTGAAAAGATCTGCATTGATATAGGTAATATGAGTAATTTCACTTTACTCGTGTTAATCCCTCCCCTAAACAGCACTGCTCAATGCAGGAAGGGAACACACCATCTTTGATTTATTTCTCAGAGGGAAAGGGAAGAGTAGGAAATGTGTACCAAATTCTGGTTCTTAATAGGACTACTTGAGGTACCAGCATCTATCTTGTCTGACTTTTGGTGGTGACAATGAGCTGGCACACTTTAGAGGCTTACTGGTTGTGGGGAACAAAAGAAAGTCAGGTAGCTTACCTCTGTAGAACCAAAGAACTAGAAGACACCAAAGAGATAGATACTAAAGAGAACAAGAGATTATGAGTTCCTTAGTAAGAAATGGGCAAGCCTTTCCAATTGAGAAATTGCAGACACAAATCCAGGCAGGATGCATAATCACAAAAATGATTTCAGATACCCCAGAATCTCATCAAACTTACTGGTAAGGGTCCTTTCTCTGTAGGAAACCAGTCTGCAAACACTGTGAAAAGTGTCTGTTTTTTCAAACATGTGGCCCATAGACAGTTATGACACACATGGAGGAACAAGGAAACATGGCCCAAAAAGGGAACAAAATAAATCTTGAGAAACCTAACTAGAGAAATAGAGGTATATAAATTACCTCATAAAGAATTAAAGATGTTCTATGAGCTCAAGAAAATGGTGGATGAACAAAAATAAGAATATCAATAAAGAGATACACAAAATTGAAAAAAAAACCAACCAGAAATTTGGGAACTGAAAAACACAATAACTGAAAATTCCACTGAAGGGTTTCAACAACAGACTTGATCAAGCAAAAAAAGAGAAAATCAGTGAACATTAAGACACATCATTTAATATTATCCAGTTTGAGGAACAAAAGAAAATAAAAGAAAAATTGCACAAGGAGCTTATTGAATGCTGTCAAAAGGACCATTATATACATTGTAGGACTCTTAGAAGGGGAAGAGCAAAAGAAAGCAATAGAAAAGTTTATTTAAAGAAATAATGACTGGAAACTCCTAGAATATGAATAAAGAAATGGATTTCCAGATTCAGGAAGTCTAAGATGTACCCAAAGAAATCCATGTGAGACATAATCAAATTGTCAAAAGTAAAAGACAAAGAGAAATTTTAAAGCAGCAAGAGGAAAGTGACTCTTCACAATCAAGAGGAATTATCCTAAAACTGTCATCAGATTACTCAGCAGAAAGCTAGTAGATCAGAAGGAAGTGTAATTCAAAGCGGTGAAAGAAATATGACTATCAATCAAGAATATTGTACCTGGTAAAAACTATCCTTCAAAACTGAAGGAGAGGTAAAGATTTTCAGGTAAGCAAAAGATGAGGGACTTCATCACCATTAAAAATGTATAACAAGAAATACATTGGAAGTCCTTCAGGTTGAACTGAAAAGACACTAACCAGCAACTCAAAAGCTAATGGAAGTATAAAGCTTGCTGCTAAAGGTAACTATATAGGCAATGACAGATACTTTGTTGGTATTGTATAAATCACCTTTAATTTTTGTGTAGTAGTTAAAATACCATAATATACAAAATAATCATAATTATAAATTATTAATATATATTAAAAATAAAAAGAATTAATTTGTGACACTTAAATAATGTGTATGGCAGAGGAAATAAGTAAATGTGAAAAATTCGCATGAATTTGACATCAACATGTTATCAGCTTAAAATTTACTATTATAAATGTAAGAAATTTCATGTAGCCCTAACAGTAACTACAAAAAAGAAATGCTTACAGTAGATATAAAAAAAAAGAAAATGAGAAAGAAATGAAAGCACAAAATACCAACAAACACAAAGGAAGATAGCAAAAGTGGAAAAGAGTAACAAAATGTTTTAAGGTAGACAGAAAACAAGTAGCAAAATGAGAACAGCAAATTCTACCTTATCAACAATAATTTTTAATGTAAATAAATTAAACTCAATCAAAAGGCGTAGAATAAATGAATAGATATAAAGCAACATCTGGCTTTCTATTATTGATAAGAGATGCTCGTCAAATTTAACGACATATGTACATAGTTAAAAGCAAAAGGATGGAAGATATTCCATGTGAATGGCAACTAAAAAAAAAGCAGAGTGGCCATGCTTATGTCAAAATAGACTTTAAGTAACAAAAGTAAAATAGAAGAACATTAAGGATAAAAGAATCCATTAAATGTGCTTCAGATTTAAAGATATAACAATTATAAATATATAAACATTCCACTGCAGAGTACCCAAATATGTGAAGCAAACACTGATAAAACTAAAAGGTAAAATACATATCACTACAATGATACTAGGGGGTTATAATACTCCTTTTTAAATAGCAGAGCATTTAGAAAGAAAATCAGTAAGGAAACAGAAGATTTGAACATCATTATAGACCAGATAAGCCTGATATATACAGAATATTCTATAGGAGCAGCAAAATATATACTCTTCTCAAATGCACACAGAAAATTACTCAGGACACATCACATACTAGGTCACAAAACAAGCCTTCCAGATTGGAGAAGATAAAAATCATATCAAGAATATTCCCAATCACAATGGAATGAAAATAGAAATTCATAGAAGGAAAACTTAAAAAATGTACAGATATATGGTAATTAAACAACACACTTTTGAACAACTAATGAGTCAAATAGTAGTTAAAATGTTAAAATGGAAATTTAAAAAATATCTGGAGACAAATGAAAGTGGAAATATAACATACCGAAACCTGTGAGGATACTGCAAAAGCATTTCTAAAAATGAATTGGATAAGATGACGTCTACATTAAAAAAACAACCAAACAAGCATAAAGAACTCAAATAAACAATGTAGCATTATATAATTATGGGAAAAAAGGAAGTCAAACCCAAATTTAGCAGAAGGAAATAAGGTTAGAATAGAAATAAACAAAGTAGAGAATAAAAAACAGAAACAAAGCTGTTTTTTGTTCTGTTTTTTATAGGTAACAAGATTGACAAACCTTAAGCTGGGTTAAGAAATAGAGAAGACTCAAATAACAGTAACCAGAAATAAAAAAGACATTATAACTGATGCCACAGAAATAAAAAGAATCATAAGATACTACTATGAAAAAATTTTGCACAAAGAAATTAGATAAATTAGATGAGATGAATAAATTCATAGATGATACAATATACCAGGACTAATGAAAACAATAAAAAGCCTGAACAGAACTATAATGAGTAAGGAGTTAAAATCATCAATCAAAAACCTCCCAACAAATAAAAGTCCAGGACCACATAACTTTTCTGGAGAATGCCAATTCATCTCATATTCTGTCTAATAAGAGACAGGGAACATTTTCAAATTCATTTTATGTGGCTGAAATTATCCTGAAGCCATAGTCAAGATACCACAAGAAAATAAAATTGTAGACCAATATTCTTGATGAACACAGATGCAAAAATCTTTTAAAAACGTTAGCAAACTGAGTTTAACATCACATTAAAATAATCATGCACCATAACCAAGTAGGATTTATTCCTAGGCTGCAAGACAATTCAAAAAATGAAAATCAATCAAGGTAAAACAAGCATTGTTGAGGATGTAGAGAAAAGGGAACTTATGCATTATTAGTGGGAATGTAAGTTGATGCAGCTACAGGGAAAACAGTATGGAGATTGCTAAGAAAACTTAAAACTAGAACTACCGTACGAACCAAGTATTGTATCTCTGGGTATTTATCCAAAAGAATTACACTACTCTTTTAAATGAGGTATTAAAGTAGTCAAATGCAGAGTCAGAAAGCAGAATGGTGGTTGTCAGAGGCTAGAGGGAGCAGAAGTGGAAAATTGCTGATCAATGCATATGAAGTTTAACTTACGCAAGATGAAAAGTTCTAGAAATATGCTGTATAACAATTCTGTACAATGTAGCTAAAGTTTGTTGAGGGTCCATAACTTGTGATGTATTTTTCAACCACAATAAAGCCCCATATATGATGCTACCTTTAGCTTTTCTCATAAATAAATTCACATTTAAGCCTCCCAACTTGTGTAGGTGATACACTTACAAGAACACAGTCCCTGGACTCGGGTATCTCTGAGTTCCGATGTAAAATAGTGATTTTATAATTTTGGACAAATAACTTTCTGATGCTCAGTTTTCTCTTCTGTAAAATTACATAATGGTGCTTGGCATACAGCAATCTTTAAATAACAGTATATTACTTTCTGGTTACCAAATTGTATACAAAATGTTTGGGAAGCAATATTTCATTTCAAGACTACATGACCCTTGTCTTTACCTTCATCATCTCTGGAAACTACAGTATTTTATGTGTGAAAATTTATTCTTACATGCTTTTTCAAAATGTATTTATCTCATTACTTTTCTAGACATAGATAAGTCAATGATTATAATTTGATCATTTATAAAGCACCTTTTAGGTTAAATGATTGATTCAAAGAGATATGAAACATTTCTTTCCTTGAAAGGATTTAGAATCTACCAGAGAAGAATATATTAATATTACACACTAATATATTAGTAAATAATAAATTATTATAATTTATTAATATTATTTAATATCAATATGCTAGTATTAAAAATTCAGGTAACTGCATTCATTAATTCTAATAATACAGCAAGAATAACAAACAGAAAGTGATTCATGATCAGGGGACAAAGTCCGTCATTGAAGGCTGGGCCATAAGGAATATTTGCCAAGAAGGTGGAATTTGAGGACAGCTGTAATTCAGTGCTCCTCTGGGTGTTTTTCTCTTTCAACTTCATTTTTCTCATCTGAAACAAAAAAGAATAACAATAATACTACTTCACCAGATCATTATAAGGAATGAGATGAGTTAATGGTTATAAATTACTTAGAGCAACATGGCACCTGATGAGAGCTCTGTATGCGTTTGTTAAACAAATAATCACTTTGGGTAGAAGCTATTTCCTTTTCAATTCTCTTTCAAGCCTTATGATGAAGTCAAAGAGAAAGTCTCTGTCTGTTGCTGAAATGACTTCAACAACTCTCTAGCCTTTGCAAATCACCCCCTACAACAAAACGAAAAAAAAAAATCTGATGCCAAGTTTTGAAAGTATTGCAACAGCACTTCATAGCATGATTTTATTATCATGGAAATTCTTTTTATAGTTCTCTTCTGTTTGTATCAAATAGTTTTGATTTTCCATGTATGGTAGCTAGATATACTTTTCTTTAAAATAAATTGTAGCAAAAATGCTTGAATCCATTAAAGGAAAATAAATAATTTAAATCTAAAAGTAAATCACTAAATGGATAACATCAACAACACAAAAAGAGATGGTTTCTTAAAGATTGAAGTTTGGGAAGCTTTGGAGTAGATGGACAAAAAGGTGCAAAATCAGTAATTCAGAAAGAAAGGAGAGTTTTTATTATTTAACATTCTGTCTTTTGCATGGTTTCAATACAAGCTGGCCTCAACTCTTCCTTTATCCATTGAGCAAAGGGCATGGTTTTATTGGCCTTCCAAAATCGCCTTGTCTAAGACATACTGTCAAAGAGAAGTGGGCTGGGAGTGTAAGTACTTTGCATTGTTGCTTGAATGGACTTCTGTCTGCTGAAAGTGTTTGGTCCAACTATCTAAGGAGTTCCACTAATTGCCTCATTAGGCAATCTCAACGCAGAAACAATATTTAAGTACATCAGTGTAACTCCTGGGTATATGTAGGATTTAATAGCAGATGAAGCCAAATGAGCTGAAATGGAAAATTTATTTCTTTTTTAATAAACATTCTTAAATTCTCATTAAAAAAAGACAGTAGACAATTCATGCTTTTCAGCAAGATGTAGTCTTTCTTAAGTTGTAAGTGCTTCTGAGCCATTTAGAGAATCTTTGAAATGTTTTCTTCAAATTATTCTAACATTTTCAAACATGGCATGTTTAATAAGAACTTTGCTTCCTCCAAAGATGTATGTACAATATGTGAATCATAATATCAAAATTCACAACAGTATGTAAATTTATATGTAATATGTGCGTTCATAAAGGAGAAGTAGTGCCTCTTTTTAATACTTGAAGTTTATAATAATGGTATTAAAAATAGCCTCAACTAGGATTACCGAAATCCACATTTGGTTTTACAGTTATCTAAAATAAGTACTGTCTTTGCATACACTAGTAGGACAGAGAAATCAGACAATCAGCAGCCATTCTTTGTAGTTTTCAATTGACCTTATGAAGAAAGAATAACTGAAGGATCAAAGCCTCCACAATTCCCTAAAACTCAGAAAACGCAGTGGTTGTAATATTTGTGCTTCCTCCCATTTCCCAACTTGTTGAATCTCTCTGGTCCTCCAGCATATAATTACCTCACACCCTGGCTATTACATTTTCAACCAGGTCTTTTGATATTCCTATCTCTCCTTCCCACCATCTTAACTTGCTCTCAGTAGAGACTGAACTTGCTAAAATTCTGTCCTCATCTGCACCTCCTTCCTCTAAAATCTTCTTTGCTTAGGATGGAGACCTACATCCTTACCTTGCTTTCATCGTGTGCAATAACCTGGCTTCAGCTGCTTTCCCAGTATTTTCTTCCTCTTTGTTTTACCCTGAGCTCTCTACTCCAGGACGGTCATCTTGGGTTTCTCATTGGTCCTTGTACACCAACTTGAGGCTTTACTCGGGCTGATTTCCTTCCTAGAAGTCCTCCATTATTAATTCATATTCCACCACCTGCGAGTCCAATCCAAGTTCTGCTTCTGACCAGAACAATCCCCAGCAAAACTGGACTTTTATCTTGGCTGAGTGTCTCTCAGCAGCACTTTCTCCCTTTGCAATGGATTACCATTTACATTTTTATGTTTGTTTATTGGCAAGTCTATTGCATTAGATTTGAAGCTACTAAGAGCAGAGATCATCTCATATTTAGTGTGTTCTGTGTATAAGAACTGCTGATTAATCACTCGTGTGCTTCGTTAATTTGTTTGTAAAATGAACAACTACTATTTTGGATAATGCTTAGAAGCTCCAGAAATTTTGAAGAGATTTTGGGAATTTTTTGGTCTATAATAAGAACAAGATTTTAAAGTTTCTCTAAAGAATCAGTGAATGAGTGAATGAAGTTTTGAATTTGATTTTCTGTTCTTGTGTGCTCCTTAGGCAGTCTTGGATATAAGGATACTCTGTTCTATAACCACAAAACTTGATCATTACACAATGTAGGCTTCTTTCTTAATGTTTATTGTTGATGCTTATGGAAATCTTCAGATCCAGGACAAAATTTATAATTTTAGAAAAATCTTTGGTTAATAAAACATGTTAAATCTATCTTTAACTTGGTTGGTGGGATAAAAAGAAATCTTTATGAGCATATTATTGAGATCGTAAGTATCCATCACAAATTTGTATTGAAGTCAGAAAAATCAAATTACCTTTTTGAGATAAGATCTGTTATTTGACATTTTACTTTGAAGATATATGTATGCCACTACTGGCAAAAGAGTAAATTTATAGAAGTTTTCAGGTTATTAAGTTGGCAATATAAAATACTCAGTTTTAAAAGCCTGAATCCTTTGATCTCATAATTCCATTTAATATAATAGAAAATAATCATAAATATGCACAGTTAGCTCTGAAAATGTTTATCTTAGCATTGTTTCAAATACAAATAATTGAAACCAATATAAATGTCTGATCATAAATTGCACAAATTAGGTAAATAATATTTGATATACCCACATAATGGACCAGATGCGTTCATTACAAATAATTCGGTATTTTACATAATAATGAAAGACATTGAAAGAGATTCTTGGAAAAATATTCTTAAAAGATAAAAAGTATATGACAAGATAGTATGAACAGGATAATTCATTTAACAGATAAACATTATTGATCATTAATAATGAATGTCTAGAAAGTTCTGTGTAGTAGGTTGAGTTCTTTTTGTATATATCTGTATGTGATATTGTTTTAGAATAGATGTAATAGTTAAAATATATGAGTGAATAAACATAACATAGATATTTACTTAGTGTTTGTTATCAAACAATTTTTTATTTACTTTCTGCTCATATGTTGTAAAATGTCCTGTCTCTTGTTAGAAAACTAATGAACTTCTGAGAGAGAAACACTGCTACTGCCACCTTTGCCCTCAAAGAGCTTTAAGTTTTTAGGACTCTTATATGGCTCTAGGCAGTCAAATTTAGGGGATAAAAAATAAAGTTTAAGCACACAAAAAGTTTTTTTTGAAACACGGTCTTTTATTGTAGCTTTGCAAAAGATAGAGATATACGGATCCTTAAAACATAATTCCAGGGGGAGAATTCTGATACATGTAACAAATATATTCAAAAATAGATTTTACTGTAGTTGATAAAAGCTAAGGATCACCTTCCTCTGGGAGGTAAATGGTGACTGTTTTCAACTACCTGGAGGAGCTTTGAGACATGGGGGATTCAATTTTTGCAACTCGGAAATTTCAAATGCAGTCAGGACAAATAAAAAATACTATACATGTTACTTGCTCTTTCTTCTTTTTGTCTCTCTTTGTGTGTGTTTT
Source organism: Solenodon paradoxus (assembly GCA_004363575.1). Taxonomy (NCBI): domain Eukaryota; kingdom Metazoa; phylum Chordata; class Mammalia; order Eulipotyphla; family Solenodontidae; genus Solenodon; species Solenodon paradoxus. Next base: position 329,116 of record RJWH01000702.1, read on the forward strand.
TTTTTTTCTTTTTTTCTTTTCTTTGGGTCTCTTCTTTCATCCTCTGCCTTTTTCATCCTCTGGTCTCCGAGAAGTGACTGAGTTAAAACTCACTAGAGTGAAGTATTCATGCATGATTAAAAATAATAATAATTACCCTCCTTTTTCTGCCTTTCTATCTTGCTGACATCTTTTATCAAAGTTTAGGTTTGTGGAGCCCCATTTTCACTGAGTGAAGTCCCACCCCAATTGTAAGTTATACACTTTGGGAGGTACTTTCACTCTTTCCTGCCACCAAGGGACCGTTCTGTACAATGCTTCAATGGATTCATTATCATTTATTTACACTGAACCCAATTCTTCCCAGTCTATGGGATGCACATACTGACAGAAAAGAACCTACATATATGCATCTTTGGCCACTTTACTGGAGGGTGAAACGGAGGTGAAAATGAAGTACCCTCCCAGTCTCCTCCCTCTGCTTTATTGAGATATAATAGACATATAACATTGTGTATCAGGTATACAATGTAATGATTGGTTAATTCTATATATTTTTAAATATTTACCACAATAAGTTTAGTTAACACATCCTTCACCTCACATAATTACCCTCTTGTTACTGTTGTAGTGATCTGCTCTCACAATAACTTTCAAACGTACAAAACCATATTGTTGGTCATCCTCCTTCCTCATGCTTTGCTAGTATGCTCTTTTCTTTGCCAGGAAGTTAGAGCCCCTTAATTTACTTGTCCCCTTGCAATTTGGCAGGATATTTTTCTTTTAGACCGAATTACTGCAAAAAGATGGCGGTAGGGGCACTACATTCCGAAAAGCTGAAAAACAACAGGTTACAGCTGGCTTTTTTCTAGGTAATTGAGACCATTTATATTACTGTGAGTACCACAAAGGGAGTGAACGGTCACTGAGGAAAGAGACGGGTGGAGAAACAGGAAGGGCCGATGTAAGAACCTGTGAGGGCACACTCCTAGAACTTCCATTTGTATGAAAAATGGGAGAATCATAAATATGTAACTGTGCAAGCCACATGAACAAGTGACAAAATATAGCAATTACATTTAAAATAAGAGGAATTTTTGCTATTAAACAGTAGATGAGGAAGAGCATTAAAATTAGAAAAACCACGGACAACTGGGCTAATTTCTCTCAGTATGTCGAATCTGCTTGAACCAGACATCATTTTGCTTTCCACCTGAATCCTTGCTCTCCTGCTTGAACTATGCGCCCTCTCTTGTCTGAAATGTACAGAATCCAGGTTCACTGATGGAACAAGGTTGCTCTAGTTTTGCAGAGGGCTTTGTGGGCTTCTTTTAGCCTCTGAGAATTCCAGTGCATTGCTGTGAAAACTTAGGGTTAACGTCTTTTGCACTGAGAATGGTGTCACTTAGTCTCTTAGTTCCATCTATTTACACAGCAGGCAGCTTTACATTTGGTTGTAAAGAAGAAATGCCCCAGTAGGTTTTCTTCTATGCTGAGAAAGTGTGCTTCTGGCCCTTTGTGGGTCAGACAGAAAGCAGAGGGGAGAGTTGAGGGAAAAGGGTCTCCCAGGTGTCCCTGACAGCAGCCTCTAACTAAGCAGAAGCCAAAATTCACCAGTGTCTAAAATGAATATTTAATCATACTTTGTTTTAAATCAAACTAAATACATGTTGATATAATCTTGATATTTATTTACAAGCCCATTGACTTGCTGGTTTTTTTTTTTTTTGTTTTGTTTTTTGCCTGTGGAATTTGGGGACATAAGTGATTTTTATTAGTTGTTTTAAAGCACCTTCCATTTAGCGCTAAAGAACTAAATGTTTTCTAAGACCGTTGCATGCTCATCTGGACTGAGTTTGGAATAGTTGAAGAAGGAGAGGGATCTAAGCAAACAGGAATGGACAGAGACCAATAGCACAGCACCTGAAGGTACTATAATTAGAGGTAAAGTGAGTGGCAACTGGTTCAGAGAAAACAAAATGGAAGCTAGCCCTATGACTTTGTTTTGACCCTCAGATATGATATTTGGGGTTAAATCAAAGCCCAGCTTGCTTATAGAAGGTATCATTAGATCTGATGGCAATAAGCAGTCCATGTGATTTTGCAGAATGATAGAGATTCTTTGCTGTTGCACAAAACCATCACTGTTGTTTTAAGCTTAAGTTTCACTTAGGCTGGAAGGATTGTCCATCGCTTGGAAATAACTGCTATCGCCATAGCCGGCACCCGTCAGCAGGAATATCTGCCAACTGCTGTCCTCGGGGAGCTATTCTGTGTCCTGGGATAAGTACAAATTTCGTTTTATTATTTTAGCTGGCCCAAGTCCTTATTCAAAAGGGGCATTGTGATAGGACAGCAGTTAGTTTTGTTTAGAATGGAGGTTCATAAACTTCAATGCAGACAGATCACTTGGGGGAGCTTGCTAAAATGTAGAAATTGGGGCTCCATCCTAGACATCCTTATTCAGTGGGAGGATAGTTGAAAGAAAGGATCTGCGTTTTTAACTCTCTCAAGTGATGCTTGTCAAAATGATGTGCAGATTGTGTTTGTGAAATGTTGTAAAACATGTTTGAGAAACATTGGTTTGTAAATTTTAAATCAGGATGCAAGAATGAAATAAAGACTTCTCTTCTGACCAGAATCCATTGACATAATTAGATTTTTCTAACAAATCCTTAGTCTAAGTCTCGGGGAATGGTGACATCACAGCAAATGGTTCCTCCTAGTGCGATGAAAACAAGGAAGTGTTGAGTCTGGGAATCCCTTTGCGCCTCTCCTCCTGAAGTCATGACATCCCAGTGGCTTATCTGGGCATGGAAGCTTTCAGCTTAGACACAGCACTCTTCTAGCCAGGAGGACCCTTGTCAAGCATGAGTCTCTTAGAAATGAGAAGTGGAAAGAGACAGTGGTTTCTTAAGAAATTCAGAACCCCCTACCTCCAAAATTATTTGATGTAGAATGTAGATTTTTTAAAGGAAAGGTACAAGCATAAATGAACTTAAATAGGTAGGCAGACAGGAAGAGAGAGGAAGATGAGGCACTCCACTCATTTTATTTAGTTGTTCTTCTTGAACCAGGGACCTTGGACTACACCCAATGGACTAAACTGCTAGGCCACCAGGGTGTACCTGATATAGAATTTTTTTTAATCCAAATAACCCAAGTGATAGTCTCATCCTCTTTTTCTTGATGCTGGAGCTCTGTTTAATGGAGAGGTGCACAATGGCAAAGTGAATCATAATGCCTGCAAACATGTTAATGTAGAAAGGGATTTTGAGATGGACAATGGATCATTTGTGATGCAATGTGTTTTGGTGAAAAGAGCCCTGGGCCTTGAAGCATAAGGTCCAGGTTTATATGTTTATTTAAGAGAGGAGGAAACAAAGGTTTAGGGAAAAAGTTTTGCTTGAAGACTAAGCAGGCAGGACCGGGAAATCACTCTGAATCCAGCACTCATTTGCTACCCAGTCTTTTAGCTTTTAGGAATTTCTTTCTGGAAAGGATGTCCACATTCTACCTTATCCTAGAAGCCCCAGGAGCTGCCCAACACTGAGCAAGTCTCATCCTCTCTGCAGGACTCCATTTCTCGACTGTAAATCTAGGATGATAATCACCTAATGTGCAAGTAATCAAGAAAAAAAGCAAATGGGCATACAGTATGCCAAGATTAGATACTTAAGAAACGGAAAACTTATTTTAAAAGCAACAATGCTGTCTTCAAATAATGGCATTTATCAATTGCGTAGCAATAGATAAGTCTCAGTGTCATCTTACACCTGAAATGGGGATAATGTTGCTGACATAGTTCAGGAAGTAAGAGGAATGAATGAGATAATACATGCCAAGAAGAATACTCTACCTCGCTAAAATTATTTATGAACTTTTCCGAGACATTGAATATTGAATTATGGAGACTTTGGTTTTCTGTACATAGTTTTAGCCATGAGCACTCTGGCTCATGTTCTGGTGTTCTGGAAGCTTGAATTTATCCATCAGTTTAGTAGTCCTTAACATAGGGAGAGAGGTGTTATAAAAGTAGTGATTGTACAAGCAAATGGTTTATCTAACTTCCAAGCCTGCCGATTATTTGTAGAAATATCTGAGTATATTCTCTGAGTGACAATATATCACTAATGCCAGAACCTGTCCCTCTACCCTGGGCCCACAAGCATGCCCACGAACTAAGCCTTCCAGGTCAATGCGAAAGTCCTGAAGTCCCCCATCACACAACCTGTGCCCTGCAAAATACAAGTCTTCACTCATGTGTCAACTGACTTCCTAATACTCTTGTCATATGTGCGTGGAGAGTGCCAACCTCAGGAAGAATTGTGAGTGGTATAATTTTCTTAGTGAGGATGTAGCACATGTCTGTGAATAGTTTTTAGCCTTATCTTACCTCTCCTTTCTTCCCAGTAACATGGCTATATGCTATTGAACTGGAAAAAATCAGGGAAATTAAAAAGGCCGATGTTCCCTTTAAGAGTCCCTTTAAATACTGGTTTGTAATCTTTGAGAGTAGAGCAAGGCATGTCTGATAACCAGCCTCCACAGCCTCCCAGCATTCTCTTGTCCCATGCCAGTTATCATCTCTTCATGCCATGATATATAGATCCTCTGTTGTTCATCAGAGTCTTTCATGGTAGTCATGCCTGGATAATATCTTGGTTTTAAGCTCCTTAAAAGGAGGGTCCCATGTCTTTTGTGTCCTGTCTGGCCCTGGTGTCCGGGCCCATGCCTGCAACAGAGGGTCACTCAGTTGCAGTTGGATTTCCAGTCTCTGCTCTTGGGCTCGGTGTTGGTCCTCCACCTATCCTCCTGCTGGAGCTGCTGGCCTCCTCCTGACTCTCCCCTTCATAGCTGTAGAGCCTTGAGCAGGTTAAGAAATGGTATTTGGGTCTCAGTTTACCATTCAAAAGGACAACTTCTCTAAGGGGCTTGGCACACAGGAGACACTCTGTAAATCTTGTTTCCTCTGATAGTCCTTTCCTGATCACTCAGCTGTTCAGTGAGACTCCTTTTCCCAAATCTCAGTAGTTACCCGTATGCATCACAAATATCCCAAATCCTTGGTATTTAACTTTTGTCATAACGGAGATGGGAACATCTTTATACATTTTCATGTGTGTGATGTATGTGCTATTTCTTGGCAAACTAGTTATTTAACCTCAGACAAATGGGAAATGTAACACTGGGACCTTCCTTGAGATTCTTGAGGCTATGATCAGACTTGCACATTCAGCCATCAACAGGAGCCATCCCAAAGGGGGACCATCCTTAGACTCCCTGATGCCCATTTATTCCATTTTCTCTGAAGTCTTGAACATCACTAAAACCAGATATTTAATACATGTGTTTTTGAAGCTGTTGATAATGAAAGACGGGGCTTGGAGAAATCATGTACTGGAAAGCCTCTTGATTCCAGCCCTGGTTTTATTCAATATCCAGCTCACACCCCCTCCCACAATTCATTTTCATCTGCAATGGTAACCGTGCTGAGGATACCTGTGGACAGACACCCAGGCCAGGAAAAGGCAGTATTTGTGTAGTTGTCTTCTAATAAGGTCAAAGGCGCAATGTATTACACAGCTCTGCGGGCAGCCAGACTCATTAGAGCAGGAGTGGGCCGTGGGACCTGTGTGGGAGATTCAGAGGCGAGAGTTTCATTTGGGATCTCTGCCTGGTGGGTGTCCTGGACTTTCTCCTGAACCTGATTTGGAAGTGGTGGGGGAGCACTGAAGAAACTACAGCCCTGAGCTTCTGGGAGCCCCACAGCGGCCTTTGACTTTCTGAATCTGCTGCTTGTTGCCTGCCCATCCTCACTAAGGCTGGAAGCAGAGCGGACACAAGGATCCCAGCGCTCCCTACACACTGCCAGGGGCGCCCCGTACCGGATCCTGCAGCTGCTGCCTCCGGGGGTGGGGGGAGGGCGTGGGCTTTTCTGCCCAACAGGCTGTTGAAAGAAGGTGAGCAAGGCCGTTGAGCGTCCAGCAAGGAAAGAGCCCAGCAGGTTGCATTTTGGTGCCCTTCGAGGAATAGTGTGAGGCAAGACACTGAGGGCCAAGGCCTGACAGGCTGACAGGCCTGATTGCCATTTGCATGAACAGCTCTCTGCAAGTAGAAGTGACTGGGAGATTGATTGATTTGTTTTGCTGAGGCGCCTTTGTGGTCTTCGGGGTGGATTTCTGGCCCCACCTTTCAGCCTCAAAGCCCTTGCTTTGCCTGCTGTTGCTTTTTTTATTTGGGGGTAATGAAAATTTGTTATAAGCCTTCCCTTTCATCTGTACGTGGCAGGCTGTCACAGAGAAACAAGCCATTCTGCAGCCTCACTCCTGTCCAAATTGCTAAATGTTTTTTTTCCAATTGCTTCCCTAATGGGCCGGGATAATGGGAGCGGCATGCTCTCTACCCACGCTGGAGATGCCAGCGCATTTGTCCAGCGCACATGTGTGGTGGGCACCGGGCCCCTTCTGTCCACAGAGGGCCAGCCGCACTCAGTGGAGGGCCTGCCGCACTCAGTGGAGGGCCTGCTCCTGCACCTGCCGCTTGCCCAGGAAGTCACTAGGGAGACAGCACCCAGGAAGGGGGTCCCCACCCAGCCCTGGAAGCATGCCCATCCTTGTCAGTGACGCTCTGCAGGGGTGGGGGTGAGTTTCACACCAGAGCCCCAGACCCGGGTCCATGAAGGAACCGGCTGGGCCAGCCTTTAATGGCCTCCAGTTGCCGCTTTTCCGAGGGCCTGGCTCCAGAGCTCCCCACAGCCGGCTGTTCTGGGCTGGATGCTCAACTGTGGCTGACCCACAGTTTTATGAGCCTAAGTGCTTATCCAGGAACAGAAGTGAGGAGGTTGTGTGTGATAAGAAAATAATTTGCCAAAACTGCAACAATAAAGAGGGCCTGGTGGGATCTCTTATGGTATGAATAGCCCCGAGCAGCTGCAGATTTCTCTCTGCTTTCACAATTATTTTCATTTTTATAACAACTAAAAGCTAAATGCTTTGTACAAGTCTGGTGAATCTTGCTTCGGCTTTTCTCATCCGATGTTTCTTTTTCTGGGAATCTTAACATCCATGCCTCCTGCACAGAATGTTCCTTGATATTGTGGCTTCAGCTGGCCTGCTTCTTGGACCGCCGACAAGTCTTGCACTGCTCTGTCTCTCAAACAAACCCTTCCACACAAAAAGCTCCAGTTGCACCATCCAGGGTTCCAGAGCAGGTGCTCATTTACTAAGCTCTGGGGCAGGAAACTCTTCAGCAGGAACCAGTGCTCTGTAAGCCACAGCAGTTTCTCTGTTGACAGGGGACACGTGCTCATGCACGGACATGAGAATGAATGAGGCCAGCACACACCTGGCTCTTGGCATGCTGTGCTAAATACTGAAGGCACATCCAGCACTTACCGGGGGGCCACCCTTCCACATTTCTTTTTGGGGTCCTGAGTGTTATCCTGATTCATATTTGTTAAGAATCCTACACAAATGAGTACTCAACTAGGCACTGACATGGTCTCATGTAGAGGAAAGGCCTTCAAGTTAAACAGAACACATCCAGACCTTGATACCATCAATTAGTAGCTGTGGAACCTAAATCCTTATTTCCTCTGCAGAGTGGGGATGCAGTAGCATCCACCTCACTGCACTGTAGGTGTCATTATCAAATGAGAATGTAAATGGAGAGAATCTGGCGGAGGACTTGGCACCTTGTTGGCACTCCATGCGAGCTAACTATAATTATTACATGCATTCCTTTCTGAATGCTGTCATTTGGTAATATACGTGTGCAACACAGAATCCTAGCAGGAGAGTGCCTGTATTACGTGAATGCATTAAATGAATAATGAAGGTGAAAATGCTATGGAGGTGATAGGGACCATGAAAGAAAACCCCCACAGAAGTATATGAACCACATTTGTAGTTTAAAATTTTCTAGTAGTAAACAGTATGTGGCGGCCAGGTTGTGAGAAGAAAGGAGCCCACAGACACTGTTGGTGGGGGTGTAGGTTGGAGCAGCCATTTTTGAATATAGTATGGAGGTTTATCGAAAATTAAAATGACTGTATGATCCAGCAATTCCACTTCCAAGTACACAACTGAAGAATATGAAAGTAGTATCTATGAAAAGTATGCATGCCTATATTTATTGCAGCACTATTTACAATAGGCAAGATATGGAAAAAACCTGCATGCTCATTGATAGATGAATGGATAAAGAAAATTACACACACACACACACACACACACACACACACACACACACACACACACACAGGAATATAATTCAGCCATAAAAAGGTAAAATCTTCCAATCAATACAACATGGACGGAACATAGGGCTAAATTGCTTAATAAAGTGAGCCAAAAGGAGAAAGACAAATATTGAATGATTTCATCTGTATGATTAATTCAAATAAATTGATCAAATAAAGTCACAATAAACTTTTGCACCATGAGAGCAGGTCTAGTTGTCAAAGGGGAAAGTGATGAGAGTTGGATTCATGTGGTGGAGAGAGTTTATCTGTCATTTTATTTTTCCTCTTCCTGTCTTTTTTTCTTTCTTTTTATTTGGTCTGTGTTAATCATATTAAAGAAAAATAGACAAAGTTTCCTAGTAGTGATATCAGAAAAGGTAAAACAAAAGAGATACAATTAGCATTAATATATTTTATTTTAGTAAATATATTCAAAATAGTATTTCAACATGTCATCCTAACCATTTTTAATAAAAATATTCTTCAAATTAAGTTTTTAGGCAATTATAGCAGATCTTAATTTACTCCCTAGATTTTTAAAATTTAATATTTATGGAGATAACACTGATTTACAAAATAAGCTCATATCTGTAGGTTCACCATTCCTCAATTATCTGAATACCCACCACCATATAACCAAAAGCTCTTCAACCAATAAATCCCAATTAGGTAAAGTCAGGAGTCTTGTCCTAATTTTTGAAATAAATGTCTGCCAGGATTGCTAAAATCTTAGGTTCCTCTGTTTGCCTACTGAGTCCCCTTCAAGGGCAAACTGCAGCAGTGGTTTAACAGGTTCACGTAGGGCACCCAGCTCATGTCTAGAAGCGAAAAAATTAACAGCAGGGGAATTAAATGGCTACCAATTTGTGAGCACCCAGTCCTAATACATTTATTGATTTTAGGTTCCAGTTTAGTGCTTGAGCTGTCTCTATCCATCAAATTTTCCACAAAAGGGCATAGATCATATGGGAGGCGGGAAGGAAAACTCACTGTCAGGACTGGAGTTAGAAATGTGAAGACTGTGGGTTCAAATCCACATTCCAGGCAGACCCACGTGGGACCTTGAGTAGCAACTGGTCACTGCCTTAGTGTTCTTAATAAGGATAATATTAATCAAAGAGGGAGTGACTAGGAATGTATTCAAATAGAAGAAGGACTTTAAGGCACGAAATCAGGGGGTGGAAATGACACCCATTGCTAGTGTTAAAAAAAGACAACTGATATACACAATAAAATGCTCTTCCTAATTTTCAGATTATTGTGTGAATCAAGGGAGACTGTGCGATGGGTGGATGAGATCTGGAAGATTGTTTATTTGAAAAATAGCAACAATTTTCAGCTGGCCCAGAATACTCTGTTATTGGGATGAACTAGGAAATCTCCCAAGTCCTTCTTCTAATGGAACTGTTTGCTCTTGTGATATGAAAGTTCCTGACAATAGGGGACATGGGAAATTATAACATTAATAGGTACTCTGTTGAAATGTATCATTAAATGAAAGACAGAGATTAAAATACAATGTAAAATGCTAGTTCCATTTTTGAGGAGCTGAGGCTGTGATTAGAACAGTCAATCTAAGATCTGGGTAATTGCGTAGTGTTATGATTATCAGCTAGAAAATAGTTCCAATTTGATGGCAGTAGACTAGACCCACCTTAGGGAAGTTACATTCCTTGTAGCAAATTGGCCATTTTGCAATATGCCTAGATTTTTAACTGGGGTCCTTCCTTCCTTCCTTCCTTCCTTCTTCCTTCCTTTCTCTCTCTCTTTCTTTTTAAATTTGAAATCTCTTTACTTACAGATAGATAATTGGTGGAAAGAAGGTTGATGAGTCAACTTCAGAACATACAGAGCATTTCATAAACTGCCAGCTTTGGTTTTATTCCTCCTAAATAAGCTACTAATTAACTTTATCCTTCTCATATATTCCTTCCTAGGTTTGAGAATCAAAATCCACTTCTGACTAGGAAATTTTTATCCTCAGGGAACAAAGTTTATTTTGGGTAAAGTATTTGGCGAAACAAATTATGAGTCTTAAAAATATTCACACTTTGATCTAGTAATTCAAGTAATTAGAGACACAACCACAGATTTAAATACACTGATGGCTAATAGAATACTGCCAATAGAAAAAAGCAAACAACTGGAAACATTTTGGAGATTTCTAATAAAAAAATGATTTGTGGAGCAAATGATGTGTGTGCATATAATGGAAAAGCATGTGATGATATATAAAACATATGAAGTTGTTCCCACTGTAATTGGATAATAAAAGAAAGATATGAAGATTTGTGCATATATTGCTCAATTATATAGAAAGAGAAATACATAGCTTTATAATAGATATATCGATATGTGTTTACTCAATATACATGTCTATACTTTATATGTGAATATTTTATAAATATCACAAGATACATGTTTATGTATACATATGTGTATATATATAAATATATGTGCGTGCATATACACACACAGAACAAAGACTGGAAAGAAATGTATTGTGATCCTTACCTGGTGTAATTATGGGTACGTACATTTATCAGATTTTCAGGAATGTATATATATTGCCTCTACAACAAAATTTTTACATTGATTTTTAAAACACTACACCGGTATGACAAACAATAATGTAAAGTCAATCTGTGGCTACAACTACCTGAGATTTGCACCTTTGTTATGTGAACATTTGTATGTGTACATATGTGTTTGTTTTCAATGTCAGAATTTAGCAAGACAGATTGGAGCCTCATCTCTGCAAAGCCAGTTTCACTTGCTCAAGGAGAATATTCCTTGTTTATGCTGCAGGCAAAACAACTAGTTATTTTTTTTAAATCTCAGGTCTATTGTGAAAATGAGCCATCTGTGGCAGCTGTGGTGTTTTTCCCAACCTAATAGCACCTTTCATACTGAACTCTTAGGTTTTTCTAGGCGCTTCTGACAGTTGCAGAACGTTTATATACAGTTTAAAAAATTATTATTTATGTGAACTGGTCTAAGATGGTATACTGGGAAACCGTGCATATGTATGTCATGTGGGGAATGAAAAGGAGAGAAGAGAAAACCCTATGGTTCTGTTTGTAGAGTGCACACAGAAGAGCATCTCTACTGAGCAATGCTTGGTGGAGGTCATGTGATCTCATGTCATCACTTCATCACTTCAGCAGTGGGAAGAAGATCCTCCCCATCAACATTTTCTGAAAATGTATTAGAGTATTGGGCATATAGTAAGTATGCAGGAGACTTTTAATTTTAGTAAATAAAGGAATGAATGACCATTCAGATAAGGTAATTTCCCACCAATCCACCAGCCCTCTTGTCTTAGTGAGGAGCAATACAGACATAACTGCTCGACAGAAACAGGCAGAGGACTTAGCATCCTTATTGTCCAGGGACAGCCATGTCATGATGTCCTGGGTGTGCTGAGCCAAACAAGGATGATCAGTTCCTCCCCAACTATGAAAGCAAAAATTTGCCTTCATGGTACTGTTTATTAATATCACACCTCATGGTTTTCCCATTTAGGCTTGATCCTTCTAGAAATTAGTAGGTAAGGCTTGCCGCAGGCTGTTAACTGTAGTAGGAAGGGAACAGGCTGCATATTTTGTGGCAAAGCAGGTTCTAGACAGATTCCATCTACAGCCCATGGCCTTGCCTGTGTGGAGTTGTTTTCCTTGCTCCCTTGCTGCCCCAGGCTTTTGAATTTTGGCACCGTTCCTTTTGATGGAAGAAAGCAGGAAGTAACTCCTGCTGCATTTTCTTGGCTTGTCACTATCACTCTGTACTTGATGTAGCCTGAATCTAACTTCATGAGAGTGTGGATCCTGGAGAACTGTGGATCCGCTACCTCTGGGCAGCTGGAGAAGTAAAAAGGTGGCCTAATGTTTAAACCCAAGGCTCCCAGGCTGGTTCAGCACTCCCATTGAAGAGTGAAACATATCTTTGACAGTTCACAAAAGTAACCCATCTGGGCCTTCTTAGTCTAAACTTAATATTTCCTGCATTAAGTCTTATAACAAGCATTAAGAGGAAGGTTGAATGCTAAAGAATTCAGAATCAATTAAGACTCCACCAGGAAATCAAAACCTTCTGTTAAGCTTTAAAATGCTCTGGGATGAATTGATGTCACCTGATAATATTGCACCAGAGATGTATTGTAAAGCCTGATACTCAAGGCCAAGCATCTCTTTCCACAAAAGCTACAATCCCCTCACCACATGAAGTTTATCAGTGCTAGAAGAATAGAAATAATGAGTGATTATACAGCACCTTAAATGATGGTTCTTTTCACTAATATGATAGAAAAGATTCTTCATTCTGGTGACCACTTTGACTGCTCTTAGAAAAAGATTCTGCAGTGACAGTGAGAAGGTAGGGCTGTCCTGTGGTCAGACATGAATGCCAAATGGCAGAGTTCTTTTTTTTTTTTTTTTTTTTAAATGTAATTCCACGATTGGCAGCTACAGATTAAAGTAGCTGCAGGATCTCAGACAGTGAGGACCAGAGAGCTCACAGCGGCTGAACGCAAGGTCAAAGTCGTGATGGGCAGTAACAATACTTATGTCCCAGGTAACAAGGAAACATTTCTCTTGAAATCAATAGGTGAGCAGAACCAAGACATTGTCACAGAAAAATAAAAATCTGCATCAGAATCCCTTAGACATCATAAAAGTTATGTTAAACAGAACAAGGGCCGGTTTACACAGACTTCCCCATGGAGAGTTCTGAAAGAGACAAGGGGACCAGCAGTGATGAGGCAAGTACCCTCAGGTTTAGGAATTCTAGTACATGAACAGATGTTGTGAGAAAATACGCACTTTCATTTCAAGAAAAGATAGCCAATACTTCTTCATTCTTCAGCTGTGATTTGTATACTTTTCTACATGATGTTTAGAGATGGGACCTCCCGTCTCCTTCCACACACCAGACTGAAGAATATGTGACATCTCTTAACAGCTGAGAGGCTGTGATTGCTGAATTCTTGTCCATGTTTCCTATGCTGAGGCCCTTTGTTAGTCTGGCTTGACTGTTAGGTGGGGCCTGCTTTTTCTTTAATGGGCCAGACCTCATTTTTATTCCCACTTCTGGGAAGGACTATTTGGTTCACATGAAACTTTGCAGGGTTTTTTTTAATGGGGTAGGCATGTTGTTTGGGGATGGTCGGTAATTTTAGAGTATATAGGTGGTTAACTCCATTGCCGGAGATGCTGAATTCTCTACATGGTCAGTTTACTGTGTGCTCACTCAGTATATATACTCAGAGCACACTGCAGAAATACTTACCTACTCTCAGCGCAGCATGCAAGCTGTTAGCAATCTTCTTTACATTACCTGAGGCCCACTCCATCACCCCTTTCACTTAATATGATAGATTGCAGGACGTAATATAGAAAAATGTAGTGTGTGTGGCATATAAACTCACAGTGCATATCGGATTTAATATATAATGCACAGAAGCCACTCTATAATGCATAGTCAAAAAGGCTGCAAGCTGCTGTATTGATGCTGTGCCCAGTTCAGGAGAATAAGGCAGGTTTCCATTGCCAGAAAAGAGCATAGTATTCAATTTCTCATCCAGTATAGAGTATAAATAAAACATGGTGTACGGTAATACCAAACTGCATGAAATGATTTCCCTTAGTACATAAACTTATGGCACCCCAGTTTTTGCTTCAAGTTGAATTTTCCCAGTTCTTTCAGATAGCAATAGGGAATTATATGACCTTCTACAGCAAGAACTTCCCACTTAACAGATTCTAGGGCTCCATTGGGCCCCATACTAATGGACAGACATTAACCATCTTGGAGCTCCTTCAAATTCCCTGGAGCTTTGCAAGCTGAGTTCCTGGATCTCTCCAGAGTCAAAAGTTGACAGGCAGCTGTCAGTCAATTAGAAATTTCTTAAAGCTATACCCTGTAGCAAATAAAATTGCTCAGAGTTTATAATGTGAGAAGATTATTGTGCCAACACTAATATGATTTAATAAAAATATTAACCCAGTAGGTGTAGTCTTGAAGTCTAGTTATCTACATATATAAATGCATATGTAGTATGCATTTCCTCTTAGTTATAGAGGTCTATTGATTAATCTTGCTTAGCTATCCTTAAGGACAGTCAATTTTGCTTTTATAAGTATACTTTGAAACAGGTAGCTCTTAGCAACAGAAGTCTTCAATATTTATTAAGTTTTATGAAAATTATCCCCAAAATATATATTATAATGTAAATTTAAAAATATACTAATGGTACTGCTTTTATAGGGTTTATGTGGTCTAACGCAACAAAAGAGAACTCATGTCAGATACTTGTGAGATTAATCTTCGTTCTTCAGCTTTTGGTAATTAATTTACTGTTGTTTCTATTTGCCTCATTCTTCCTGTAATAAATGCAGTTGGTAAACTTATGTCTATTCTATATTATCTATTGGTTCACATATGGATGTCATTTAAGATTGAGAATGCCCTAGTTTGTTTAGGAGGAAAACAGTCAGGAGTGCTTTCTCAGGTTTAAGCAGAGATGTAAATTGGTCATTTTTCTGAGAATAGTTCTCAAGCTGATTCAAAACTGCTTGTTAAGTCATGGTTATGAAGGAATTTCAAGTGGCTACTGCTATCTCTCTTTAATCTTGGTGATTAAAGTACTATGTCTTTCACCTTTCATATCACAACCCTTTTGTCATTCCTGACTCTAAAACATAGGAAATAGCAGCTGGGAGTAAGGAATTAAGAACTGTCCTCTCAAATCTGGGACTTTCACTGGCAAAGCAGATAAAGGACACAAATGAGTATGAGCTTCTGATCATTATTCTGACTTGTGATAACACCAGCCAACAGACCCACTTAATTAAAGTCATGGCCTTTTTATGGTTAAATCTTCCATTCAAAATGTTTCTTTTAAAAAAAATCTGAAATAGTTTCAGGCTTAGAGAATGTTGTAAGACAAGTGCAAAAAATTCCTGAATAGTCTTCATCCTTATATAAACTGTCATCTTTGATTTATGCTTCTCTCTCTCCTGATAGATTATTATTATTACTATTGTCATTTAAATAATATATACATATTTTAAAATTTCATTAGAGAATAAATTGACATAAGGGCTTTTACTCTTAAATCTTTATGTGCATAAAAAAACAAAAACATTTTCTTATATAGCGACAGTATCATTATCAACATCAAGAAACGAATATTAATAAGATACTCTAATTTACAGTCCTTATTCAATTTTCTTTTTCAATTTTCATAATAAAAAATATCTTTACAGCAAAAGAGAGAAAGAAATTCTGGCCCAGGGTCCCATGTAGGATGATATAATGCATGTAGTTATCATGTGTTTTCATTTCTTTTAGTCTCTTTCCAACTAAAAAGTTTCCTTATTCTTTCTTCACCCCTCATGACATTGTCACTTTTGCAGAATGTCCCTCAGTCTGGATCTTTCCAAAGTTGCCCCATCATTAGCTAAGTAACTCTGAAGAGAAATTTTAAAAGTTTGGAGGAAATTTTCATTTTTCTTAGAGCGTTGTCAGAACCTAAGGTAGAAGTATTGCCAGTCAGGCATGAACAGTAGGCCACACGATAAGATAGAAACAGTCTCCTACAGAATTATCCTCATACCTGAGTCTTCATGATCACCACATACTTCCCATACCTTCGAAGCACTGCATTGCGTTTAGTATTCTGTCAAGGCAAAAGGCCAGAAAGTTTCAGCTCCTGAGCACAGCAACCTGAGCTTTGAGTCTGGTGTAGAAATGTATAACTCACAAAAGAAAAGGCATGCAGATGTGCTTCTGGTTTCTTGCATCACCTTTCATTATCTTAAGACTGAAAAGTTAATAACCCAGTGTGTAATCATGCCATTATCAGTTTACATTGTAGTAAAGCCCATTCGAATGATGATTACATATGTTAATGAGTGTCGTTATAATGCACTACACAGTACATTACCTTCAATAAATATAATTGTTTATGCACTTTAATGAGGGTATATAATGCCCCAAAAGTAATGGTATTGACTGAATTGTGATTTATTACTCTAAAACTTTGCCATTAGGAAAGGAAATCTTACAAAACCTTTTATGTTTACCTAACTTTCTCTCACCCCCTAAAAGCTGCCACTCATCTCTCCCTCCCCCTGTTACAAGAAGAAAACAACTCCAAGACGCTTCTACAATGTTCCCTGTCAATGCTTTTCTCAACCTGAAGAAGCAGGAGGTGGGTTCATTTAAAGGGTTTAATGAAGATCATTATGTTTACCCCTTAGTAAGGTTTAATGCATTATCTGGCAACAAAACTGACGCCATGTCAGAATTTTGGCTTTACAATCAAATAACAAGGAATAAAAAACCTTGTTTGTTAAACTACATGCTAGGAATAGAAAATAAGACCAGGATAACATTTGGCCCAGGGGCCTCCATCAGGCCAGGAAGGGACAGCGCATGATTGTCCCAGAACTTAGAGAGCCCCAGCTGGGAACGAAGAGAGAGTATGAGGACCCCAAATAGTTCATTCTAATCCCAAGAGCGTGGTTCCCTCTTAGAATCTCTCTGTAAGAAAAACTTAGTCTCCTCTTGAAAAGGACACACAAAAAAATTTCTTATTTCTGATAAAAAGTAAATAAAACAGTTACAGTATATGATGAGTGCTTTTCGAATTAATATAGATACTAAAAACAAGGACTAGAGTCTCTAAATGGGCTTCATATTGCCTTACACTTTAGTATAGTCTTTGTATATCTAATCAGACGGGCATTCCATAGCTCAAGTCCTCTGCAAAGATTTCATAATTAGAATTCCAGGAATTGCTGGCTAATATGTACAAATACTAAGATCGCCGTTTGTGTGCTGAACCTGAACAAAACTCACTTATGTCAGTCATAACCACAATCCTTCTTCTCCACCCAAGGCCTCACACCTCATCTATGGCATTATCTGTTCTCTGAATTTAGTGTGATATTAATCAACTAATTTCTAGCTCATCTCCTAGCTGATTCCTACCCACAGAGTCTGCATCTGAACAGTAATTGGGATCTGACTCATCACTCTCTGTTATCACATTCTTCAGTCCGTGAATGACATAGACTTGGCTTCGTGGTAAAAAGCAAGCTTGCAGGTGGAACTTTCAGTGAAATCACTGGAAATGGAGTGCTGTCACCTTTGGAGGCAAATTTGCATATAAGGTCTCTTGGTTTTTAAAATTTTTTTTGCCATCTCCACAGCATGCTGTCTGAAAGGTTTTTCAGGATTCTTTATGAATAAATAAACTGTGCAACTTAAAGAAGAAGATTAATTCATCTAGATACTCTAAATACCCAGTAGAAATGACAACAGGGAATCTGTACTGGCATCTTAAAAGGATTTTCTGAACAATAGCAGTTTCTTAAAACAGATTCCCAGGATAGAAGGTAATCACTTGAGAAACTTTCCAAGGTTTACAATGGTGTTCCAGTAGTTTGAAAGTCAGTAGTTAAAAAAAAAAAAATGACATTGAGATGCAATTTGTGGTAAGATCTAATTAATTTTTTTGCTCCTAAGAATAATTTATTATTTACACTTCTTATTATATATGTATTTTAGCTTCATTAGTCTGCAATGCTGGAAAAAATTATACCTTCAAGTCCTATTTATCAAATTAATGGTGCAATTTCATAGTGACATATTCCACATTCATTAAACCAAGTACAGTAAAAATGCATTTAAATTAGATTAGTGTGATGTAATAAAGATTCCAGTGTAGGGGGTGATATTCTAGCTGAAGAGAAACACCCAGATCGAGTTGAAAGCAACTTTGAGATAATGCTTCAAAATTGATTTTGGCACTGGTTAAGTGAAAGAATAAGTGATGATGACTGTCTCCACTAACTGCCTCTGCTCAGCTATTGTTATCCTTTACCATGACAAGGGAAAAATAGTCAAAGATGTAGCACAAACCTGCAGAATGAGCAAACTTTGGTCAGTCAAAGGCATGGTAGTAACTTTTCCAGATCTTCTGAATTGTGACAGATTTGCATGATGCAAGTATTGTATCCATCATCATCATCAGTTAGCTTTTATCTGTGGATGATAAAAAGCACATGTACCCACCAAGTATTATATGACTGGGTGTACTATATTACTTGCAACAATTAAGAAGTTTGCAACCTATATTATCTCCCAGGTAGACATGTTGCATTTCCAGGTTAAATGTTATAGTTCTCACATTGGAGGGCATTTCCCCTTAAATACAAATAATAAAAGCAATAAAGCAACTCTCAAAATTTGACCAAATATTACATAAACATGCCCTGTGCCACTGTATTGCAAGACCTAAGGGAGGCTCTTAAATGAACTTTGTCCTTAGCTTAACAGAGACTGTTGCAAATTAGTGCTTAATAAATACTTTCAAGATGATGGGAATTCTTGGAGATAGTGAGATAATTTATGTAAAAGCACCTGGCCTTTACAATGTCAACTAAATCACAATTGAAACGCATAAGACTATAATGCTTTGTACAGAAACCCGGCACAAGTACCAAGATACAGACAAAGAGAGTTTGGCTCAGTCAAATAAATCCAGTTAGTGTTTTATTTGTTTATTGTGGGCAAGTCTTTCTAACAGACACATTATTAGGAAGTTAGGAGAAAGCAATGAGGGATAAAAAACGGGTACTTCATGGTGGTCTGTGTGGCCTCAGCTGCCTGCTCTTAGAGCTGGGCTAAGGGAAGGAGTTACTGAAGCATGCTGGCCTTGAATGGGTTTCTCTGAACCTTGTTTGAATGAAGGAGGGAGAAACAGCTGTAAATAGACCAAATTCCTCTCTTGGTCTAGATCAATGCTGGATAACCAGTCATCCTCATTTATACTCATCCAATCAAAGAGAAGCGTCTAAAGAAGGCTCAGGAAATAAATAAAAATTAAAGAAATGAGAAGTCCTATGGAGTTAGCGCAAAATGGAAGTTTCCAGTTTTAGGGCATGTGCATGGGTCAAAGAAAGCAAGAAAAGCATAGATTTTATTTTATAAATTGTTCTTTTTTTTTCCTTTAGTTTACTTTGCTATATGATTTTTAGGATATTGAATTTGTACCTCAGTCTGTATGCATTTCATAGTACTCCCACAACCAGAGATCCATGCCCTCACCACCGCCATATGACCTCTTTCATTTCCTTTTTTCCTCTCCATTCCCTCCCCACTAGTAGCCAAGGTTTTGGTTCCTATGAGTTTTCTTGCGACTTGTCTGTTTATTTTGTTTCTTTATATTCCATATGTGAGTGAAAGCTATCCTGTACTACTCTTTTTCTTTCTGGCTTACTTTGCTTAATGCAATCACCTCCAGTTACAGCCAGTTGTTACAAAACGCACACTTTCATCTTTTTTGGTAGTTGCATAGCATTCCATTGAATATAGCATAGCTTCTTTATCCAGTCATCTGTTGACAGGCATTCAGGTTGCTTCCATGTCTTGTTTTTTGTAAATTGTGCTGCTGTCAACATAGGGGTTCAGATATTTTTCTGATGAGAGCTTTTGTATTCTTTAGGTATATGCCTAGGAGTGGGATTGCTGGATCAAATGGTAGCTCCATTTTTTTTTTTTTTTTGAGAAATATCCATTCTATTTTCCGAAGTGGTTGCACAAATTTGCATTCTGATCCACAGTGCAGAAAGATTCCTTTTCTCAATACCACCTCCAATACTTGTTTCTAGTCTTTTAGATATAGACCATTTTCACTAGTTTGAAGTGATATCTCATTGTGATTTTTATGTGAATTTCTTTCATGGCAAGTGATGTATTTTTTTTTTTTCATATGTCTGTATGCCATTGGTGTGTCTGCTCTAGAAAGTCATCTACTCAGCTCTTCTGCCCAGCTTTTGAGTGGTTTTGTGTTGTTGTTGAGGTATAAGGGCTCTTTATATATTTTGGATACTAAGCTTTTATTGGATGTATGTTGTGTGGATACCTTCTACTATTCAGTGGTTGCCTTTTTTTTTTTTTTAGCAGTGGTTTCTTACACTCTACAGAAGGTTTTCAGTTTGGTGTAGTCCTAGGAGTTAAATCTTACTTTAGTTTCCTTTGCCAAGGTATCACTTACCAAGGACATCTTTGACATTGATGTCATAGAGCATTTTCCTACATTTTGTTCTATATATTTTATGATTTGGGGTTTTATATCCATGTCTTTGATCTATTTTGAGTTATTTTGTGTGTGTGACACCAACGAGTAATCTAGTTTCTTTCTTTCTTTCTTTCTTTCTTCTTTATTTGTAGAAGTCTGTCAAATTTTCCCAGTAATATATTTTGAATGGACTTTCTTTCCTCTATTGTGTGCTCTTGTCTTCTTTGTCATAGATTAACTGCCCATGCAAGTGCAATTTTATTTCTGGGCTCTAAATTATACTCCACTTCTCTGTGTATCTGATTTTATTCTAATACCATACTGTTTTGATGACAGTCAGCCTGTAGCATAGTTTAAAGTCAAGGACTGTGATTACTCCATTTTGCTTCTTTCTTCTGAGGCTAGCTTTGGCTACTCAAGGTCTTTTGTGGTTCCATACAAATTTCAGCAGTTTGTTCATTTTTCTTGAAAAATGTCTGTGGAATTTTTATAGGAAATTTCAATGAATATGTATGTTGCTTTAGGTAGGATGTTAATTCTTCAAATGCATAAGCATGGAATATTCTTACATCTTTTTTGTCTTCTATTTTGTTAATGTCTTATAATATTCATTGTGTGGGTCTTTTACCTCCACTGTTAAGCTTATTCCAAAGTAGTTTATCATTTTTTGGTGCTATTGTGAATAGGATTTCTTTCTTAATTTATCTATCCTGTAGCTCACAGTTTGCATATGGAAATGAAAAAGCATAAATTTTAGAAGTCAGAAAGACCAAACAATGATGTTAGAATAACTGGAATCATGGCTAATAATCAATTTGCATTGTACTTAGAAAATTGATGGGTTAGCAACTCCCTGGGGGAAGTTAGGGTAGTATAGACAACTAATTTGAATACTTGACAGAAAATCATTTCTGGCTAACCTGGATTCTGTAGATTGGCCATTTATACCTTCCAAAGCATCTAAAGAATTGCCAGTATGTTACTTTACTTGCTTCCAGAGGGTCCAGGTTAAACTGTCTGTGGTGGCAGGATTCACTGATAAGGTGATAGTAGTCTAAATTTATAAAATGCCTCTGGTTGTTGTCCTTGAAACCAGTATTTTAAAATGAATTTAAAGATAAAATTTTATTTTGGTTCAATTTTGCATCTTTTAAAAATATTTTTTTTAATTATCAGACTAAAATTGACTTTTTCTTATGCATACAGCTGTATTAATTTTAACACATGTATAAATTCATGCAATAGACTTATCCATTATAATCAGGATACAAAACAGTTCCTTGTCTCCCCAAAACTTCTTTGCTATTCTTTTATAGTCATCCTTCTCTTTCCTCACCATTAATAACCACTGATATGTTATGCATTCTTACAGTTTTATTTTGTTGAAAATGCCATGCGAATGTAATCATACAGTATATAATTTTTGAAACTGGTTCCTTTTTCATATATATGTATATATATACATATTCTTTAAAATTCCTTAAAATTCTTTCACTTTCTGCATATATTGAAAGTTTGTTCCTCTTTATTGCTGAGTACTAGTTCATTCTCTGGTTATACCATAGTTTATCTGTTCAACCATTGAAGGACATTAGGTTGATTTCAGTTTGAGGCAATCATGAATAGAACTACTATAAGCATCCACAACTGGTGCTCTTAAGAATATGCATGTTCATTTTTCTAGGGTACATATTCAGAAATAGGATTTCTATATCATAGATTGAGAGCATATTTAAACTGTCAAACCATCCCACAACAGTAATGTAAGTGTACTCTATTTTACAAGCCACCAAGATTTTGTATTTTTGCCACTCTTTTAGGGGTATATTCATATCTCATTGGGCTTTAATTTACATTTTCTTAGTGAATAATGATGTTGAACATCTTTTTATGTGCTTATTTGCCATCCTTATATCTTTGTGGGTACAGAATCTATTCAAGTCTCTCACTACTGTTGTGTTATTTTTAAATTTGAGACAAATGAATAGACAAGCCCCAACAAAATTCCCAAGACACAAGACAATGGTTACAAGGGTAATAGTATGAGGAGAGGGAAGGAAGGAGGAAGCAAGGTGCTGGTAAAGGGCACTGTAACTCTTATGGTGGATGTGGTATGAAATGCAGACTGAGATGCAATTTCAATATCCAAAATAGATACAACAATGTAGACAAAATAAATAATAAAATTATTATTTTTTATTTGTTATTTGAGAGTTCTTTATGTATAGAGATAAAAATTTTTTGTTAGATCTGGGATTCATAAATATCTTTTCTAGCTTCTTATTTCATTCCCTTGATATTGATATTAGCAGATCAAAACTGTTTAAGTTTGTGTTTTCTTCTCACATGGAGTATGTTTTTGGTTTTCTTTCTCTTTTCATTTTCCCTTCGCTTGACTGGTCTCAAAGCTGGATCCTTGGGTTTTAAAAGTTGCTGAGTCACAGGGCACAACTAGTGCCATTTGTAAGATCTCTTAGCCTGGCCCAACTCAGGAAGACTTCTTTCTATATTTTTCCTATAGATTTATAGTTTATGTTTTCACCATTTAGATCTGTTCCATTTTGAAGTTATTTTTGAAAATATATGATATTTAAAGTTTATTTGTGCATTATTGGTCACTGTCATTAACTTAATGGATTGTTTTGTGACTCATACATGAGAGAATGGTCAAAAGAGGAAAAAAACCTGAAAACAAAAATGGAGGATGTCAGCAGTCTCTCTGAGAATTAGGAGTTTCCATTTTTCAGTCCTATGTCAAAGATCAAGGGCTTTTTATGAATCACACTGTCTGCTCTTTATGTCAATCATGGTTTTAACTGCATTTCATTTAGAAGGGGGTTGCTGAAGAAGAATAAGTGGTAATCTCACCACTGGTCTAGTGGTACTTCAAATATGATCTTCCCTGACAAGTCTGTTGCTTGTTACTCTTCAGGGATCACAAATGTAAACTCCACGCATTCGGTACAGGTTTTATAGTTAGAATTCAGTAGGAGAAATGGGTTTAATGTGCTTACTCTACCTTACCTAGAAAATCTTTCTTTTATTACCTTATTCTAATACATTTATATCTTCCTTCCCAACTTCCTTCCTCACCACCTCACCTTAAAACTTCCTCAAATTTGTTTGGGTTGTTCCAATTGTTTCATTTACCTGATAGGACGACATTTCCTCCCAAAAGATTAGGTCTCTTAACCCATTATTCATAAATACAGTGAGACTTAAGTGGTTTTATAGGTTTGCAAGACTCCCAACAAATGGTAGCCATCAGCAAACAAGCTATGGAGATATGGCAGGTGAATAGCATTCAGCTTGTGAGCATGAAATGCTTAATTCTTTAGCAAATTGTTTTCTATAACTTTCATCAGAATTAAGATGTAATCGGAATCTTAAGTCTTGGATACACTAATGTTCTACTGAGCATTAATTTTATGGAAAAACGATACAGACTTGTTTCGGAGGTATTAAAGCTCCAGTGCTAGACCATTGCAATAAATGAATGTTGCAATAAAGCAAGTAACCCCAATTTTTCCCAGTGCCTATAAAGTGTCATATCTTTATATGACACAGTAGTTTATAATGTGTGCACTAATAATAGCATTATGTATAAAAATAATCTAATGCCTGAACTGAATACTTTATTGCTAAAAAAATTATTAGGCATCATTTGATGCCACAGACCTTCAATATGTAAAAGACATGATAATGTGAAGTGCAAAAAATTAAACACAATAAAATAAGTAATACTTCTATTCATTTTTTGCATTTGATATGTCAATTCAAATACATGTAACTACCTAATGTAAAGATGGTGTCATATTGAAGGGTCCTATGGTAGTTCAATTACCCTCTTGGTGATTATAGGTGGTTTGCTTTCATGTTGCATTAGAAAGTGAGACCTTGGCATGTTTTCAAAAATCCAGACTCAGATTCACCTCTGTCTCCCCTATTCTTCTGCCCACGGGAGTTGATGTTATATCTCTCTACTATGTGCTTTACTCAGATTTATACACTCAGCATTCATATTGACTGAATTCTAGCATGGATAATAAAATTTTAATGAAAAAGGAGTAGGGGTTCATTTTTCTCCCTGATCCCCATTTTCTTTCTTTTTAAAACAGAATTTTTTTTTTTTAATTAGAGAAAGCTGAGATAACCTGGATGGAACTTGAGGGGATTATGCTAAGTGAAATGAGTTCAAAAGAAGAAGACAGATACCAGATACTGGATGATCTCACTAATAGGTAGGATGTGAAGAAACAAAGCAAAGGAATAGACTAAACAAAACCAAGCCATGAACACTGACAACAGAACTGAGGTTACAACTAGAGAACGGGCTAGGAGACGGGTAAATGGTGGTGGGGTCCAGTGGACAATGGTGAAGAACGTTTGGTAATCTGGTGTTTGGCAGGGTGTGTTGTCACCTATCTGAGGAATGGAGAACCTGCACACATGAGTTTATGTTATTTTGTAAAGCAAAGTTACCTCAATAAATATTAAGTCAAGTAAAAATATAAAATGCGTTAATCTTGGGTTGCTGAAAAACATGATTTCCTACTTCTGTTTCAATCAACTATAGGATATAATACTAGTTCTCTCTAATGTATATCTGATTGGTGTGAACATGCTAGAACATGTTAGAAGGACACTGAAAAAATGGGGTTCAAAGAAACTCAAAGACCAACAGTTGGTAACGTCAGGACCTGGAACCAAAGGCAGTTCACTGGAGCGCTGTGAGAACACAGGTGTCTGATTTTTACCGGGAAGGAAATACTTGGATGCAAGAGACTCCCTAGGGTAAAAGAAGACGTTTGTTTTCAACACAGCACACAATATTCCTTCCATACTGGTATCTGTTGGCATTCTTTCTTTATCTGTTATTCCTACCAGATCTAAAATGATAAAGGACTTAAAGCTATATTTTCTCTTCCACAGTCTGTCCTACACTTGAGAAAACAGCATAGTAAAAATTTGGCAAAGTTCTTTGGAAATCACAAAGGCCATTTATCATTTATCATTAAATTTAAAGTTCAAAAGACATAAAAATTTATAGTTGTAGCTACTCTAATAAGGCTTGATTTCTAGGGAAGAACGTTCTGGCAGTTTTGCCCCAGTAAAATGTCAGAACATTGTGTCCCAAGTAACTAACACAACTTTTGAAGTTTTAAGATGACTTTGCACTGATGCTAGAAAAAATGACTGTACATCTAATTGCTTTAATTCCTTCATCAAAATACAAGTATAATGTGCTAGTAAATACCAATTAATGACAATATAATTGTATCTATAGAAAGAAAAATATTGATGTAAAAGATTCAGCAACATAATGCTAGACAAACTAGGGGGAAATTCTTAAATATCCTAAATGGAATCTAAACATCTTCTCTGGGGTAAAAAAAAAAAAAAAAAAAAAAAAAAAATATATATATATATATATATATAAAATTTAAAACCAGCTGTCTCTAGTTTCTGCACAGGACTTAGTAGTTGGAAAATTTTCCACTCTTGCTCTAATGATATTAAAAATGCAAAAAAAACCTTGATATTTTTTAACCCAGTGACTTGACCTAATTGATATCATAGAATACTCCACCAATAACAGAAAAATTCACAATCATTTCAAGTGCACGTGGATCATTCATCAATAAGACTTTATTTGGTGTCATAAAACAAGCTTTGACATACTTAAAATAATATAAATCATGCAAGTTGTTTTGTATTGATATAATTAAACTAGAAATCAATAACAGAAATATTTCTGAGAATACCCAAATATTTCAAATTAAAGAGTATTCATTCACGTACCTTAGAAGTTAAAGCAAAATTTAAATATATTTTTAACAGAATGAAAATAAAATTGTAACAGATCAAAATTTGTGGACTATAGTTGGAGAAGTTTTTGATCATAATTTGATCATAATTTATAGAATTTTAATATTAGAAAATAACAAAGGTTTCAAATTAACTGATAACTGACAAAGGTATAAAGACACTTCAATGGAATAAAAGGCATGCTTTTCAACTCTTAGTGATGAAGCAATTGGATGTCCATATGTAGAAAGAGAAACTTCAAACCATTCTTCAGACTATCCACCAAAATTAATTCAAATTAGATCGTAGGTGTAAATAGAAAACATAAAATTCTCAAATTTCTGGAAGGAAGCGTAAGAAAAACTTTGTGACCTTGAGTTTTGCAAAAAGTTTTTAGATGTCAAGAGCCTGAGTTAGAAAAATAGCTTGAAAATTGGACTTTATCAAGTTTAAAATTGTTGATTTTTAATGGACCTTGTTAAGAAAAAGAAAATGCATGCAAAAGACAGGGAAATTCTATTTTTTTGCAAATCGTGTATATCACAAAAGATTTGTTCTCAGGAGAGACACAAACACACACACACGCACAATTAGAAAAGAAAACAAACAACTCAAAAAGGGGCTAAAGAGTTCAACACTTACTCAAGAAAAGATATACATATGGTAGACACATCAAAAAAAAAACCCAAAACCCAGCATCATTAGTTACTAGGGAAATGCAAATTAAAACCATAATAAGCTACCATTATACACCTATTAGAATGGTCAAAACAAATAAAAAATAAAAAACATCAAAACAACAAAAAAAATCTGACAACATATAATACCAAGTGCTGGCACGAAATCAGAGCAACTGCAGCTTCTCAATGTTGGTGTGAATGTAACAATAGTATTGTCATTTTGGAAAATAATTTGGTAGATTCTTAAATAGGAAACCAGGCCACACTTACCTTGTGATGTACCAGTGTCACTTCTAGGTATTTACCTATGAGAAACAAAAATATATGACTGTATAAAAACCTTTATGAAATTTTTAACACAGCTTTACTCACTTGCTAAAAACTGGGAACAACTCAAATATCCTTCAGCCAGTGAATGGACAAACCACAGTACATTCATGCAGTGGAAGACTGCTCAACAAATAAAAACGAATGAATTATTGAACACACAATAACACAATAGCACTGATAACTCAAATAATTTTGTTACATGAGAGAAGCAAGACTTAAGGACTAGATAATACATGATTCCATTTGACATATGGAAAAAACAAAACCATAGGGACAGAGAGCATATTATATTAATGGCTTCCAAAGATCAGGGTAAGAGTTGTGCCTAAATACAAAGGGGCAGTTCTGGGAAGCATTTTGGGGTTAGCAGAATTATTTTATATGATGATTATGATGGTGTATGTGAAAACTGACACATTTATTAAGGCTCATGGAATCGTATGTCACAGAAAGTGGATTCCAGTGCATGTCTATATAAAAAATTAAAAACCCCCACCAAAATAAAAAGAAATGAGTGCAATAAACCTCTTAATAAGTACAGACACTAGTGTATATAAAAAAAACAGTAAGGTTTCGCAATGGCAGAATATTAGGTGGAATTGTCAGAAGAGCAGGGATAATATTTCACTATAAATGCTTCTGATAAGATAAGAGGAAATTTACCCCAAAGACCACTAGCAGCGTGCACAGTTATGTTTGCGGAGGAGGTGAAAGGGAAAGCAAATACATTAATTAGTGATTTTTACTATGTATTTTACTATTTGTTTTTACATAGTCATTCATTTCTCACTGTGATCTCAAAATACCATCATTTCCATTATACAGATGATGAAACTAAGACATTGAGAGATTGAATAACTTACTCAAAATTTTGCAACCAGCAAGTAAGAGAAGTTGAATTTGTACTGTTGGTTGTCTTATCCTTCTTCCTTTATCAGGTGGTGCCACTTTCTACACATTATATGGAATGCAAAAAATCAGATATTGGTCTATTTTGTCTGTTGTCATTGTTCCTTTGACAGGGAGCTATATAGTCTGCATAGGATAACAACAAAAGGTTGAAGTAGTAGATTGTGAACAATGGGGATCTCTCTTATTGTAGTATGTTGCTCTTTATACTTGACATTAAATATTGTTTACTAATTTAATTTTTCACTTAAATATTCATAAATGAAAAATATTTGACTAAGGTTTATAAGATTACAAAAATTTTCTTTGTGATTTTTTTCTGTAAACATTCAGAGATTTAGAAATCTTGCCTATAAACCTAGGTTAGTATTAAAAAATCACATGGAGGTGGGCCCTGGTGGAATAGTGGTTAGGTCAATAACCTCCAAAGGAACCCACATGTCCTACATGTACTGCTGGGTTTGAGTCCCAGTCCATGGGGAAACAATCAGTGTGAACAACCAAATAATGATAAAGTAAAATGCTTCCTCCTCTCTCTTCCTGCCTGCCTGTCTACTCACCTTCTTTCTTGCCTACACCTTTCCTTCAAAAAAAATCACACAGAAAAACATCACTTTCTTAAAAATGGAGGAAAGAACTCAGTAGGTTAAACTAGCAATAGACAATTAAAATTATCTTCATCAGACTGAAATAAAACATATTCATGTTTTTTTATACTAATTCTAATATGTATCTGGTATTTGTGTATCTTATACTGCCTAATCAATTAAGAACTCTCTAGCAAAAAGTTTGATGTGTCTGAAACCATCAAATACTTAAATACAGAGAAATACATTCCTGAATAAAAAAGCTTTAAAATAATAAAAAATATATGTTTAATAAATGCAATATTGCAAATACTCCACAAATGATTTATTGTTTACAAATTATTTTATTAACTAATTTGGAAAAGATCAGATTCCTACTCCATATGCCAAATAAGTTTCAGAAATATTAAACTCTAAAAGAAGAAATAGTAACGTGCTAGAAAAATTATTGATAAATATATTTAAAACATAGATATAAATGTTCTTGGGAATGAGAAAATTCTTCTGAATATGATGTCAAAGGCAAAATTCAAAAGGAAAATCTTGATAATGTTGACTACATATAAATGTAAAACTATTACAAATCAAACCTTAATAAATAAAAGATAAGTGCCTATGGGGAGAAATATTTGCAACATATATAGCAAAAAAGTTCATATCCCGAAGTTGACATCTCAAAGATCCACAACAGAGAGATAAAGAAGCTACTAGGATAAAAGGGCAGGAGACTTGAGCAAAATTTACCCAAAAGAATATAATATAATCAATCAATAGATGAAAAAATTGAACGTAAAACAATCAAATAGTGCAAATTTCACTCAAATGTGGCATATAGAGAAAGAAAATGAACAAACTATCAAAACATAACAAAACTTTCAGTACTCCAAAGTTGTGTTGTTACTGGAGAGAGTGGAAGGGGAAGTAATCTGGGGTCTAAGGATGGGCACTGAATCTCTGGGATGGGTGTGGTGTGATATTCACATGGACTGAGGTGTGAATGTATTCTCAGAAACTTACATGGTATTGTAAACTAATGAAACAATAATTAAAATTAGAAAAGAAATAACAGAATACACTTTGGAGCTTATCATATTGATGAATAATTAGTTCAAATATCCATTTGGCAAGCATTTCAGGAAAACTAACATTTTTGTTCATTACTACAGAGAAATTTTTCATATGAGCACTTGAAAAGGCTTAATTACCATGTAGTTTAGACTCAGGACTACAGGTTTAGAAAAGCAGGTGAAGAAAACAACAATCTAGGCAAAACCTACCTATATTTGTTGCATTGTTGGTACTAATAGCAAAGAGTCAAAATAGCCTACATGTCCAAAAATGGAGAATTGGCTAAATAATTTATTGTCTACACCATGAAACACTCTTACTGATATGCCAGACCTGGCTTAAATTGACTTGCAAGTGTTGATTGTTAAGAGTTCAAGAATTTTATATGCCAGTTGTTGAAGTATTAGTGGCTCAAAATCAACCATGATGTGAATATTTACACCACAAAAATAAGAAAATACTACAAATCCAGGCTGGTTTTATCCCTCAGAGAGTGGGTTGATAAACATCTACCAGCAGTTTATAGCTTTCACATCTATTATTAATGATACTCATATAATATTAAATGACAAGAGAAAATGTTTACTATTTGTTCCTGTGTGAGAATGGTAGCTTCCAAAATAATACGTATAATTCTCATTGTTTAAAAAAAGATAAAGTACTAGTCTATGAATCACGCTTTATTTTTTTGAGTGGTTACATTAAAAATATTTATTTTCTTATACTTATACATCTGAATTTTTTACTGGGCACAAAATAAAAACTGTTGCTTTGTTAATGAAAAGTTATTGTCTGAGTGAGCAATTTTTCATATTCCTTACTATTATTACATTGCCCTTAAATATCACTATGAGAATCCTTATAGTTATTTAGAGCAAAGATGAGTAAATTAACAGACTATGGGCCAAATCCATCTTGCCACCTGATATTGTAAATAAAGTTTTATTGGAACATGACCATGCTCACTTTTTACATGTTGTCTATGGCTGCTTTCATACCACAATGGCAGAATATCATAGACATTATGTGACATTATGTGACTCTCTAAACCTAAAATACCTGCTATCTGACTTTTAGCTGAAGAAGTTTGCCAGCCCCTTGCTTGAGTTATATTTTCTCACCCACATTCCTCATGAATGGGTTTGCCCAAGTTTTGTCCCTTCCTCTAGGTCATGATTGATCTAAAGGAAGGAATCTGACTTAGGGACTGATTCCTCTTGAATTGGTGTGTGACCTACAACTTACATGGTGGGCTGGTTGCTCTTCTGAATATTAGGTGCTGGGAATGGGTCACGGATATGCAGCTAGAATCTCAAAACAATCTCTGATGCAATTTATGAGAAAAATGAACTTTCAGAGAAAGGTAGCTGGAGGAGGGAGGGGGAAAAATTCAAGTGGTACTCTAGATAATAGTCATCAGATGAGAATGATCACATGGTATCTGAAAGGAGAGAGAAGAATGTTCTTGCCTTTATAGTCCTTTGTTTCTGTCCCTGTGTATCCAGGGATTCACTTCAGATCTTGTATACAAACATCTGTCAGATTCTTTATTTTTTCATATTTAAAAAACTGTTCTTCTTGAGTTAAGGTTGAATGCAATCAGATGAGCCTTGAGCAAAGAGTATATTCTTCGAGGTATACTAGGACTCACGGGAAAAGTTCATTGTTCCTAAATGGCAAAATAATTTGTCAACCATGATTAAGAACAGTGGGTAATTTACCTAAAGGATAATGACTTGTGTGTCATAACAAAAAAAGGTCATAATAAATATAATTTATTATAGTCAATATACCATTTTATACCAGTGTATTAAAATCCACTAAGTGAATGTTCCTGCCCCACAGTGATAGGAAAGGGTATTTAAGTCTCTTAAACTTGTACTGCATTTAGATGTCATTGGCAAAAACAAAGGAAAACTTATGACACAGAACTTGAAGCTTATCCTCTCTGAAAAGTCAGTAGTTCCTGCCCCCACCCAATTTCTCATTTCTTACCTTTGGATCACCTGTAATGATTTAGTCTATAGTTGAACACTGGTTGGCCCAAATTTCTGAAATCTTTCTTTTATTTCCTATGTGGCGCCAAATGCATTCCCTTAATTTGCACTATTCTTTGTCTATTTCTTCTACAACAAATTTGAAAAGGGAGAAATGGGATTTAGAAATGTGAAGATGCAGCTGTTCTAATTGTAAAAGCACAGATAAAAACAGAGCCACTCCACAATAAGGAGAATACAAAATGCTCACCTGAGAGTATATAGAGGGATTCACCCACTAGAATTGTAATATTCTGGGTGCACACAGTGGACATGGTAAGATCATGAACATACAAGACATGCTCACAGTGTGTGTGTGTGCGTGTGTGTGGTTTGTGTTTATGTATCTTTGTGTATACACAGTGGAGGGAAGGAGGGTGGGGGTGAAGATAAATTTGAATAAAATATGTTTTAGGCTTTTTAAGTATTTTCAAAGATATTCTTATGACACAGTTATAGAGCATCTATCGTGTGTTAGACTCTGATGATAGTGGTGAATAAGATGGGCTACCTGCCTTTGGTGAACTTAAAATCTGAGACAAACACATAAATAATTAATAGATAACTAGTATTACACTGGCCAGGTGAACAAATAACTCTGGGAACAGAGAGAGGACCATTTATTATCCTAAAGGGAGTGGGAAGAGAGAAGTATTAGGGAATGTTCCAGAGGTGGGCATTTGAAAATGTGTGATGTATCAGTTGGCATGAAAGTGGGTAAAATCAATCTAGATAAATGCAAGAAAAGCACAGGCAAGGTCTGTGTAGGGAGTGGCTGGCACATCTGCATGACAATGGGTCTCCCTTCTGCTGTAGTTTTTCAGTCTGGAGAGGGAAGTGGTAGGGAGGAAATTTAGATTCAAGAGTAACAAAGGCTCAGGGACAAAGTAAGAATCAAAAAGTAAGGAAAAAGATCAAAAAGCAAACTAATAAGAAGCTCAAAACTTTATCATTTTCATTGCCTTTTTTTTTTTTTTTTAAGAAAATGTGCAGGCAGGAATAAAGGCAAGTAGGCAAGCTGGTAGAGAGAGAAGGAAGAAATATTTTTATTTAGTTGTTCATCTTGGTTGTCCCTCCCAATCCCAGGATATGAACCTGGGTTCCTGGGGTGTGTGTGTGGACTGTATTCAGCAGGAGGCAGCTGACTTAACCAGTACTTCACCAGGATGCACCTATGTTGCCGTTTAATACCATGAACAAAGTAAGACATTATTAAGCTGACCATATTTCCTTGAGACAAAAATGGGACATTGGGATAGTAAAAACAGAATGGGGTTATGCGCTGGTGACTAAGAGGAAGGGAAGAGGTGGAGCAATCAGCAGAAGCAGAGCAGCCAGGTCAGCAATAAGCAATTACTATGTGATGCCCATCCATGATTGCACAGTACCAACATGTGATCCAGTCAGACCATGCAAATGACCAGAGACAGTGCAAGGAATTTTGACACCTGAGGCAAAAACCAAATATAGCACCACTGTAAACCTGTTCTAAGTGATGCATGATGTTTTAATCATCCATTTCCAGAAATGCCCAAAAACCCCCTTAGTGCCAGAGATAAACCACATGATGCCAGAAATAACCCCCACAGTACTTACCTGCAACTCTATCATGCTGTGGTGTTATACTCCCTTTGAAGAAGCAGGCGGGACTCACAGGTTGGGCAGGGGAACCCCTCCAGCTCCTGTTTCCTCATAAGGGTTGAGGACAGCAGTAGCAGCAGTGGTCCATTGCAAGAGTCATCTTTAATGCAGGGCAAAAGGGGAAGCTGCTTTTGGGCTCCCTCAAGAGACTGGGCCTGGGGCAATTCAACTGCCCCCTTTGCCCACATTAAAGATGGCCCTGGTTTATTAAAAATGATGCTGGTTTATTTAAAAAAGGGACAAAATTAGCATTCATATTAAAACAACAGGTCAGTTGGGAAATATAAAGAAAATGGTACTGTCCTGTTTCAAATTGTGCGTAAGGTCAGCCTAGACATTATGAACTTTCTTAAAATCCAGTCATGCCCTGGTTGTTTTTTGAACACGAAAAGATGGAGTGAGTTGTATAACAGACTTTTGATTCCATTCATATCCATATAATTTGTGAAACATGAAGGCGAGAAGACCAACTTTACTCATTTCTTCTACAGATATCTTTAGCGCACATAGTATGTGCCTGTAACTGTAGTGGGCAGTGGGCAAACAAATGTGAACAAGAGAGACCATCCAAGCCCGCAGAGTTTGTCTGCAGGAAGGAGTCTCTCTGCTTCTTGTCCCCTGGGGATAGAAAATTGAAGTCACTTGTGGAGTTGACACAGTAAAGAGGTGAGCCTGAATGCAACCCTGTGTCTTGTCCATCTATCACCTTCTTGCTTACCCAATAAAAAGGAAAAACAGAGTCCAATGCTAGAGGTCAAGAGCACTGGCTCTAGAAGTTCCGACAATAACATGCATTTAGTCCTTGGTCTATCATCAGAAACCTTGGTATTAAGCAGCATTGGTACCATCACGTGTGTGGTCATGGTGTGTGTGTGTGTGTGTGTCTGTGTGTTGTGTGCACATCACATGCCTTCAGGGAGAATTGCAACATGGCTGCTCACATTTGATATTGGCAGCAACAAAGAGGCAGAGGAAGGTGAATCCAAGAGGCACAGATATATCTGAGAGACCCTCCCTCAGGGGGGGTGCAGAGTTATTTGTGTGGGAACTCTGGGTAATAAGGTCCTGGGTAAAGAAAAAAAAATGATTTATGATCATTTGTGTGACCTCATTTTTATAACTTCAACAGCCCTGAAAAGGAAAACATTTTGTCATTTTTAGTCTAAAGTCATAAAATGAAGAAACTAAAACAAACTGATAGGCCATGTTCAGAGTCCTATGTTCTTCTGTCACATTTTTCAGCAAATGATCCTCATGTTAGCAACACACACCACATGACACAAGTAAATAATACTTGGAAACTGACCATTACATACAGAGAATCAGTCTACACTGTGACAGGGCCTTCCTTAAAGTGGTTAGTCTAGTGGCTTGAAAAGAGTGGGTGTTCAATCGTTTTTTAAAGAATATATTCATTCGTATGGCTTAGTCAGATGTGCCAAGGCAGGTACCTAAACTCTTTTCCTCTCTTCAAGGGAGCAACAGCATGAGGGAATCTCTTAGGATGCTAGCAGGGTCAGTGAGCTTCAGCTTCAGGCTTCTCTTCCCTGTTTCTCGTGTGCCTGACCTTGTGAAGACAGAGGAGAGATGTAAAATCATGATCCTTCTACAGCAGATCAGATTGCTGCCTTTTTGTTTTTTTTAATAGATAAAGGATATAGGGATCAATATTATTGCTGGTAAGTATAGATTTTTTAAAATGGTTTTCAAGGTCAATGCATATTCATTGAGAGCACAGTGATCATAGTGGCTTTTCTCAGAATGGCCTGAACATTACTAGAAAGGAACAGATCTTGCTGGCTTTGGTCTGGCTTCCACTCTCTTCAGGAGCTAAGCAACAGTGGGCTTAGAAAGAAATCTGAAAGCTGCAATGGCAGGCCCATAGGAGACACCTGTCTAATTGTAGTTGAACTTACCTGAACTGGTTTCCAAAGACCTTCCTCTTTCTCCTCCCCTGCAAGAAAAAGAGAAAACCCGCATTTTCTTTTAACTCATTTCTATTTGGGAAGGATTTTAAACTGAAAAGAGATGGGGGTCGGGGATCTGATCTAGGGACTCTGCCACACTCCAGTCGTGCTGCACAAAGAACAGGGAAGCTACGCTTCAGAGCAAGGTTGCAAGGTCACAAGGGAGCAGTGTGAGTCCCTGCTTTAATGCTGGCCATCACTTTTTTTGCAGCCTTTGCGAGGTGGTCCATATGGAGCAACATAGCATCTAGCCAGATCCAGGCTTATTCCTTCTGCAAGGAGAGGAGAGGGTGTGAACCAGCCAGGAGCAGGCAGAAGCACTGGATTCTGCAGGTTTATGCCAAGATGAAGGCTGCTGCCTACAGGGTGATCTGCTCTGTGCCAGTTCCTCCAAAAGCGCACGGCAGTACGAGACGACACTGCTTTCTTCCCAGCTTCAGAGACACAATGTCCACTGGTGATCGGCTGCAGGATTGTCCTCCCCACTCTTGCTCAGGTGCGTGGTGGCCCTGGGGGAAGGCAGAACAATGACTTCTGTGACACCCACTGATGTATCGTAGCACAGAAGTGGTGGCCCTTTGCTTTAGAACTGGTTGCTCTTCTCTCCTGAATTTCTGCACAGAAAACTTAGCTCAAGAGAGTCACCTCTTAAAATGACTCAGATTCAGTGATTTCAAGTTGTGATCATCTGAGAGCTCATAATTACCTTTGCGCCATTGCATGGCTTTTCTGGCTTCTCCCTCTCTCTCCTGCTGCTGACCATTTCCCTGTCATTAGCACTTCCACCGGTGACTGTGGAGGGGACAGCAGAGTTCGTGCTCGAGTCAGCCACTCGTGCTGGGTGTGGGGGTAGTAGTTTAGCAGCTCTGTGTTCAGATTCCAAGGTGGAAGGACTAAAGGTCTGAAGTTTGTTGTCTTGCCCAGTGTTAGAGTTCTTTCTGATAACCTTTTACAGAGATTACTGAGGTTTGCGCCAAGTGCTTCCTGTTAGCACTTATATACAGGTGTTGTCAGTTGGTTGGATTATATGGGTTCTACCACTCTTTGGATGGTGCTCGAGTCTTCTGGGATCAAGCTACCTGCTGCCATCCCGCACTTGGGCATATACCCCGAGGATGCAAAATCTCCAATCAGAAACAAACATCTGCACTGATAAAAGGGGGAAAAGTAGGCGGGGCGTGGGGGGAGGAAGCATCTCTAACACTTAAAAAATAATTTATAGATATTTTCAATATTTTATACAGTATTTAAAAGTTTCGCATCATTTTTAGATGTAGTTATTTTGTTTAGAGGATGATTACCTGTAATTCTACTTCAACTGCATTAAATTCATTTATGTTAAAAACACACACACAACAAAACCACCAGCTGCCAGGTCAAAGGTGGTCATTGTAGAAACTGCATCTATTTAAAGAACAACAGGGACCAGTTTGATAATACAGATCTGAGTTAGAATCCAGGTCGACTGCTCACTGGACATTTGAACTCAGGTCTTTCAAATGGGAGAACCTCTTAGGTTTCTGCCAGCTTACTGTGCATTTTCCTCTGGTCACTGAACCTTTGGCTGGATTGGTTGGAATACAAAAATAATCTCCAAGCGTTTCTTTCTAATGAGGTTCAAAACTTCAGCCCTTAAAAGGGAATTCATTGGTATGGTGGAATAAGAGAAGTAGAGAAAAAAACGTAGGAGAGGAACAGATCCATAGGCCCTTAGACAGAGAAGTAATGAGATCCCAGAAAAAAAGTCATTGTATGATGTGTCTTGGCAAGAGAATGTGTGTTGAGCACAGCACAGAAGCTGTGGGTCTCTGGACCCCAAGCAGTCCTGTAGGCAGGAAATATGCCAACTGTCTGGAGTGAGAATTGAGGCACAAAAAGATACACCCTGTATTCTCAACTTATTTCTGCATAAGACCTCAGTTCAAACACATGGAAGGA
Organism: Solenodon paradoxus; assembly: GCA_004363575.1. NCBI lineage: Eukaryota > Metazoa > Chordata > Mammalia > Eulipotyphla > Solenodontidae > Solenodon > Solenodon paradoxus. The sequence goes on from RJWH01000702.1 coordinate 366,389, forward strand.
AGTAGGTTCATTTTTCCACCAGTGAAGAAGAATAGGGATGCAGGCACAGAAATGTAGTTAAGGTGTAGAAAATATAAAAAGATTATCTGTCCTGCATCCCTGATTTTATGATGGAAGTTCATCCCCGATACACTTAGATTAATTTTTTAGTAAATATTTACTCATCCCAAACCATACAGTATGGTTCTATTGAGTAATTCTCATATAATCTCTTATCTCTATATGTTTGTTAGTGAGTGACCCTCACTATTTTTTTTGTATTTTTTTGTATTTGTATAGCCTAAGAGCAGACAGAATCATGGCTGCTGGCATCCTGGTATCAATTCTCAAAGACTTTCAGTGGAAGTTGAATGGGAAAGTATCTTTCTGGATGATGTAACAAAATCATTGAAAGCATGTATATCCTCTGACCTAAAAATTCAATTTTGAGGAATAATCAAATATATTTTAAGATTTAATTTATAAAGATGTTTGTGAAGGTAACAGTTATTTTTTCCCTTTGGAAAAATACTTTATTGAGATGCAATTTACTTATGGTGAAATGTACAAGTCTCAAGTGTATAGCTTAATGAATTTGAACAAATCCACATACTCTGTAACCTCTAAACCTTGAAAATGTAGAACGTTTTTATCATTCCAGAATACTCCTTAGTGCCTCTTCCCACTCAACATCCCTACCAAATAAACCACTGTTTGGATTTCTATGATCATTGTTTAAGTTTGCTTCTAAAATATTATTGTGACAATATTAAGTGTATAATTAAAAAATTTCTTCCCTTCATAAGCCACAATTCCTACAGCCACTCAAGACTTACTACTCCAGGGAGGGAAGAAGCATGAATACCAACTCAGGAAAGAGGTGGTAGGAGACTATCCCAGCAGAAAGAAGAATTGGGAAGAAAGTCTGCCCTTCTGCCCTAGTAATTGTGGGAAAAGATGAGATAATAGTATTAGGCACAATGATGCATATTTCTGGACAAACCAGCATGGAGAGAGATGTTAGAAAGGAAGAAGCGAAATTCTGCAGCAAACACTTCTCTTTCCACCTCCACAATCAAACCTCCTTCCTGGCAATGAGACATCCACAGAAGTGATGGCTGGGGGTATTAGGCACTGCTTCCGCTTTCCTACTACCATGGACAGACATCACTTGTGTTAATTCTACTTTTTATGAGATCGCTAGATAACAAACTTGGGGGTGAAAATACATCATGCTAAAGGATGCAGGCTGGAAATACTGAAAGACACTGGGTTCTTGGTGGTAGTTCAAACAATGTTAGAAACTGCTTGTTCCTAGATGTCATATTATATGAAAAATATGAGTACTGATTTATTAAGCTATTGATAGCTGGATTTTAGTTACTTGCAACTGAACATATTACCAATGAATTCATGTCTGCATCTCACTTGGAATTTGAAGAAGAGAGGTCAGGGCTATCTGTTTCCAGTTTCACAAACCTGGAGTGACCACATAGAAAAATGTTTCTGGCATGGCAGGATTAACCAGAAAATGTCTGAACTAAACTGCCCTGAGTTTCCATCAGCCTCTGTGTGGCACAGAAGAGATCTAGAAATTCTTACTGGCTTCGTAGAGAGAAGCAGATGTTAACTGATGTTACTTGTGAGTGAAATGATGTTGCTGGGGGAAATGGCACTATGATTGGGAGCTTTGTGGTGGATCACTCAAGCCAATATTGAATTTGCAAAGTACAGGTAACTCAAAGCAATCAGGTGGGATCAAGCAGCAAGAAACATCAGACTCCAATAAACCAAGAAAGAGTAAACTATGAATTACTTGGACATCGTTCTCAACAGAGTATGTTTTCAGAGCTTCCTAGAGATGAGAACAGTCACAGGACAGGAATCTGGGTGGGTAGGTACAAGGCCTTGTTCTTTCCTGCCATAGTGTGGACATAAGCAACCTGACCCCTGAATTCAAGGAACTGATTTAGCAGGGACAAGAGAAAGAATTCTGAAAGACTGAGAATTTACCCAAAAGATACTAAAATCCCCAGAATAAATATGTAACTTGTTTTACACTGAGGCACCAGATTTGACTTTCTGTACAACTATCCACCTCAACTGTCTACTTTATAGTAACAGTATTTAAAATATCAAAAAAGAAGACATTGCATAAAAATCAAAACTACATTGCTGTTTAGATAAATTATACAAGACACATTGGATAAAATATTATTTACAATTAAAATGGATTAATTGTTCCGTTAAACAAAATAGACTGAACATACTAATTTACTCTCTAAACTCCCAATGAAATAAATAATAAAGGGCAAGGAATGGGAGAAGATACATATAAAAAAAAAAGATTAGTAGTCAGAAAAGGGTCAAAGAAGTGTGACTGACTTTAACAGAACCAAAGAAGGCTGCCTTCTTAAGAAGCAGTGGAAGAAGCACAGACGTTGGCTAATACAGAATGTCAGTGATGCTTAGGAACTGGAGCAACTAGGTAATTCTTCAAGTGTGTGTGACTGCATTGGAGCTAATTGGTTGGACAGTTGGTTAAAACTGTGTGAACACTTATAGACACTTAGAGTCTTCATTCTTTGAATCCCTGTTACCTACCCCCACCCCAGCAGAAGACCTGAATTTTATTCTCTGGAGTGATAAAACCAGAGGTCTAGTATACTCATGGACACTTGAAAGACTTTAGAGGTTAAAATAGAGTAGTTGTATGAAAGGATTAATATTGAAGGGGGATATTCCTGGTCCCTCTAACACTTTGTTCTCAAATTGATGAAAATAAATGTGTAGCCTTCAGAAAGGAGATTGGAAGCTGATTCTTTTTCAGTCCAGAAGAGAAGACCTATAAATATTAATAAATGAAGGTCTTCTTAAAAAAAAGTAAGAAGTTGGCCAATCAATCCAAACTGTACCCATAGAGTTTTCAATAAACTTTTTAATACTTCATTCTAAAAAAAAGCACATAATTGGATTCAACCAGGTATTCTGAGGAACATTGGTCAGTATTCTTAGTTTACGAACTTGGAATCCATTGTTAGAAGAATATGAAAAAAGTAGAAAATGAATGAAAGCATATTGGAGAATGATGCATAGATGGAATTAAAAACGAATGTGGCCAAAACAAAAGAACATCCTACTAACTGGGAGAAGATATTTGCACATCATATATTTGACGAAGGCTTAATAACCAAAAAATATCGAGAACTCACAAAATTCAACAACCAAGAAACAAATAACACAGTAGAAAAATGAGCACAGGAATTGAATAGACATTTCTCCAGAGAATACATACGGGTGGCCAACAGACAAATGAAAAGATACTCTTCCTCAATTGGTATTTGGGAAATGCAAATCAAAACAACTATGAGATATCACCACACACCTGTGAAAATTACTATTATCCAAACGACTGGAAACAAAAAAGTGTTGATGAAGATGCAGAGAAAAGGGAACAAGTCTACACAGTTGGTGGGAGTGTAAATTGTTGCGCTCTTTATGGAAAGCAGTATGAATTTCCTCAAAAAAATGAGAATGGAAATCCCATATGATACAATCATCCCACTTCTGGGTATTTGCCAAAAAACCACAAAAGCACTTATTCATAGAGACATACGCTCTCCCATCTTTTATTACAGCATTATTTACAAGTCAAGAATTGGAAACTACTGGGCCCATCGTAAGATAAGTGGATAAAAAGATGTGGTATATATACACAATGGAATAGTACCCAGCTCTGAAAAGATGAAATTCTGTCATTTTTTATGGCATGGATAAAACTAGAGGGGATTACACTAAGTAAAATAAATCAGAAGGAGAGATACAAATACTGGTTGATATTACTCATATATGAAATGTAAAGAAAAAAAAAACAAATTAACATACAAAACCAACCCTTGGACATTGACATCGGAATTGAGTTTGCCAGAGGCAAAGGAGTTAAGGGTGCCAGTAAGGGGTGATAGGAGTCCAATGGACAGTGGTGGAGGACTTTTGGTAATTTGGCGGCAGATGTGGTTTGTTGTCATATATTTGATGAAAGGTAAACCTACACATATGGGCTTATATTGTTGTATTAATCAAAATTACCACAATAAACCTTTTTTAAAACTGGTTTTACTGACTCTAAAAAGTAATAAAATTGATATCAACTTCAGGATTTGAATTTTCCATGCTTGGTTGGTGGCAAAAAGCAGACAAAAATGACTACATTGTGTTAGTGCAGATAATTGAGGCTATGAGTCCTCTAGAATTTGTAGGGAAAAAACTCTGGGAAAACTTAAGACATTCTAATATTTTGCTGGACGAAGCTTCTTTTAGACTCATGAACTCTGCCATCTTTCCTTCCGTATTTGTAAAGAAGAAAATTAAACTGTTTTCTTTCTGTAGATATCTCTGCATTAATGTGGTTTTGGTGGTAACCTATTTTTTTCTGTGTTTTCACATTTTATTTTTGTATAAGTTCTCAAAAAATTATTGAAGAAAAATATTTGGTGTTCAGAGCATGCAGATGAACTTAAAAAGCCCTACAGAGTAAACGTTTTTGCTTCAATAAACTTCTTCCTGACTGTTTATATAAGCTGCTCTTTAAGAATAGTCGGCTATATATGAGATCTTAGTAACTACTTCAGACATTTCTAGCTTATAACCAAAATAAGTCTATCATAATGGTGTGCTAATTTACATTTCCATCAACAGTGTAGGAGAGTTTCTTTTTCTCTGCATTCTCACCAATACTTGTTGTTTTTACAGTCTTTTTTATACAGGACATTCTCACAGGTATGAGATGACATCTCATTGTGTTTTTGATTTACATTTCCCTAATGATAAGTGATATTATGTATTTTTTATGTGCCTGTTGGCCATGTGTAATTTTTCGAGTAGTGTCTATTCAGATACTTTGCCCATTATTTTTTTTACTGGTTTGCTATTTCGTTTAAATGTAGGAATTTTTATGTGTCTTGGAGATTAACCCCTTGTCCAACCCATGATGTGTAAATATCTTCTCCCAATCAGTAGGTTGCCTTTTTGTTTTTTTGTAGGTTTTCTTCACTATGCAGAAACATGTTCTGATGTAGTCCTATCTATTTATTTTTGCTTTTATTTCCCTTGCTGTCAGTGTTACATCCCTCAAACCCTTCTGAAATTGATAAACACATTGAAAGAGTATGAATTATTCTCCTGAAACTTACACAGTATTGTAAACAGAAGAAACAATTTAAAAATAGTAATAAAAAAAATGGGAAGTCTATCTGAGATAAATCTTGGTAGATCAGCTGGAGAAGAGGGAGAGTTACAATCTGCAAGAAGTCCTTTGAAGGATCACTGCAATCCATATTACCTGAGAGCAAGGGTGGATGCAGTGTGTGGGAGCAGATGTGACTCTCTATGGAGAATTCTACATGGTTGACCCTTTCAAATGCCTGAGGACTGAAACTGTTGGGAATACTGTCAACTCTCCTGTGTTCCCCGCTTCCCATAATGTCATTTTAGTTCATCCATACCCCACCCTTTAGAGTCATCTTGACTGTCTTTCCCTCATTTCTCACTTTAAATGACTCATCTAGCCTGTATTTTGTTTCAATTCTGCTTCTGAAGTGACTGCCAAAGCTGTCTCTTCTGCTCTATCCCCTTAGAAGCTGCCCCCTTTCAAGCCTTCCCCATGGCTTCCCTGAATTAATATGAAATCTCCTAACAGTCTGGTTGGCCTCCTGGACAGAAGAGTTTTCAAAACTCATAGTGTCACTACAGAGGTCCATCATTCCCTAGAGTCAAGGACAAACTGTTTTGCATGGTATATGAAACCTTTCATAAATTGATCTTTACCTTCTCATTCAGTTTCTGCTCTGAAGTTTACCAACTTGTCCTCATTTTTTGAAGACTTCGCAGATTTTGGTAACTGGGAAACCCATCAGTCCTGGGAAGACTGGGATGAGTGGTCACATTATTTGGGCTCGGTATCTCGTTTGTCATAGGTACTACATAATCTGTTAATCTCTGAAAATCCTTGACGTTAGTATGCTAGTATATTCTGCAATATTTTTGACCTCCTTTCCATTATTGGTCTTAAGAATAAAGGTTTAAAAAAGAAATTCCATTGTGACAGTCTTTCCTTTAATAAATGACACAGAATAAAAATGCTGTACTAGTTTCATTTGTCTTTCTACTACCTCCCAACAAAGAGAAACAAAGAGCAAAAGTTAGAATTAGTGAACAAAATGAATTTATCACAAGGAATAAATGGATACAGCTTTATATTCCATTCCACTCAGGTACCTCTGGAAACTGTCAACTTTAAAACATTTGAGTGTCATTCTCTATATATATGAACTTTCTCAAGAAATACTGGCAGGTGAAAATCTTAGGATTTTGGAAGTTTGCTTTACAAATTCTGTGAGTTTTAATTCCCAAGGACTATATTATCATCATAATTAGAAAACCTAATGAGAAACCCATCAAACACAACAGAAAAAGCAATACTTTTATTTTGCTCTTCTTATCAATTTTCTACATTTAATGAATATTATTTTATGAAAATACATACTTAGATATATTCACCACCAAAATACTACCATCAATTCTATTAGCTACCATGCTTCTTATATTAATGTCCAGAGGAGAGCTTACTGGACAAGATGTTTATATGAAACTAAGAGAGAATTCTCCAATATTAAGCAATGCAATTCTTGCTTCTGATTGTGAGTCAATCAAATCCACATAGCTCCCAGTTCCCAGCTCCCAGCTCCCAATGACCAGTATCTGTTAACTTCCTTGGTAGCCCACACTTATTTCTGTCTTGTAAGGCTTTTCTCCATGTGGGGCATTCAGAAATCAGAACTGGCTCTGTCTACTTGACCAGTTGCTACGCTCTTGTATAGGTTCTCCAAATGCATTAAGAAATCCCCTGAACTTCAGCCTAGAACCCACACTTTTCTGTATCTTTTTGTGTTAACATGTATCTCCTGATAAGAGGATCATGTTTATAGTTCCATCTGTTGCTAAGTTTCTTACATTCTACTGCAGACAGACAAATACTATTTTTTAAAAGAAGACTTTCGGTGATTAGCTTTAAATATGGAGCTTCTGCTCTTTCAGAATTTCACTTAAAATCTTCTCTTCATTTCTTTCCTTCTTTGAGAAGTAAAGGAATCTAGGCGATAATCATTCTGTACAGAGAATATGGCCAACAAGTGATTTAGCTAGTCAGCTGAATGCTGCCTTCTTTTTAATTCTTTTCATCCATACAGAACTCTACAGAATTTAAGCTATTAAATGAGCTATTCTGTTTCCCTTTACAAATGTTTGTACAAGATCTGGATAAAGTCATTACTTACCAAGGACTGACCCTGAGCAGCCTGGAGAGGTTAGATGGACTCAAAATATTAATGCGAAATCCAAGAGGTCAGCAGGGTCCTGAAGATCTGGAGTCCAGAGCAGACAACATGCAAGAGTCAGACATTCGCTGGGCTTGTACTGGGATGCAGAGAACTCTGTCTAGAGAGAGGAGTAGCTGACATTTAAAGAAGAGTTAGAGTAAATGATGAGAAATTATAGAAAGGCTGAGAAGTAGGAGCTCTAATTTAGGAAGTCAATGACATCTTGAAGACATGTGGGGAACTGAATAATGACTACAGACACCATAGGGCTGGAATCAGAAATTGGAGTCAAGTCCTGCAAGGTACCTTACTCTCTCTTGTCTCTGGGGACTCAGAGTAGGCAGCACTCTCTAGTTGAAAGTCCCTGTCCCCCTCTCTTCTTCAAACCACCACCCCCTATCACCTGCAATCTAGACAAAACTTCCTTAACCTATTGGTCTCAGGTTAAAAGTCACTTCCATGAAAACTTTTCTGATCTCTTATCACCACCACTTGGATGGATACCCTTTATTTGCTGCCAAAATGTGTGTACTTAATCTTATTGTAATAATAACAGTGTACAATTTATTGAGTATTTACTAAGTTCCCATTCTAAGCACTATACATATAGTATTTTATGTTAATTTCTCAATAACCTAGCAGAGAGTTACCGTCGTTGCATTCATTTTGCATGTAAGAAAACAGAAGCATAGAGATGTTTTAAAAATTTGCATGGACACATAGTGTCATATCAGATATTGGGATCCAGAGCCGAACTCTTTGCATTGTGCTACTATAATTTTCTGCATCTCTTCTTTTGAGCTGCAGCATTATAGCTAGATTCAAGGGCACTGCACAGAGACTGTCAATCAGAAGGATGTCAAAGAATTTTCTGTCATAGAAGTGCCTTGTCAATATCCTAAAATACGTATAACAATGTAAACAAAAGAAATGAAATTATTTTTAAAAAGGAATTTTCTGAGATTGCTTATATTGTGTTTACTTAAAATTAGGAATTAAGGGTCTACCTGTAAAAATAAATTAATAAATAAAAGTTCTCTAAATTTTTTATTTTAAGAATAATAATGTGCTGTTACCTTTAACTACTACATAATTATCGACTACATATGTATATATCAATATAGATAGCTCTTCCAGCCAATTGTTGCATGTATAATGTTCATAAGAAGAATCTGGGCTTTTTACTGCATGCCATTTTCTGCTCTTGACTCAAAATTAAACTTACCCTTTAGAGTTTCTAGCTTAATTTTATTCTTATTATCAGTAAAGACAAATGAATATGTTTCAGAATGACTGTTTAAGTCTGCAGCAAATCACATATTAATCTCCTTTCATTTTGGCAAAGATCCCCAAAGCTAGATACCTTCTGTGCAAATGCATGTCAGTATATTCCTTTCTTCCTTCCCACACCCACAGTAGATGTAACTAAGTAACCAAGACACTCAGACTCTTTCTTAGTCCTACTTTGCAGGTAGACACTATTAAACAGATTGGCATTTGAGATAAAGCCTATTTGCCACTCACTTTCTGTTTTATCTCTTCTTAATTTACTCTTCCTCCCAACATGGAGCACATAAGAATAGAATGGACTCATTTTTTAACTTGGGAGAAGAATAAGGTTTAGCCTTTCATAACTAGCCGAATATTTTCAGATAGACTTTGGGGAGTCATTTTAAACATCTCTGTTCTCTCAAATATGAAAAAAAATGTATTTGAACTGAAACTATTGGTTTATATACAAGAATTTTAAGGTGATTTCTGACACTCTTTGCATTCACAAAGTAGTTTTTTTTCAGAAATAGTTTGAATTCAAATAGTTTGAGACAGAAATAATTTTACTCATATGCCTCTAGGAGTTAGCAACGCTGGCTTATAACGCAAGATTTTGTTTTACAAGGTATTATTATTTTAGATTTTGTGTCAAGAATTTGAACAGCAAAGTTGTTTCAAATGATTACATTAATGCCGGGGGTGGGGGGCAAATACTGTTGTGTTGAGAAGCAAAGCTTTCCAATCAAGTCAGGATCTATGCAACCATTTTACTCCCAATTGTACCCTCCACCCCCATCATTTTAGATAAAGTGTCGGGTTGGTGCTCAGCTGCTGGGAAAACTAATGATCAAAACCCAGGAAAATTCTACACTTTAGAGGTTTTTCTGGCAGATACCTATAGTCTGGAGGGAAGTATTGCACAGTGAAAATGATCATGTTTACGCCGAAGCGAAGCGGGCATTCATCTTATGCTCATGCCTGTTGTGGTGTACCGAGAAAGTGCTAGATGGAGCGAGCACAATGGAATGACTCCCCGCCCTCTCCAGGGAGAGAAACTTCTCATTCTAATGTTATGGTGTGCTCTATAATAGTAATGATCTTTATAGCTTTTGTAGTATGCTCTCAACAAACAGTTTTGACAATGGATTAAATGATTTCATTTTGCTTTGGCTGTTAGTCTATCTCAGAAACAGTTTACTGTCTCTTACGCAATATACCAATAGTGATTATCCCTTATTTCTAAATAACACTATCAGGGATTCAATGACAATGAGAACAGCAGGGAACTCCAAGTAGCATGATAATAGCTTCCTAAGCAGCTTTGTAACTTTCTACTTCTCTGAGGGCTGAGGTAAGTGAGTAGACTGCTGGACAGAGAACCTTCCCCTTCTGAATGCTGTCTTATGTTCCCCCACCTCCACCTCCAAGAACCAAGGATTGAGAGACTTCAGTACAAAAGGACTTGAACCAGCAATACAAATTTATTTCTTATCTTGGCAGAAACTTGCAGTCTAATGTGATAATGTTCTTCTCTCACAACTATGACCCACCACAGGGAAACCATGAGGGTCATATGATGGCCAGAAATTAACTCTTGACGTACTTGAAGATTTTCCAGCAAGCACCATGCTTTAGTATTACAGACCTAGAAGAGTTGCTCTCCCCTGGTGATAGCAATCTGCCTTTCAATTTTGCTGTCTTGAACAGCCAGCTGTGAGCCTTTATATAACATTTCACAGTCCCTTAATTACCACATGACAACCTCAGGGTTCTAATCCTAATACTGTTCTGAAGTGAGGGACTTATGACATATCAGCAGTTTAATGCAACTCTTTCTGTGGTAATCATGTTTAGCGGAAAATATAGCTCTTCCCATGCACAGTGAACTTCTAACCTTAAAATGTTAAGATTGACTTTTGCTTATGCACCACATCACTATAAAGAAAAAGTCTCTGTTTCCTGGCCTATAGGTGTACCCAGGATGCTAAATATATAACACAAAGTCAAATGAGGAAGACTGTAGAGGGGAAAAATGAGAATAAAAACTAGCAGAAAATATTCCCTGGGTGATTCATTGTACGGCTCAAGTTTAGCATGTTAGTTTTGGGTTTTGTTTTTGTTTTTGCCTTAATAGAAATTGGGTCACAGATACAGCATTCTTGCACCATGCTAGAATGTAAGTGGACTAATTCAACTTTAATGGTTTTAACATGGCAGCCAGGACAGTGTTGATACTTAAAGCAGATGAAGGCAGACCAGTGCACCTCAAGGAAAAATAAAAGAGCTGTTCTTACTGGGTAAAACCAACTTCAAATAGCCAAATTCAATCATTCAGATCAATACTGACAGGTACTCAGATAGGCTGGATTGTGTTTTCTGGTTCTACTCACTTTCTGCCCAAGTTGCTATGCTACTGACTGCTAGAAAGTAATTAATCAAGTCTACATTTCAAATGTAGTAGTGTAAGTGTAGAATGTTAATTGTTTGGCAGTTTCCTAATATCCCTAGACAAGTACTTACTAAGCCTCTGCTCTGCCTGAGTATTTTGCTAAGTGTTCTGAGGGATATCAGCCATATGATATGGATTCTAGTTCTCCAAGGAAGTGTGATGAAATGTCTTAAAGGGTTTGAATCCTAACTTGTCAACTTAATATATTGGTGAACTTGTGCAAATGAAGTTACTTCTTGGGGTCTTATCATTCCATAAGGCTAAAAATGACTGTTTTGCAGGGTTAGAATTTCTAGCCAAGGCTCCTTCTCTGAGTATCAAACGTCTATAGCCAATGGCCCACTTGCAGCTTCCACGTGGATATCTACAGAATCACAAAACAAATATGTCCAAGGGCTTCATCCTTGTGCATTCTTTCTCTGCTAAGTTCCCTATCATACTTTTTCCTCCAGTTTTCTCCCTCTCTCAATAAATGGCATTACAATTCCACTAGGTACTCAAGGACCTATTTTCCTCATACAATTCTTTAATAAGTTCTATCAGTCTTGTCCTGAAAATACTTCTCCAATCTACCTACATTTTTTGACTTTGTTATCTCTATCTAGAAGACCGACAACCATCATTCATGTCCCAGAAATGTGCAGTATCTCCCTATCTAGTTTAACAACTGTGAATCTTAACCTTCTAATCCAATCTCCATTCAGGAGTAAAAACACTTTAAAAAACCTAATAGGTTTAACTTCTGATTAAGGCATAGAAAGTCATGAATTTATGTTTTCCAGTGGTTATCATTTATTACTTATTTATTTTGGTACTCAACTTATCCCAGATTTTAGTATAATGGCAGCCTCTTCAAATGATTCCTACACTTTGTACCATGCTCCCGTTACATTTCTAAGCATTTTTTTTTTCTATGTTCTAACAAGAACTTTCAGGCTCACCTACCTAACCCAGGTCTAGATTCAGCGACTTCTCCTAGGAACCCTGCTTCCTTTTATTGAGGAATGGTCTTAGACACCAAATTCTGGGTGCTAGTTGCATTTATAATTCCTAAGATGTTGCTTATTGATTCTTTCAGAGGGCATAGAATTGACTACTCTTGAGCAATAAAATAAAATGAACTATTTGATGCATATAACATGAACGAACTTAGTGTGGTTAGTAAAAGATATCAAATACAGATAAGTGCACAATATATGATTCTGTGTTTAAGAAGTCCAAGAATGGGCTGATAGAAATCTGATCAACATGAGGAGGGAGAAGGGAGAGTGATAGTAGTTGTTGACAGCTGAGGATACCGCAGGTGAGGGAGCTGTCCTGTATGGGTTATAGTTATAGACATCATGAAAACTTAAGTTGCATTCCTTTCTTTGATGAATTCAGTGGTCTTTCTCTATAATCCTAATGCTACATTTGGCCACCTTCATCGTTGTTGTAGTTGTTTCATTTGTTCTTATAGAAGTTTAAAAATGTATTTTATATATTTAGCTGTTTTTAGGGGAGGTTTTCTTGTTGTTTTGGTTTGTCCCTCTCTGCCACCATAATACTTGAATCTGATGGCAGGGGCTATATTGTTCACTATTGCATTTCCAGTGCTAATGATTTGCTAAATGATCTAAAAATTTTTACTACATTTTTTTCTCCCTCCTCTTTCTTTCTCTTCCAACCTAAAGGGACTAAAATAGATCATTGAATCTAAACTTGAACCAGTAACCCTTATTGTTCTTTCTGTATTTAACTTAATATTATTTTTTTAATTTAGCTTTCATCACATACATGTTGTATCCAGGGACAGAGCATGATGTCCAGGTGAAGGGGCTGGAGTTCTTGCCAGAGTAGTTGCAAGTATTTTACAGCGATCCTAACACGAGTAATTAGTCAAAATGCTGTGCTTCCACAATGAGAATCAGACTTGGTTTCTATTTCTTATGGCAAAAAATTATTGCCTTCAACTGAATGTAAAAGAGTATGTATTGCAGAGGACATGATTATATATATTGAAAATCCCAAAAACTATCAAAAACTTCTAGAACTCATCAATGAATACAGTAAAGTGGCAGTCTACAAAATCAATGCACAAAATATGTTGCATTTTTATATGCAAACAACATGCTAGAAGAAAATGAAATCATGAAAAAAATCATACCATTTAAAATAGAAGTTAGACGAATTAAATACTGGGCATATACCTAACAAAGGAAGTAAATTATCTATGCAACTAAAACTATGAGACCTTCTTAAAAGAAATAGAGGAGGCCACAAAGAAATGGAAAGACAACCCCTGTTCATGACTGGGAGGAATCAATATCATTAAAGTGGCCATCTTACCCAGGGCAATATATAGATTTAATGCAATCCCCATTAAAATCCCACAGGCTTATTTCCAGGAAAGAGAACCAAAAAATCTTAAAATATGGAACAACATAATACCCTCAAATAACCAAAGCATTCATTAGAAAAAAGAACGAATCTGGAGGGATTACATTTCCATGCTTTGAACTATATTACAAAGTAACAATAATAAAAAACAGTATGGTACTAGAATGATAACATAGGCACAGATCAGTGGAATAGAACTGAATAACCAGACACTGACTCACTCACATGCAGTCAGTTAATCTACAACAAAGGAGTCAAAAGCATTCAATGGAAAAAGGAAAGTTTCTTCAACAAATGGTGTTGGGAAAACTGGACAGCCACATGCAAAAGAATGAAGCTAGACCACTCTCCAACACCATTCACAAAAATTAACTCCAAATGTATTAGAGACGTGGACATAAGACCAGAAATCATAAAGTTCTTAGAAGACAACATAGGAAAGACTTTCCATGACATCAATCAGAGAAGCCTTTGGGGACTCAACTCCACCATCAAGGGTAACAAAAAGAAAAGTAAAGAACTGCGACTACATCACACTAAGGAGCTTCTTCACAACAAAATAAAACATCACCAAAACCAAAAGGAAGCCTATTAACTGGGAGAAGATACTTGCATTCGATATTTCCGACAAAGGTTTAATATCTAAAATATAAAACGAACTCATAAAGCTCAGCAACAGAAGAACAGGCAATCCAATTAAAAAATGGGAGGAGGAATTGGAAAGATACTTTTCTGAAGAAGATATACAGATGGCCAACAGGCACAGAAAATTATGTTCCTATTTGCAAATTAAAACAATGATATATCACCTTACACCTGAAAGAATGACTATTATCCAAAAGTCTGGAAACAGCAAATTCTGGTGAGAATGTAGAGAAAAGGGAACACTTTTGCACCAATGATGGGATTGCAAATTGGTACAACCCCTATGGAGGAAAGTTTGGTGATTCCTCAAAAAACCGAAGATGGAAACCCCATATAATCCCACCATTCCACTTCTGGGCATCTACCCAAAAGATACAAAAGCACCCATCTGCAGAGATGTATGCACCCCCATGTTTATTGAAACCCTATTCATAATAGCTAAGAACTGAAAGTTACTTAAGTGCCCAACATCAGATGACTGGATAAAGAAGATGGAATAATGCACAGCTCTTAGAAGAGATGAAACCCTATCATTTGAATCCACATGGATGGAACTAGAGGGGATTATGCTAAATGAAGCAAGTCAAAAGAAGAAAGATATCAGATAACCTCACTCATAGATGGAATGTGAATAGACAAAACAAAGAACAAGATGAAAAATAACCAACCTTGAAACATTTGCAACAGTATTGAAGTTACCATAAGGGAATGGAACAGGCAGGGGCAAATGATGGTGGAGCCCAATGGACAATGGGGAAGAACACTTGGTGATTTGGTGCAGGGTATAGTGTGTTGAAATAGATCTAAGAAATGGAAAACCTATACATAGGAAATTATTTTAATATGTAGAATAATTACTACAATAAAATAAATTAAAAGTAAGAGTATATAAGAGTATAGTTGGATGTTTATATACTATAATTGGAGTGAATTAGTTTGATCATCTTAGCAATGGCTACCATGCAGGATAACATTAGATGTATCATAGAGACAACATCTGCCATCTGTTCTGTGTATACATTTTTGAACCATTTAACAACACAGAGAAGCTCTGACCTTGTTTCTGAAAGAAAGAACTACATATTGCCAAAACAGAGAGCAGAAAAGGCACATTGCTACCTTTTCCATTTTTTTGCACAAAATAGATAGTAACTGTTCTTGAAGAGAATCCCCAATTATCCTATATTATTTGGAAATAGTGATCATTAAAATGGGGAGGTAGAAGCTAAGTAGGATGTAGCATTGCGTTAGATGTGTCCTTCAGATCAAAATCAAGATTTACTAGAAATAATATTGTCACAAGACCAATCATGTCAGCCACAGGATGGGCTGGGTTATGCTATAGGAAGCAATGCTTCCAAAATCTCAGTGGTAGAAGACAATGAAGGTTCATTTCTACTTGTACTTATTTTGGGGACTGTGCTACATGTGATCTTCTCTCTGTGATGGAAGAAGAAGAAATAGTCACCTGTAGAAGCCTGGCTCATTGTCAGAGCAGAGAGAATGGCAGATTCAGGGTTCATGAAGCTTCCCCCCAGAAATAACTGCATTACTTGGCCAAAGTGAGTTATGAGGCAATACCTAATTCTAAAGTGGGCAGAGTGGTACAAAGGGGAGAGTGGAGATTATTAGATAATCAGCATTAATATCCAGCATCCTGATGGAAGTCTTGATTTTTCTTCTGTGACCTCCAACAAGACAGCTACCACTATGCTCACAACCACCCTCACTCTTAGTATACTAATTAAAAAGTAATGAGTATTGACTACCTGCCAGGTACGATACTTTACTCATTAGATCCTTTACTCATCACAACTTGTTATATAGACAGTATTGTTATTCTGTTTTTAGATAATAAAATAAAGAAAGACTTAAGTAGGCATATATTCTTACCCAGTTCATATATTCAGCAAGGGGAAAATTGTCAGAAATTGAAGCTAGATGCCTCTGACTTAAGGGCTTGTGTTCTAAACCATGGTGTCACATCATCACTCTACCTGTGTGGAGATGTGATTAAAATCAGTGCTGAAGACATCTGTCTCCAAGGCATTCTGAAGAAGTTCTTAAATTGAACCAATGATATGCAAATAGTAGATATTTGGTCTAGACTTAGTTTCACAGACACATCTGCTAGGCTTTTTTTCTAGACTCCAGGGACAACGTGCTTCCATTCTCTTTATGAGTTTGGAGTTTTCACTTCTTCCAGCAGAGTCTGTCTAAGGAGTTTAGAGAACAGACATTAGTGAAAAGGCATGAGAACTAGGAGTGGAAGTTCTAAGCTGATCAGTACTCTCTGCATGAGATCCTGTCCAGCTGTGACAGAGTACATCTTCCAGTTATTAACACTCAGATTCCTGTAATCTGGAGTCTGGGTTTTAGGGATTTTTGTTCATGACTTCCATACCTTAGTATTAGCCTCTTATGAATCTGTGAATTTCCCTTTTATTAAAATGCCTCACCTTAATTTTTCTTTATGAAGCTGAAAAGCTACTTTGACATGCTAATTTGAGTCATTAATCTCCATAGATTTGAACCTCTCGTGGAAAGACTTAATACTAAAGTTTAAATATTTGCCCTTGTTCGTACTTTACTGTTGACTTTTTACTGTATTTTGATTGACCAATTTTATCTTTATTGCTTTAGGTATTCACAAAGTGCCAGTGTAGTTACTTGAAATATGACAAACATTCAGATAGCACCTGACCTGAACAAAGCAGACCAACCCTTTGTTCTCCTGTAACCCCTTGAGGTCCTGCTGGCACACAGATGCTGCTGCCTCTCTATCAAATGACTCTGTGGGCCCAAAGGACTATTCTTTAAGACAGTTCAGCAGAATTTCATGTTTAGTTTTTATAAAAATGCTTAGTGTGACCTCCAAGAAAGCTGCTATATTTGCAGTACAGTGAATTCCCAGGGAGAACCTATTGAGAAATAGGATTCATATGAGATCAATCTACTTTGCTCACTGGGTCCAGCATCTGCATTTATAATATGCTGATTGCTTCACTGGGCATCAGGACGAGTTAAATGAAAGCTCTGGATTAAAGGTTTTCCCTCAAGGACTTTAATTTTGTAAAACTAAATAGAGTTAAACTACTGAAGATAGATGATACATAGATGTGGGTAGGTAGGTAGATAGATATACAGCTGGATAGAGGATAGATAAATGTATAGATAGGTAGGTAAGAAGAAAGATAAGATAGATATGGATGAATTATAGATGGGCAGATAGATATAGATAATCTAGATGTTATATGTATATGTCTATATGTAAAATACATACAAGGGGTAAGATGGTTTGTAGAATACATGTATTTAAGGCTTAGAAAGGAATCAGGGAACTTGATGTCCCATACTTATAAACTAGAATTTACTGGAATTTGCTAATACAGTCCTCAAAAGACAAATGCAAAGAGTAACCAGTCACTATTCTGTTCTGGACCCCAACTATGTAGTTCTTAACATCATTGATGAAACATTTTTCATGGATTCTCTCTTGTCTGGGATTAATCTCCAGTACAAAGATGAACTGACTTTCTGGATGCTTTCTCCTTCTTTCACTATGAAGTCGCATCCTTCTCCTGGTTTGCGTATGAGTGCATGTATTGTTAATTATCTCTGATAGCTTTTTTGTCTTGATCTCTTCCCCCAAACCCAGACTTGGGGAGTCTACTCTGTGCTGGCTTTAGGTGACATTCTGAGGGACCCACTCACATCCTTTCATCCTTACCTGGAGTGCTTATCTGTGGATCTCTCACTGCCAGAGAAATGCATTTCTATGTTTCGGGGCTTCCTTTTAGCACTTTGCTACCTCTGTGAGAATTAACAACCTTCATCTACCCACACATCTATCTTATGCCCAGATCTCATGATTGATAGTGTTTGGTGTATAAATACCCCAGTTTCTTCACTTCTTGAGCAGGATAACTGATTATTTCCATTACCTGGGATAACACAGTTTTCACTTAGCACCCTCATCTCAAACCTTATTCCTCTCTGGTGTCCCCTCATCTTCCCTTACACCACTTCCTCTTCTCCTTGTCTGGTGGGCTGCTTCTAGATGGACCCTAACAAAGAAACCCATGGAAAGTGAGTATTGGCAAGCTGGTGTTGGGTAACGACATGAAAGATCTTCGCTTAAAATAATTGGTATATTGAAGGGATTGTGCATCTGGAAAGTTTACGTTTTCTTCTCTGAAAAAACAATTGTCTTGGAAGTCAGAAGAAGACTAGGCTACAAAGGCGGTCAACAAGGCTGCACCTGCTTCTTCCCAAAGTTGGACTGACTCCGAGACAGAAGGTGTGCTGAACAGAAGCTGGGAGAGAGAAAAGGAAAAGTCATTTGTACTGGGCAACACATTAGTGTCTGTATGAGTGTTAAGGCTTTGGAGCAATATTGTAGCTTCCATTTGTCATTTGTTCTCCTCTGGTGACAGAGAAGCCACTACTGTTTTGATTTGAAACATTGTGCTGTGCACAGGTGCACCTAATTCCACGTGTGGCTCTGGTTCTTTGAGCCTAATTGTGAACATGTCTTGCACAACATCCCAATGCATTTGTCACTTATCCAGAGTTTTACTATCACAGGAGTTTTGCTTGGAGAAAGCTATTCTAACTCTCCTAGTGCCATCTGCCCAAGGATTTGCTTCAGATTGCAAATATCTTTCTAGGAAATTTGAATTTCTTCTGAATGTCAGATAAAATATTTTTGGTCTCCAATTTTTAATATTTTTTCCATGTGATTATCATATAATAGGCTCTGAGTTAGAAATTCCCTCTGGTTTGGGAATAAGATCATCCTATTCTCTTCTAGAATTTTAAGTTCAACACATACACATACAGTGTTACTGTATATAGTCCTTGATAGTCTTCTCTGCATTTTCCCATGTGTTGAATGTAGAATACATTTTGTCTTGCCATTTCCTCACTGCCCCCAATTCTTTTCAGTCAATAAGTCCCCTGGTCCCCGTTTCACGTGAGGATAAACACCTCTCACTTCTGTTCATTTCTGCCCTCCTTGTTACTTCTGATCAGCATCTTGCCTTTCCTCTTTCCTCTTGGAACTGCTTCTTCACAATGCTGCCAGATTGAGGACACCACGATGTGAATGTTATTGTCTTAATTTTGCTACTAAACTTTTCAGTGACTTCCCGTTCTTCTTAGCATAATAGTCTCCAACCTCTTCAACCCAGACTACTTTTCCCCACCCTTTTTCCCCTGTTTTCTGCCTTTTAATTTAACATATCCTCTCTTTTGCCTTCCTCATCCTCACTTCCTTATCTTACTTGTCTTCCTCATTCTCTAGGTTTCAGCTTAACAATGTTCCCTTGAGGGCTCTACTTGATCTATAAATTAGAATAGGACAATACTATATTATTTATTGTCCCACCGAAAGTATAAACTCTATAACAGTTATGTCTACCTTGCTTATCATTTATTTCCAGAACCTAGGATAGTGTCTGATATACAGTTGATCAACTTGCCAGCTTCAAATATACTTCTGTACAATAATGAAGAGGAAAGAGGTATTAAAAGAAGTTGTAATTAGACAATTCTGGTACAGTCTATGCCACTCACTAGATGTGTAACTTTTACTTAATCCATATTGACTAAGGTTTCATCTGCAGAGAAACTGAAGCAGATGATTTCAGGTATTTCTTTCAGCTCCAGAATTCAAAGTGCTTTTATATATTTTCTGTGGGCTAATATACCCTTACCAGGTGTAGAGTCCAATGCTAATGAATCTAAAAAGTTATTTAATTATGATTTCTTAGGTCACAAATGACTTTTGTTTTGACTCTCATTTGTATATGAAAATTTCACCAAAAGACAAAAAAATAGTGTAGCAGATATAAAAGTAATTTGACACATTCATGAGGATTCTATTATTGTTATTATTGGGACTGGTTGCCTGGTACAATGTCCTAATTGTTATTGTTCATTTTGGAGTTCTTGCCCTCACATCTTTTGAAACTGTCCTCCGTCTAACATTATTTTCATGCTCATTCTGTTATGGAGATTGGCTCTTATAATTGCCTATGAATGTATTCATCTCCTCAACTGTCATTCAAGTTCTTACTTATTTTATTATTTTTTAAGTATGGTGTATATGCTAGTTATTAGTACTTTCCTGAAAGGTGCACACACACACTTGATTTTCTACAGTAATGGACAGGTAGCCCTGGAATTTGAGTAGAAGAGTAAATACAAATTTCAAAATACTTCATAGTTGCTGGCATAGATAGGTGCTTAGAAAACATTTATTGAAGATTGTTAAATGCTCACATGTTATCTATGAATGTATTTAACTTATTCTTAAAGCAATATTCTAAGACAAGTGTCAATAGTCCCATTTTATTGATGGGAAAACTAAGTCTCAGAAAAGGTAAAATTGGTCATAATCTCATGTAATTTATAATAGAACAAGAATTTAAGAGTTCAGAAAGATAGATTTTATATTCCTGGAGAGCCAGGATTATTCTGCTTTCTATTACTTCTGTATTTACAATAAATAATTGCTGTCTGACGAGATGACTGAGGGAACAACTGACATGCAAGCCAATGTTTTTACTTTTACCAGCAGTACAAATTGGTGTGAACTCGAAAGCAAGAAGCAGAGTAAAGCTGTAGGCATCTTTCCAGATTCTTCCTAGATTTCTACCCTTGAGATTCTAGTAGTCAGTGTAGAACATAATAGCATCTGAGCAAGCAGCCCCAGTATAAACCAACATATCTGTGAGTTCAGCTCAGCATTTTTCTAATCCAAGAACATCAAAATTCTCTGTGTAAATAACTAAAACCCAAGCTGGCACCTGTCTTTTAAATGAATATGCCTACCTAAAATGATGAGCAATAGCTGCTTTTATTTTCTCAGGACTGTACAGTGGTGGGAACTTGCCAATCATCGATGATCAGAGATTCCAGTGACTGGAGCTACAGGAAGATAACAGGTTGGGCAAAGAAAATGCCACAAGTGCCCACAACTACCTAAGGTTTATATTATGGAGTTGTAAGTAGGTTATATGTGTAGGGTGTTCAGCTCATTGTCTGGAACAATGTCCTAATTGTCACTGTCCACTTTGGAGTTCTTGCCTTCATGTACTATTGAAACTGTCCTTGATGACCACTTGTAAGTCTATTAAAATGACGGGATGAAAATACTCAGTAACTTGCCCTAGGCCCCTCTTCAGACCCTGAGAGCTGGTATCTCATCTTTATTGCATTTATCCACACTAATATTAGATAGGATTGTGTTAATTTGCTCTGTCTTTGTTTGAAGAGATCCTGGAAGAATCACTGAGGAGTATTTACAGGATAATAATGTCACAATCTGCAGTTCTTAATTTATTGATTCTCTGCAAGCCTTCTTTTACTTTAACTGCTGGGTTTTCTTTTTTTTTTCCTTTCTGCTTCCATGAGAATTAAAAGTCATTTGGTTTGTTGTTGGCTTTAATCTAGTTTATTATTAGCAAGGTTATTATGTGACGTCAAAGGGATGGTTAAGAGTCCACAGGCAGTTTTGTACAAATAGTGGACACAATCCCTCTTTATTATTTCTAGTCAACTCTCAAATGCTATTTTCTTAGAACTGCCAAGGCACTTTTTTTTAAAATGGATATCAGTGATCATTTAAAAAGCAATCCAAAGGTATTGGATAAATTTCATGCTGTAAAAAACTGACAAGCTTTATCACAGAGACTACAATAGTAACTATATTTTTTTCTAATTCACTGCTGTTGGTAGAGATTTTAAAAAATAATTATAATAAGCACTCTTCTTAGTTGACCCATGATTTGGCTTTGTTGCCGAAATGTCAAGCAGTCAGCTAAGAAAAGGAGTACAATTTAACTAACAAATCTATTCCCAGAGCAGTGCAGATGGAGTTTCTGCTACTTCTTTGAGAGACAACTTTGCAATCCAATAGTTCTCATAGTCAGTAATTTTTTTCTTGACATTCAGCCTAAATTTTCCCTTACCTGAGATTGTCTCATTATGACAAAATGAGACAAAACAAAACAAAAAAACTGCTAGCAGGTTTAAAAAAGTATTCCATGCAATGGTACAAACTTTCCTATTTTAATATTAGATTTATACAGATTTTTGTTGCAGGTGTCTGAAACCCCACTCCTCAGGTACTACTAATTCTAGCACTACTATTGATTTTGCTCTTTTGTGTTTTTAGACTATTCTTTCCTGGGTAAACATTCTGGATGCTTTCCCTTCTGCATGATTTTTTAAATGTCTTGTTTATGATATCACACTCAACTAGTCTGCGGCTATTCTTGAGTGACCATGATATGACTGATCCTCTAGTGTGGAGTCTCACACAACTGGTAACAATCTCCACCTCCCAGCACTAGACACACCAGCTTTGAGCACGGCAAAGCCTTGGGACATCCATTTCCCAGGACAACAATTTCAGCAGACATCTCTTCCTCCTCTTTCTCCCTCTCTTTCATTCTGTCCCACCCCTCTTCTCTTCCTCCCTCTGTCACTCTCACTCTATCTGTCTTTCAGATTTCTTTTTAACTCCTTAGTCTGTGAAATAAGATTTCTTTCTTTGTTTCTTTATAATCCCCCATTTTCTATCATCGTTATATAGGAAGCTCCCATAATGCAGAAATATTTTTTGACCTGATGTAAATATAGATATTTTATATAGATATACATATATACATATATATAGAGATAGATACACACAAACATATAGATTAAATATATGCGTATGTATGCTATACATGTGTGTATATATATTTAAAGGCTTTATTTTTCAGAGAAATTTCAGGTTCACAACAAAATTGAGTGGAAAATACAGAGAGCAAACACATATTCCTCTGCATTATCAAAATCCTGCACCAGTGTGGTTTATGTTTATAATCACTGAAACAATATTTACCTGTCATTATCAACCAATGTTCACAGTTCACATTAAAATTCCCTCCTTATGTTGTACATGTTGTAGGTGTTGACAGATGTATGATGGCATGTGTCTGCTTTTATGGAATAATGTAGAATAGCGTCCCTGCCCTAAAATTCCCCTTGATATAGATATTTTCATGGTTTCAGCAGCTTGCTATAGATGCAGTTTTCCTCAGGTATATCCAAGAAAAAAGTTATCAATGGTGAAAAAATTGCTAAGTAGTATTATTCAACAATCTTAGTTGTGAATTCTTAGTGACACTTCAGAGTTTTGCATGCACAAAGGAACACCTTGAGGGGGCCTGGTGTCCAGATGATCATATTCCATTGAATTTTACTGCATAAAGTATTGTCTGGAAACCCTGAACTGAGGCGCAGTGTTTTCAAGTTCAGTCAATATATGATGCTGTAATTGGACTCTCTCAAGTCCTGATTAAGTTTAAGTAGATACAAAGATCATGGTATCCATACAATATTCGAAATGAAAAACACTCAGCCAGTCACATAAAAAATGATGTGAGTTTAATTGGTTTATTCATTTTTTTTAATTTAATGTACATTCATTAATTTTTTAAATTTTTATTGACATAACATTGGTTTATAACATTATATAGGTTCAGTTGTACAGCATTATAAATAGACATCTTTATACACTACATGTTGTTCACCACTAAAAATTTAATCCCATCCTTCACCACATAATTTTGACCCCTTTTGCACAGTTTACCCACATGCATCTCTGTCTACCAACCCCCTCCCATCACACACACGCACCCTCCCAGGAATGAAGGCGAGTAGGCAGGCAGGAAAAGAGAGGAGAAAGAAGTGTTCCATTACATTTCCATTTTCGTTGTTCACACTGGTTGCCCTCCACATGCCTCCTCCCCACCCCCTGCCCGATGACCTGGGAATCAAACTCAGAGGTAAGTGGCTTGCGTCCTTCAGAGACAATTGACCCAACCCCTGCTCCACCGGTGCACACCCTCTCCCCTTCTGGTAACCATTGTTTTGTTCTTATAGTCTAAGAACTTGTTTTTGTTTTGTTTTGTTTGTTCATTGATTTTTGTTTCCTTACCTTCCACATTTTGAGTGAAATTATGCAGTGTTTCTCCTTCTTGGTCTGACTTATTTCAGTTAGCATAATACCTTTTAGGTTCAGTCACATTGTTTAAAATGACAGTTTTATTTATTTTATAGCTGAATAGTATTCCATTGTGTATATATACCCCATCTTATTCATTCATCTGTTAAAGTTGTTTCCAAGTCTTGTCTATTGTGAATAATGCTGTGGTGAACATACATTGCATGTATCCCTCTGAATTAGTGTATTTATGTTTTTAGGGTGATTACCCAGAAGTGAGGTAGCAAGTTAAGATGGAATTTCTATTTTCAATTTTCTGAGGAATCTTGCATTTTGGAGTCAAAGGGAACAGCCAAGATGAAGAACTAAATAAAATAAAGTGGTTCTTCCTCCTCTCTTGTCCTGGTTCTGCTCATCTTCATTTCTGCCTGCACTTTTCCTTTAAAAAACAGAAAGAAATATAACACCAGTCATTTATGTAATTTATATTTACAATTATAAAAGAATAAATTAAATTTATTTCAATAAGACATCATATTAAACCCAACATGTACAAAATCTTATCCTTTTAATATGCAATCATCATAAAAATAATTGTTTTCTATTTTACTTTATTATCTCATACTGTCTTTTCACTTCTGTTTTACAATCATAGCACTTCTTAAGTTGAACACATATCAAGTGCTTGGTAACCACATATGGATAGTACAGACCTGGAAAATTTAAACCCTCCATTTGAAGTTACTAAGAAATTTGTTAGATGTTCTTTATGTAATTATATGGAGAATATTTTATCTCAAGCAACTAATAAGAGCATTTCTTTGTAGGGAGACCATTATGGAAGAGAAAATACCTTCCAAAACTTAATATAGGGTAAAGGCAATCTCCAGGATCTGGGATTATGTGCCTGGTGCCCAATTTCCAGAAAGGAGAGAAGCTCCACATATTAAAAATGGGGTGATAATGTGCATGTTGGAAAGAGAGAGGAATTCAGAAGTAGGTAGCAAACCAGACTGAAGTTTCAGCGGGGAAAGAAGTCTCCAATACTGTAACATGATTTTGTACTTTGTATTTTTATTTCTGATGGTGCCATGAGTGGAGAGAAGCTTAGAAAGCAAAACTAAGGTGCAACTAAGAGTCACGTTACAGGTTTGCACTGCAGAACTAATACCTAGAGTAAAGATGCAGTACTGTACATTAAAGTGAGGCCTGAACATTAAGATACCTCAGAAACCCTTTGCTTTCTTTAAGTTTTGTGCTTGCACTTTTGTCCTGTATCTTGTGTGATTTGTAGTCAGAAATTTGTACACAGTGGGTTTTTTTATTTTTGGGGATTATTCATATCACCCCACTAATCAGCATAACACAGTAGTTTAGAGTGAAGAAACCAAACTCACACCAACTTGTGTTTCAATACCAGCACTGCCCCTTGCCGAATGATTTCAGCAATAGCATATTATCACTCACCTGCAGCTTGACATTTGAACAACACGGAGGAAGGGGGCGTCTACCTAATAGAGCGTACATAGTCTACACATAGTCATGTGTAGTGGTGGTAATTACCATTATTAGACATATCTATACCTAAAACAGTGAGTTTTGGTATGTGGTCTCTGGATGTGCCCATCAGCGTCACTTAGAACTTGTTACAAATATAACAAAACATGTTACCCAGACCTACTAAGTCTGAGGGTGAACCTGAAAACCCTCCAAGTGAGTCTGATGCAAGATAAAGCTTGTCTGTGAATGGTCGGTCACATTCCAGATAAATTAAGACCCACTCCACTTTAAGGCCCTCCAAAACTGATGATTGCATCTCCCTTGGCAACTTTTTCAAATGCTTAGCAACTCCTATTGTCAGAAACTATCTTCCAATAGTTATATATGTGAGCTGTTTTGAGAGCCTTAGAGGACAACTATAACATGAAGACAAATTCTGTTACTATCTTACCTATTTATCCCCAAGTTGAAGCCTGTTAGTAATATTTAGTTCCTGCAAACTCAACTTTGGTGGTCTCCCCTTAGAGCAATACTTAAAGCAACTCTCTTTTATTAATGTCATTGTTTTCCCCCTCCTTCTGTTTAATACCTGAGTTTTATTTTTCGGTATTGACTCTTCCATTTTGCTCTCTCATATACCATTCTAGTAACTACTCGCTGTCTTTTTTTTTTTTAATAGATTTTTTTCTAAGCCCTTATAGGTAAATCTTAACAAATGCCTGTGTTCCATATAAGATTGATAAGCAACAAGTAATTATTTACAGCTAGAAGAGTAAAAGAAAATAAATCTTTTTCTCCATATTTCTACCCCAAATATGTTCCTTTGTTGTAATCCATGAAAGGACAACTATTTGTCCTTGAAATAATGTTTGACAAGTACAAAAACGCTACAGGAGGGAAGAGATCCTAAGGAATATTATTCTCAGTGTCTTTTCCTTTAATGGGTTTCTGTATTTTTCCTTCACAGCACAAAACCATTGCCCTCTTCCTGTTGCTTCTCTTTACAGAGAACATTGACCTGCTGCAGAAAAAAAAAACGGCCCCTAAAGCATTTGCTCATCATAGGAAGTAATGGAGCAAGACAGCCACGGCATGAAGTGAGAAATCTGGACATATTTTCCCCTGCCCTCTCTCCCCTACTCTCCCATTCTGCCCCTCCTTCTCCTATCACCCTAGTCTTGATTTATAATTTTAAAAAAAATTCCCAAAGGAGAATCACTTGTGTGTTTCAATGAAGATTTCAGAAGTCTGTATCTGTACCCACACATGCCGATTGCCAGAATTCCTTCTGTAGACTATATATAACAGACTAGAGCAAAGGAATGGCCGAGTGTTACAGGTTAACGTCTATAAAGTCAGATTTGTGGACACCATTTTTTAGCTCAGGCTCCCTCGTCTTGCCCTACCCATTCCCAAGGCCAAATGCGATGGAGGTGTGAAGCGGTTCAGTTGCACCGAGGTTAACTGTTCTTCAAATCACAAGATTGTTTCTAAGTTGATTTTTCTCAGCAACCATAACGCTTTGTTCAGAAGCCTACCATTTTCATTAATGCTTACATACACAGAGGTTTCCATTCTAATATCCAATTTAAAGTTATTATGATCTATGCTGTGCAGTACTACATGTACTATTCGAGTTACTGTCCATGTCACCATAGTTAAAGGCAGTTTAGTCTTTCAGTCACAAGCCCTAGAATTCATGCATCCATAACACTCATAAAAAGACACGTATATTCTATGATGGCAAAGTTACACTCGGGAAGTGAATCTTTGTGGAAGATGAGAGGGACCTTGTTTACTTTTGCAAAAAAACAAAATACTGTTGTTTTCGGGGCATTTTATATTTTTGGCCCATCAATATGAAAAATGTTTTAATTTAATTTCTTAAAAGAAATATGAGAAGAGATGCAATCATTACTAGCTCCTTTGCTAGATTTTTAGTCATTTCATTTTTAAAAAAGAATGGTTGCCTCTTTGGAATAAAATTATACTTGCATAAAAATTGGTCACATTCTTAGTGTGTTCATTTTGCCTGCATTTTAATTCACACAAAAAGGCTGCTTGTAAATCTCTAATAGCAGACATGCTTGCGTCTGTTTAAGTAATGCTTTTATGCAGGTTCTCTTCCTGAGCCGTGATAATTGTTTTGGTCATAGGAAGTTAATGTTTATGTTTTCATCTGTGTTAATTTTTAGATAATTAGCACAAGGAATTTATTAATATCTGTAAATGCAAATGTAGCCCCAAAGTTAATAATTAAAAAGCCTTTGAGGCTGCAAATTTAACACTATCAAATGACAAGATAATAGACAATTAAGGATCACAGAGATTCTGAGATCTCTTGGTCATGTTGCCCACCCGTCTTTCATGTGCTTCTGGATTCTTTCATTATTCCCTAATATACCCACATATCTCTCTTGTCCCTCTACACCAATCTACACTCAGCTCTACCTGAGTGCTTATTCTTTTGAGGGTTATATGGGTAAATGTGTTGTTCCTATACATGCATATTTCTATGTAGGTAAGAGGGATATCTGGAGAAAATGAACACTGAGAGAAAGAATTCTTGATTATCACTTCCTGGCTATGTCTTTTTAATGACTTGGGTGATCACAAAAAGGTAAGTGAATGACACGACTTTTTAGTAGGTGGAACTCAGCAATGCCTTTACAATTTAATTTCTATTAAATAGATACTGAAGAATAGAATTGCTGAGTCAAAGCCAATGCATACACAATAATCCCTCACCTATTGCGGGAGTTATGTCCCAGAGACCCCGTGATAGGTGAAAATCCGTGAAGTAGCAGCATTATAATTTATTATTTATATATATTTTAAGGCTTTATAAACCCTTCCTACTCTCCTATAAACCCTTCCCACACTCTTACAAACACTCTCTACACTCTTAAACCTACGTAATTTTAACAAAATATAAAATTCTATGTGGGTACTCACAAGTAAAGTATACATATACCGCGAAATCCTGCGATACAGCAAAAATTCCGCCATATAGAATTAGATATATTTTTTTAAAAAACCCAATACAGTGAAGCCACGGTAAGTGAACCGCAATATAGCAAGGGAAGAATGTATTTAACTTTGTAAGATATTGTCTAACAGTTTTCCACAGTAACTACACCATTTTGCATTAACACAATCATCATATGAGATTTCAGTCTCTTTACCAACACTTGGAGATATCAGTCTTCTTAATTTTCATCATTCTTGCAGGAATGTATGAGAAGTAGTATCTTTTTATGGTTTAAATTTGCATGGATATTCACTAATTATGTTAAACAATTTTTCATATGCTTGTTTACCAACATATGTCTTTTTTGTCGAAATGGTATACATGTTTTTTACTCACTTTTTGTTCAGTTGTAAGCCCACATTATATGTTTTCGTATATTACCCTTGTGTCCTGAAATGCTGGTAAATCCTTTCTACTAGTTTTCTCAGAATATTCTACGTGGAAGATCATGCCTTCTTTAAATAAAGTGTTTTGTTTCTTTCTTTCACTATGCCTGCATTTCTCTCTTTTTTTGCCTTATTATGAAGGTTATGGACAGTCCAATACTGAATAGACATTGTATAAATTATCGTCTTGTTTTGTTCCAATTCTTAGGCGAAAATATTTTAGTTTTTTACTATTAAGCACGATGTTACCTACATATATATATTTTAATATATAGGTAATAGGTTATGGAGGTTCCTTTTTATTGTAGTTTGCTAAAAGTTTTTATCATAAATGGTTAACTTTTTTGATGATTATTCAGCTTCTCTAAATATGACAATGTTATTTTTCATTTCCAATCTGCTAATTTGTTAAGTAATACTGATTGATTTTCAAGTCATAAGCCGACCTTGTATTCCTGACATTAAAGTGTCTTGGTCGTAATGCATTAATTATCCTGTTTATATATTGTTGAATTTAATATTAGAAATGTATGTTAGAGCTTGTGTTGGTGTTCATTGGAATATTAGTTTATAATTTTCTTGTAACTCTTAGTTTTTGGTATTAGGAAAATACGATATATTTCCTCCACTTGTGCTTCCTGAAAGTTTGTGGACAATTTTTAAAAATTTCTTATTTAAACATTTGGTAGAACTCACCAATGAAGCTATCAATACCTGTAATTTTCTTTGAGGGGTGCTTTAAAAATGAATTGTTTCTTCAATAAATAATAAGGTCAATCATATTATTTATTTATTTATTCTTGAATGAGCTTGGGAAGTTGTGTTTTGTTTCCAGGATTATTTACATTTCACTTAGGCTATTACATTTACTTACAGAAAGTATTCTCTGATTATATTTTAGTTCCCTAACTATATAATGAGATAATTGGTATTTATTATTTTCATCTTTTATTTTCTTCATCAGTTCAGAGGTTTATCAATTTTGTTGTCTGCTAAAGTAACCAAGTTTTTGTTTTATTGTTTCTGTTCTGCTCTTCTGTTTTCTTCATTGATTTCTCCTCTTATTTTTAGTGTTAGCTTCCTTGTACTACACCTCTGATTACTTTGCTCTTCTTTTTCTAGGTCTTTATGAGTGATGCTTAAATGCTTTATTTGAGACATTTCTTCATTTCTAATATAAGCATTTATGCTATAAATTCTGAGACTGTTGTAACCACATTGCATTCATTTCCCATTTCTTCTGTGATTTCTTCTTCTTTGACAAATGATATGTTTACAAATGTTATTTAGTTTTAAAATAGTTGAAAAGTGTCTGATTGTATTTATTGAATTTCTTTCTAATTAACTGTTGTAGTCAAAGAACATATTTGCATGTTTTCAACATTTCAAAATTTTTTGAGTTACTGAGTCCATAATAACATCTATCTTATTGAATGCTCCATCTGCATGTAAGAAATCATATTTTATACATTTATTAGTGGGGGAAAGTTCTTTAAATGTCAATTAAGCCAACTTGATTGAGACTTTTTTTTCAGTTATTCTATATCCATACTGATTTA
Source organism: Solenodon paradoxus (assembly GCA_004363575.1). Lineage (NCBI taxonomy): Eukaryota > Metazoa > Chordata > Mammalia > Eulipotyphla > Solenodontidae > Solenodon > Solenodon paradoxus. The sequence goes on from RJWH01000702.1 coordinate 396,965, forward strand.
TGTCTATCCTATTAGTTAGTGGAAAATAATTGCTGCAATCTTCAACTTTAATCATGGATTTCTCTTTTAATCAGTTTTTATTTCATATATTTGATGCTCTGTTATTTAATACATAGAAATTCAGTTTTGCTATATCTACTTGATGAATTGGTCTTTTGTTCTATGTCTTTTAAATTTAATGCACATATTATTTATTCCCCTTTTCTCTTCTTCTTGACTTTTTTTGGAATAATTGAGCATTTTTATGGTTCCATTTTTATCTGCCATATTTTGACTTATTACTTATACCTATTTGTTTTATTATTAAGTTGTTACTTTAGGCATTACAGTATACCAATATTTTTTGTGTACATGTGTATTTATATATATGAGTGTGTGTGTAGAGAGAGACAAAAATGTTTTGAAAAATGGATGTAAGAATTTCCAGTGTGCTGGTTTATAGAATTATCCCACGTGTTAAATAAGATAATGTTTGGAAATTACTTTGTAAAATGCAAAGCACTAAATAAGTAGTGGTTATTATTATTGAATGGAGGTGTTATAGTTATGTAAATAAGGTTTAAAGAATTGCTACACAATGCGTGGTCATGTGATTAGAAGCATCAGCAAAATCTGGGAACTTGTGAGAAATGCAGGATGCTAGACCCTACCCTGACACATGGAATAAGAATCTTCATTTCACCAGACCCTCAGGTGATTCAGTTACACTTTAAAATACACAGCGGTAAAACTCCAAAGTGTATATAGTGTGTTTACTACTGTGGCACTTTGCACATAGTGGTGCCTGTAAACATGCTAAGAATATTTGGATTATATTTAGGTTGGAGAAGAAGCACAAGCATCTAATGGTGAGAATGAGTGTACTTGCTGTTTGGGAAAATAGCAAGTAAAACCTTTTGGCCAGTTTGAAGTCCCGTTTCAGGTGTGTTTGGCTGTGAGGGTCATGGGAGTTCCTTGACTTTGAGATGACACGATTCTAACTGTTCTAAGAATCTATTCTGGTTAAAGCAATGTTTGGAGGGAAACTGATCTCTGGATGGTATGCATTGGGTTTTTCTAGTCCAATAAATGTCTTCTTTTGAAGGAGTGCTAAATCTAAATTGTGGAGGAGCAATTAAGAGAAAAACTAGGTTTTCCCTTCAGTAGAAACAGAACACCAGAAAAAAGCATTTTGAATAATATTTTGTTGTAACTATGCCCCCCAGTGTCCATCCTTCCCATTGATAACCACGTCTCTTCCTTTTTGGGGTGATCACATCTCCCACATTGTGTGTACTGTTGCTGAGACTTTAAGTCAAGATGCTGTACTCCCCACTTGCCTTCAAGGGAGTGTTTGCAGCAAAGGTTCAGTCAAATGGATTATAAGATTTCTTATAGAAATTTAGAGATTTCAGGATTTAAAAAGAAAATGTTTGGAGCTCATAATTTGTGAGGCTTTTTCACTACTCTGTTAGTGTGTTTTCTGCTTTCTAGACCCCTGTCCTTCCCCAGGCTGATTTTCAAATACCCACTTTCCATTCTTATTGAATAAACTCCCTTTTCGGTCAAGTCATTTAGAAATGGATTCTGTGTCTTACATAAAAAGAGAGCTAATTGAAATGGGCTGAGGTGGAACAGGAGGTGGGGGGACACACAGTGTCCCCAGAAAGTTCAGATGCCTTTCTATTTTCGAATGGCAGTAACACTTGGGCTCTCATTGGGAACTACTTCAACTAGCCAAGTGGAGTGACTCCAACAAACAAGTCGATGTGCTCACTTCTTGTCCCCTATCATTCATTCTCCACCCAGCAACCATAGCAAACTTATAAAAACATAAATCAGATTATGCAACTCTCATTTAGAATCTCCAGTGACTATTTCACTTAAAATGAAATCTATAGTCTTAACCTTACATCTAGCTTCCTCTTTCATTTCTTTTCTGACTGTTCTCCCCAGCCACACTGGTTTTCTTTCCCATTCTAGAACATTCCAAACTCATTCTTCTGTTAGAATTTTAACAGCAAATGAACCCAACCCTTTACCTAGGACTCTCTAAGACGCAGCTTCCTCCTCATCAGTTAAGGCTTAGAATGAAGGTCTACTTCTCAAAGGGGCTTTGGTTGGCTACCAGAAGTTTTTCTTTCTCTCAGTTATACTATAATACACACCATTTTATTAATCATGGGATTAATCACTTTTTAAAACAGGAGTGTCAACTGTGGACATGTGGCCTAACCAACCTGATACCTGTTTTTATAAATAAAGTTTTACTTGAACATAGCCACACTCATTTGTATGTCTGTGGCTGATTTGGCACTACAAAGTAGCATTCAATTGTGCAACAGTCTTATGACAATTAACATATTTACTCTCTGGCTCCTTTCAGAAAATGTTTTCCAACCTCTGTTATTTGTTTGGTCATTTATGGTTTCTTTTATCCCAAAAGCACAGATTGTCTTATTCATCACCATCTCCCCAACATGTAGAATTATACCTGGTATATAATAGAGAAATCAACAAATACTTGTTAAAAGGGAGGTAAAGAATGAGGAGGAGGGAGAGAATAAGAGGAGACCAGTATAGAATACATAGCTAATTGAACAGACTCAAAACTCAGAATGAAAGCAGACTGGCTATGCAAGCGAATGCAGGATTTGCGGGACCAAAGAAGACATCTTTGGGAAGAGAATGGATTCCAGGTGAGTGTCTTCTAGTAAGTTTCCAAAACTGATTCATTACACTGGATTATGTCTCTGTCTAATCACCACCTTGTAGAGAATCTCTGCCCTCATAATCCTTCACAGCTGGTAATAGAGCTGTTTGCTGTCCTTAAGAGGACTGGCCAGAGGGGTCCTGCATTGTGATGGAGAATAAGGAAAAGCATAGAATTCCCAGGTTGCAGTCACTGAAAATGCCCAAACATTGGGATGATGGTAAGCATTCAGTGGGAAGGCACTAAAGCTAACTTATCTCAGCATAGACTTTCTGCCTCTAAGAAGGGAAGACTTCTAGATAATGAGGCAGGGAATTGGGGTCACTCTGGAAATGACCTCATCCTTTAGAAGTGGAGAAGACATTAATTCGTAGAGGGACTATGAATCACTTTTGAGAGTGAAGGAAAAGCATGGGCAATTATTTGCAATGCTATAATTACATCAAGATCACAGTATAAAAGGAAATATTCTCAGGAAAGCTGGAAAATATGGTCTCCTACATACAAAAAAAACCAAAAGAGTAAATACTAGCATACCACTTAATGTGTACCAGGCACTGTGCCATCACATTGTGCATATTGACTTTAATTTTTAAGGAAAGGTGCAGGCAGGAATGAATATGGGTAGGCAAGCAAGAAGGACGAGAGAGGAGGAAGAAGCACTTTATTTTCAGTTCTTTATCTTGGTGATCTCTCCAGTCTGTGATGTGAACGAAGGTCCTCACGATGAAGTGGACTTTATTTGCCGAGAAGCAGTGGACTTTATAACTTCTCCACCAGGCCAAGACCATATATGTTGACTTTAACTCTTCACAGTTACCCTATGCGGTAGGGACTATTGCATCCATTTTATAGATGGAGAAATCAAGGCACAGGGATATAATTTGCCCTAGGTCACACCACCGATAAGTCATAGCGTCAAGATGCAAACTCTGGTGGCAGAGCCCCTGTTTCTGGTCATCAGCCTGCACTACAAGTGGCAATACACAGGGACAGTCACCTTTGGGGAACTCCTGGTCGCAGAACTCTGTTATCTCCTCTCCTCTCCACAGCACATAAAAGCAACAGAGACTCAACAGCTGTTTTCAAGTCTTCTCCCTATGAGTGTAGTTGACAGAGATTGCGACTGCTCAAGCCCTGAGCTTCAGGCTCCCTTGTCCCCTGCCTCCTTACATAAACACATGCTCAGTGTGGAAAGTCAATGAAAGCAGAGGATGTCTGCTCAAAGACACAGAACAGTGATCACTGAGAATGGGTTCCTAGGAGATAGGACTAGGACCAACGACGGGGAATTAGAAATCTAAAGAGCTTAGATGGAAAGGCAAGAGTCCTGAGATAATCAGAAGGTATTCCAGAATTAGTTTGCTAGGGCTGCCCTACAAATGTCGAGCAAACAGAGTAGTTTAAACAATAATTTATCCTCTCACAGTTGTGAAGTCTGAATGTCTGAGTTCAAGGTAACAGGCAGGTTCATTCCTTCTGAGTGCTGTGAGAATCTGTTCCAGTCCCTTCCTTGCTTCTTGTGGGTTGCTAGCCATCTTTGGTGCTCCTTGGTTTATAGATGCATCACCCCAATCTCTGCCTTCATGTTGTATGGCATTCTCCCTGTGTGCTTGATGACATACAAAGTTCCTTTTTTATAAGGACACAGTCATCTTGAATTAGGGCCTACCCTAAAGACTCTCTTTCCAAATGTCGCATGTACAGAAATTGAGGATTTGAACTTCAGCATCTTCTAGGGGACACAGTTCAATCCCTAACAGTTACTAAAAGCTTGAAATACTTTTCGGAGAAGAATAACTGGAAATAAAGAAGGAAGAAGGCCTAGCTGGAAACATTTGTTGCTGACTTTTAGATGTTTGTGTTGGGCTGACTTCAAGGCCAGAGGCAGGCAGAAAGCAGTGGGCCTTGGCCTCCTAACTGTATGAAAAGCAGACAAGAATAACTGACCCCCAACACCTCTTCTCACCCCATATTCCCATAACTCTTACCTCAGTTACATGCAAAATAATTCACCACTCAGCACAGTCTTCTTTTTAAAGATTACAAATGACTGTGTATGTCTAGAGTTTAATTTTATATCCGTTTTTATTCATGAATCACATTTCTGCAAAGACATTAATCCTCACTCATTACTAAGTGCACTGTCAGCTTGATAATTCACCAATGTGTTTTTGTGTGTTATGTTAGAACAAATAAGCTTCTTAATAGGCTTAAATGGCATTCATTCTTTAAGAATTTCTTACCCAGGAATAGGAAAAGATTGAGGAATTCAGAAAGCGTATTTGATCACCCCTTTATTCTCTGTCTTATTCTCCTGAAGACTAATTCTACGTGTGGGTTAGAATTCAGTATGTTAGTTATAGAAAGGGTCTCCCTAACTCACCTATAATCTCTCAGGATATGGTCACATGAGTCTTGTAGCTTCAAATGGTCACCTATAGGTACTTGGCTTCCATATTTGTTGGTATCTTTGAAATTTCATGACTAAAATAAAACCCCAAAATCCCACTTGGTGCACAACAAATACAGTGGTAGCCTACAGTTCTACCCATTTATGATACTTGTGGATGGATAGTAAGGCACAGGCAAAAGATAGAGATAAGGTGCCCAGTTTTCCATTTTCATGAGACCAAATATATTGATAATTTTTGCTTATGTTTTCCTCCTATTTTATATTTAGAAATGTTTTAAAACTTACTTTGGTCTGATGCTGAATTTATTTTCTCTAATAGATTATTCTATGGAATAAATAATCAAGGTATACACAATACTCATATACTGCTATAAGGATATTTATTTTAGAATATCTTCTAGTCATAAATAATTGCAAGAACCCTAACTTTCCAACAATAGGGGAATTAAGAAGTATGATGACATTCTATATGATTATTGAATATTTGTTTAAGTTATAGTAAGTTGGGGGTGTTTAAATAGCACATATATCGCAATTCCTTTATAAAAATTTGATCTGATTATATATACTTAGAGCAATATAATAGTGATGCTTAGTGCTTGGAATGTGCAGTATCTCAATTTTTTCCTTTTTGCTTTTCTGGATTCTGATACAAACCACTAGAGCGCAAAAATAGAGATAATTGGAAAAAATCCCCACATGATAGGAGTCTTCATATGGGCATTCTTTCCTCTCTCTAAAATGAACTCTTCTTTGATTTCTCCAGCCCTCAACATTCTCTTCCAACTGAGCTCCTGTAACAGACTAGAGAAATGTGTACATACTCTGACTCGGAGATAATTTGGTTGAAAATCTCCTAGCTAAGTGAAAGGAATTTATCATAAGAACAGAGAGGAGGCTGCATACCATCTAGAATTCCACTCTCAGAATCCTTGGACTTTTAGGAGTCTGCCTAATGTGTTAGCATTCCACCTGGCCTACTAACTGTGGTTGGCAGACTGGGATTAAAGAAACAGATATGTTAGTGTCTGGAAAATTAGGAAGGCTTCCTCTCTCTAGGCTAGGCTACACTTTATTTCCTTTGATCCCAATAAGAGAGAAATTTCAGGAAAACAAAACAAGCCAAAGAAATCACATATGCCCCAGGCTCCAGGTCAATGACTGCCTCCAAGCAACAACTAGGTATCACCCTACTGCTTTTTACCCTTTGCCTGAATGTGGGAATGCTATCTGGTACTTAGACTTGGGCCCATGGCTTGCCCCATGATTGGAAGAAGACTACCTTAGCATTAGAGTTGAGTTTCAAGAAAATGAGGGGAATGTTGCTATCCTTTATCAGAATTTCTTAAAGGCAAGATTCTGAGATTCTCTAAAATTTAATTACAATCTCCCCCCATGGTGAGATTCCATTACAATATTATTTTTCTTTATATAGAATGCAAAGGGTGCATTCCTCTCTAAATATATTAGAGAATTGTACAAAAACAAATCATACAGAAATTAAAAACAGGAGTTAAAAAAATTATTATAGAAAACTGGGGCTACTAGAGGAAAGAAGCCTCCTTGAGCTCTTCTGTTTAAGAGCAATAATCATGGAGTTCTTTCTATAAGAAGGAAGATTTGCTTCATATCTGATTTACAGAGACCCTGAAGCCCCTTTGGGAATTTTCCAAAGTTACCACCAAAACAACAGGGAGTTCCTCTTCTAGACCAGGAATGTCAATGGGGTGGTTTCAAGTAAGAGAAACTCCTTTTCTGATTGCTGCAGTCAGCTGTCATCTCCCCCAGTTCCTCTAATGCCTGATGATATGAAATGCAATGTAACAATTATATATTGCATTGTTGTTGAGCGTGTTTGCAAGTCATTTCACATCTGCTAGAATTTTAGCACCTTTTAGCAGAAACCATGATGTGTCATTTGAAGAAAACATTATCATGATTTCTTAGAGAGCTCTGGACACATAGCTGGTTCTAAATTAAGTAAGATATCAGTGAAATTTGGCTCAACATTAGGAAGTTAAGGCAGCTATTAGGCAACATGAAATACATATAAAATGCATCTTTCAGTCTTTTGAAAATTCTTTTATCTATCACCCTGTCTGCCAAAACAAAGTTTCTTTTCATAACTTGAACAATTCAGGTGAACTTGCCCATTTGCTTGGCAGTAATATATTGACTTGTGAAGAGTTAAGTTCAGCAGAGTTCTTTATTTAAGCAAAACTAACAAAGCCCCAACTTTCAGAAAACCATCTCTGAAGTCACTGTAGTCTACATGAACTGTGAATAAATACAAACTTTGACACTAAACAGTAATGCTTTCCTGGCTGACGTGGAAATGCTCCTGGTCACTGGCATTCTAGACCCTGCTTGACACAGTTCCTTTATTTCATTTTCAGGGCTAGAGGACAATTCAAAATTATCAGCATGGCCAGTAATTTTGTTAGAGTGTTATGTTAGAGTGAAATGGCAAAGGATATCTCAAACAAGACCTTCTAAAGTAAAGGCAAAATCTAATCTTGAAAAAGACACTTCCAGTATTGGACCATACCTTCCCAATAGATAACTTGAGGCAATGACAATATACGTTATATAATGTTTGAAAGATGAATTGCAAGATGGTTGTAATGATTTAATAATAAAACGTGGATATGTTTTTAAATTGTGCAATGTGGTATATTATTGATGATATGATTAATATACAATTTTGTCAATTATTTTCTTAGAGGGCAGGAGTGGATACAGTTATCTCAAAGTTCTTTTGCTCACAAGCTATTTCCATAAGAAGAAAAATGATGACATAGGATGTTATTAGTGAAATGCAGCCATTGGTATATATCCTTTTGCTCTCACAGCTGCTGTCTCAGGTATGTACCGTTACTTTAAGCTGACCATATATACCATTTTAAATGGAACAATACCATTTTTCCCATATATCTCTGTTGTCCTGTTGTTTTAACATAAATGTCAGTTTTGACCAGTTTTTAATAAACCAGGGCTGTTTTTAACATGGGACAAAAGGGGCAATTGAATTGCCCCCAGCCCAGTCTGTTGAGGGGGCCCAAAGCAGCTGCCTCTTCTGCCCCACATTAAAGATGGCCTTTTGTGGTGCTGACTGCATCAAGTCATGGCTATTACTGTTGTTCCCACCTTCTGTGAGGAAACAGGAGCTTCACCGGAAAAGGAATCCCTCCCACCCAGCAGGGGCTTATTTCTTCATAGAGAGCTGGACACCACAGTGTGGTTGAGTAGCAGGTAAGCACCCTGGGGGTTATTTCTGATCCTGAGGAGATTATTGGGCACTCTGCCACTGGGATGGTTAAAGCAGCATGTGTTTTAGGCAGGACATTTAGCGCCGGCTTACAGGGACGCCATATTTGCCTTTCACCTAAGGCGCCAAAATTCCTAGCACCAGCCCTAGCCATTTGCAGGAAGTTCGGCTGACCATATATCATTACTATTCGATCACAGAATGCATCACATGGTACTTACTTATGGCTGAACTAGTTGCTTGGCTCCTGCTTGGGTAGCCCCACTTCCTCCCTTCCCCTGAGCTGCCAGTTCAGATGCCATCCTGTTTTTGTCATCCTAATGTCCCAATTTTGTCTCAAGGAAATATGGTCTGCCTATGGTACTTATCATTTTACAGATCAGCAAACTGAGGTCACACTGCTGGCATATAGTTATGGCATGGCTTTCTCTAGTGCCAAGTCCCTAATCTGTGCTCTTAAGCTCAAATAACCTTGATGACAAATTCTTAGACTGTGACTGAATGAGTGAGACATGCCAGTCCTAAAACAAATACTTGGGAAAAGTTACCAAAGCAAGTTGGGATTAGAAAGGAATAGTTCTTTTCCCTCCTGGATGTTTACACTGGTGGTTCATTCATTCATGGGCAACAAAACACAGGAAACCTGTGCTGTGAGTTGTCGGGATCTAAGGGAGTCCATGACTGACTCATATGTTGTTTCTATACTATGCTTGCCAATTATATTTTTAAACAGCAGCTACTGTTATATACTTTTTTCTCTCTCAGGAGTTCACAAACAAGTTTTTAATTTTAAGGTCAAATTGGAGGTCACTCTCAAGGTATGGGAAATTCCATTCCCATGGCTGCGTCTGGACACAATTTCTTTCTCCCGCAGGGCATTCTGGAATGTAGAATCGCAGGCAGGACAGGCAATGTGAGACACAGAACAAGCCTTCAGAAATGTGCTCGGCAGGGAACGTTTTTCTTCTATTTCAATATTGAAAAGGGAAAATAGAAAATTTGGAAAATAGAGAGTTTAAGAAAAGTGCTATTTTTACAAATGTGTAAGAATAGAAAGAAAATCTTTCATTTACAAAATTATCTCTTTACTCTTTAGATGTTATTAAATATATTATAGCCTTTCATCAGCAAATAGTCAAGGGAGAATCTGAATAACACTCATCCCAGAAAAAGGCACTAAGACACCTGGCTTCTCCAGATTTATTAGTTTGACTAATATTGATGAAGATGAAATTAATCCATATTATTGGTATTTTGATAATAATGATGTCAGAAAACAAAAATAAACCCTGAATCTTAAATTGAAAGATCTGGCGGTATTCTAAACCTTTCTAACATCCTGAAAAAAATAGGAACCAATTGATACCACCCAATGTACATTGTGAGTCATATAACACTCTGGACTTATGCCTCAAGAATTGCCGAGTTGCCCATTAGCTCAGAAGCCAGGCCCTGAGACAGGGCAAATGCGCTAATCAAGGGTTTCTACTCTGAAGACAAACTTCTATTAATAGCCACAATTCCTGTTGAGACCACTTTCTCTCTTTGCTTTCTTTTTGAATAGATGTTAACTGTATAACCATACTTGGGTGTTGAGGCATTTAGCTCTACTAAATCATTTTTCTGTTTTTTGCTTCAGGGTCACAGACTTGTGATGTATCTCACATTGGCTCAGTGATTTTAAAAACCATGGTTCCTGAAATCTGACCAGATGAAAACAAGCTATAAAAAAAACAAAACAAAAAACAAACAAACCTAACAAAACCTTCCTACCCAATATACACCCCTCCACGTTCTCTTTGTGAAAAACCAGCCATCTCCAATCTGAGGGGCCCATGGTAAATTACCCACCTGTTTTCACTTACATGACATTAAAAAACACTTATACATCATTACCTTTTTGTATCATATTAGTGAAAATGAATGCTAACACAATATGAGATAAACAGTGCTAATGAGATAGAAGGTTGTACCTATTTTGCCCAGGTAAGATTACTGTGGCCCTGATCAACTTTTCCCCATTTTATGGAATTATTTAGATCTTGCTCTCTGGACAAAGAGAAGGAGAATTTTACTGCCAACTCTTACTGTTGCTCTAAATAAATGGACGACTTTTCACTACAGTTAGGCTGAAACAGTCTAAGATGTTGGAACTTTTACCGCTCAATATAAATCAGGTTGATATTTTTCATGTGGTCAATGTGGAAATAAAATTACTATGAATATACAGAGAGCTTTTGTCCCTTTTGTTTTGAAACTGTAATCAGAATGTGGCCAGAATATTTATTTCTGCCAGCAATAGTTTTCATGAAATTTATAAAAATCCTTCCAATCATTTTCAAATTAAGACCATCTTCAGAAGACTAATGGCAGGCCACACTATATCTTTAACAGTAATTGGCAGCTGCACAAACAAAATCCATACTCTCCTAAAAGAAAATTGATACGATCACAGTAGGGAAGGGAGGGGGTAACATCACTCTGTTTAATCTGCTTCATACTAACCAAAATGTGCTGGGTATAACACTCACACACTCACTCCACCACCCCCACACCCACCAAAACCCATGAAAAGACAGAAGAGGAGCCCAAGTGTTTTGTTTCAATGAACTCTGTTTAAATAAGGGCTTCGGTGTGTTTATCCAATGTTTGGGAAGGCTACAGGAAACATGGGTGACTGACCAGGGAATATGGTACCCTGTCTCATAACAGACTCCACCAGATGACAGGGAACACAGGCAGCAGAGAGAGTGGGAGACTCTGGCAGACAGGCAGGGTCTGTGTCCCTCTAAGAATTTTTTGAAGGAAGGTGTATTTTCTTCATTAATGGAGTCCCATTATCCATCACTTTTCCAGACACAGAGAAATTACTTAAGAAATTTTGAAATTACTTGTTGTCATTTTTCACTAATGTGACTATAGCCATCTCCGGGAGCCATTTATCTGAGAATCAGGAGGCAGTAACTGATAACAGTCTCCATAAAGTCTCAAGTGCACTTTCACAGACCCTAAGTCGCATTACCTCCAGCTGCACAAAGTGTTAGCAGGTCATCCACTGAGTCCTTCCTCATATTATATATATGCATATATGTACATATACATATACATACATACATATATATGCACATAACATATGTAAATATGTATACATTTTCATGTATATGTGTGTATATATATACATATATATGTAATCCCTCTCCCCACCTAGTCTGAAAACACCTTAGTGGCACTATGCATAGTAACTCTACTAAAGATGGGTCAGTACTAGAGACTTACTAAGCATTTGCTGATGTTGACTACTGATTCCCTGGGGAGGCACCAAGATAGCAAAATGACCTGTAATAAAGCAAAACTGAATCTCGGGATCAAGTCTCAATAGAAACAGTGAAATTGAGATGTTTATGACAATTTGGGGATTGAAGAGAGTTACATAAGGAAGTGATGGTTGACCGGGGCAAGTGATCTGTTTTGTTTGGGCAGGCTTAGTGACATAATAATTTAAGACTGGTGGACACCTCAAGTCCAGAGTCTCTAAGAAGAATCTTGAGTAAATATTTACTTGATGAGTCTTGAGAATGGGATACTTGCTGTAATAAGGGCTGATGATTAGGCTTTTATTATTCACATAAAATGATTAGGGAATGTTTCTCAAATGAATAAAATTATTTGCTTTGTCTTCTTGAATGAGAGTTTCCTAGTCAGACAGTGGAACAGTAAAACTAGACTAATGTGAATAGTGAGTGAGTGGCTGTAGATGTTAAAGCCTTCAGTATATATTTGGAAGGTGGTTTTAAAATTAAATTATATTTCCCCCTCTAACTGTAAAACTTTTGCTTTCACCCAACTCCTTAAAATAAAGAAAAGATGATAGTGGTTGTCAAAGCAAGCACTCTTATTTTCTAAACTTTGTTTCCAGTTTTCCAAAAGAAAAAAGTCTAAGAGTGAGCAACAAATTGAAGGAATAGTAGAAAGAATAATGGAGTAAAAGGAACAACAAAACAAGTCAGACTTTAGGTCATAGTACTGCAGTTGTTCTTGACTATGGCTATTGAAATAGTAGTAATACTATAAAATTAATATTTTTGTAAAGCAGTAGTATTAGTTTAACAACATAAAATTTAAAACCAGAAAATAATAATATAATATCTATATAAAATGTCAGTGAAGGAAATCAGAGAGCAAGAAAGCAAACGAGCAAACGACCTGCTCCCACCTATGTGCTGAGTGGGAGTCTACTAGTTTGGAAGTGACTACATGTTGGTTCCTAGTAAGTTGCTCAGTTAATGATTAACAAATAATCATTTTTTTTGAAACAAGGATTTACTTGAATCATCTGATGTTTAGAAATGTCACATGATACTTTTGAAGTAATTTGTAGCTAAGTCTAGAGGGAGTAATGCCATTACATTGGGATTTGGGTAACAGGGTGAAGAAGAAAGTCAAGAATTTTTGTGAGTCTTAAAGCGCATGTCGGAATCAGAATTTCCATAGCTGTAAAATGGGTTGGACTAGGAGTGACCTGCCTCAGAGTTTAGGTTAACACTGGGGTTTCGAGAAAAGTGTAAGAGTCTGAAAAACCAGAGGGAATCGCTGCAAGGTCAATCAGAATATTACTGGCCCATTCAGTTATTATGAGAGTAGGTGTGGAAAGACAAACATATGCATTGTAAGAGCCAGGCCCTTCATTCTAAAAAGTAGAATCAAAAGATTGCAGAATAGGGCAACCAGCAAGTATTGAAATTGTTATTAAGAGCAGCCAAAAGTTACTACACAGTGGAGAGCATGATTGTATAACTAATGGCCTTGGAAACAAAGAAAATAGGAAAAAACAAGGAGAAATAAGTGTGAAGAGAGTAGACCATGAGGCTCAGGCAGCATCTGGGCTGCACACTGGGGTTGCCCATTGCTAGGGCTGTATGAACTGAACCTGCAAGGTCAGAGGCAGGAACTCCTATTCTTCTCTGAGGGACCAGACTGGAAAGGAAGATTCTCAGTAAAGTTCTTCTGCATCAGATAGGACTCAAGGGCAAGTCCTTGGTGCCTACTGAAATTTCTTTGCCCCACTGTATCACAGGTTGAGTTTATCAAAAAACAGATGCTAAAAGAGAATTAGGAGTGCAATGATTTATTGGAGAATAAAGGAAAGGGAGGAAGCAAGATTGGGCCAAGGGATCCATTGCCCATGGATTCTTCAAAACCCAAAGAATTCCCATTAAAGGAGCTCTGCATTGGGCAGAAATAACCATCCTCTTGCACCTAGGCTTTGCAGGATTATTGGATGGGTACTTCCTTAAGAAAAGTGTACCCACTGCTTGAAAGCTGAAGGTAAACTTAAAGGGCTGATATCTGGAAGTTGCCAGATAACCACTTTCATTAAAGCTAGGCAGCAAGTCTTTCCTGAAGGGGCCTGCAGGCATCACACTTCCATACTTGCTGTAGTCCACAACTTCGGTATAGATTTACTTCTCCATATATTTTCTAGGAGCAGAACCTCTAGGGCTTTGATGGAGCTCTGCTCAGAATGGGAAGAGAAGGTTAAAAAAGGGAGGTTTGCAGGATGCCCCACTGTGGCCCTGTCTTAGGGCCACAACTGTTTTCATGGTACCCTCCCCAACCCCAGTTAGGCTCATTGTTTTAAATTGCTCCTTCCCCTTCAGCTACTAATTTTGCTGATTTCATGTCATTTACCTGATGGTGTGACCAAATCTCCATCCCTGAATTGTCTGAACCAGTGTATCCATGCTGTTTTCATGCTGGGGTAGCTGTATTTGTCTATTTACATTTGAAATTGAACAAAGAAGTATCAAGAGACATACAAGTGGATCCCACAAACATCTGCCTGTATTGGGTGAAGTTTGTCTCCCTCTTCCTGCCAGGAAGTTAATTGTCCTTACAGAATGTTAAGTCCTCTTCTTGCCTGCTGGTTCCTAGACACAAAGAAGCCAAAGTACCCAAACAGCAATCATGGAAATTTCATTGTGTCCCCTGGAAGAATAGACCTCCTTTGGGGTTTAACACCTCCAGTCCTACAGAGCCCAGACCTGCAGGGACTCTAAATACAAGATTCTTTCAGGGGGTAAGTAAGGGTGATGGTAAGTAGAAACATTCCTGATTGAACTCCTAGGTTTCTATAGTCAGATTACTTCTAGGGAGACACATAAAGTATCTGATTCAGTGCATACACCATGCTCTGAAGAGTGACACCTGATACTCACAGGTCATTACCTCCATGATAATGTCTGACCTGCACCTTCAGCAGACCATTCAACACCCTATTTGACCAGCCGTTTCTGGGCAGTGCAGTATATATGCTACCAGTGGGCTTCTATTGCTGAAAATTGTGACCCCTGGGCAGCTGACATGTCATGTAGGTATCAGGGGATGAGGCATGCTGTGAGTCCCTGGAGAACTGAGGCTTTGTGGACAGAAACAGCAAATCCACTGATAATAGGTACATACTCTTATGAAAATGGTCCTTTCAGGATGGAAAGGGATCAGAGTATTCACCCTGTCACCAGGTGACCATTAGTTCTCTTAGAAAATAGAGTCAGGCAGGTACTTGACTTTTATCACTGGGTCTGGCAGATTGGGCATTCAGAGGTGACAGCAGCTAGACTAGCCTTGGTACATGGTGCTCATGGCACTGGTCCCGGGCTTGCCTTCTGCCTCTGTGACCATGGCAAGGTTGTGAGTTCATCCTGCCTGAACTAGGCACTACCAAAAGTTTGCCAGTATATGTCCTAATCGTTTTGTCTATGTGACTGTTCAGTGCCTCTTCCATAGAGGATACTTTTTACTGAGCATTTGCAGATAATAAAAGTTATTCATGCTTCCAAGTCTACTTCCACATGTCTGTATGTAAGACTTCCTTTAGAGGAGGACTGGGGAGATCATTGCAGTGAGAACTTGCTATGATATTGCAATATTCTCCCTACCCTATAGAGGCCCAGCCACATCTCAAGTTATGGGTTCCAGGATTGAATACTAACTCTGGTCAAAAACAACTGGGTAGGGTATCATGAATTTTTACTTGGGCAACCACCCTCAGACTCCTGCTCATTAATTCTTGCTTCCTTTAAAGTGTGTGTGTGTGTGTGTGTGTGTGTGTGTGTGTGCACATATGTGTTGATTTGTTAGCCACATATTTGTTTTGACACAAGGGAAGCTTTATTCTATTAACCATCTTCATAACACTCTCTGGCTCAGAGACCTTAACTACTACACTGATCTTTGTGTCTGCATCACCCCTTGCCAAGGATGAGTTCTCTTACTTAATCTCAAAATTCCATCTTACAACCTCCTTTTAGAGTCTAATTCTAATGCTAACTATCCCAGGTTGGGTTCTCTAAGAGGCAGATACTGAGGCAGAATTAAGAATGCATACATTTATCAGGGAATAATAGATTTTCAAAGAAGTGGGAGAAAGCTGTATCAGACAGAAATATTTATCGATCTGAGATGCAGCTCAACAGAAAGCAATACAGCAAAGATGGCTTGTTAGAAGAATCCCATACCGGGCAAAAATAGCAACATCCTTGTACCACTGTTCATTGACTAGGGGTAATGGTGCTCTGAGAAATGTTTAACAATGGCTCTCTAGTGGAGGGAAGGTCCTGGTTTGTAATGTTTTCCAGTTTGCATGGGGTAAATATTTGCACCAGAGATGATTTCAAGCTACCACTGAACAAGATTTGGGAAGAGATGTGCACATAAGTGACTGTCCTATCCACAGGTATCTTTAAGAACTGTCTAGAGGCTACACTGAGAAGACAGTGACCCAGACTTCAAACCTAAGGTTTGCTCCAAAGCCTTCAATCAGAGACTATCTGCTGATTTCAGCCCTTGAAACTGGACAGCAAGTCCTTTCTGAAAGCGTATCTGAGTCTTGCTTCTCTTTGCCACATTCTGGATGGCATGATCTGTAACAGATCTGCATGGAACAATAGGGAAAGCAAAATCACCCTTCAAAGCGGAAGAAATGGTTTCCTTTCTGTATAAGCATAGTAAAGGAAGAAATTTAAATGTAGTCCAGAATGAATGAACAAGTGTTTTTCTCTTCTCTCAGTGTTATGAATTAATTTATCATGATAAAGAAATGAAGAATGTTTATTTCAGTCAATAATACTCTCTCCTTCCCTGTGAGGTACTTGCTTATGATTTGAGACCCCCCTGGCAAAACATTCTTTTTACTTACCTTTTAAAAATAAACTTTATTAAGGTAGCATTGGCTTATATCATTATTAAAGTTTCAAATGTACTGCATTCTAATTCTGCATCTGTCAACACTGCATCATGATCATCACCAAAAGTCCTGTGTCCATCCCTCACCTGACCCTTGACCCATT
The DNA here is from genome assembly GCA_004363575.1 of Solenodon paradoxus. Lineage (NCBI taxonomy): Eukaryota > Metazoa > Chordata > Mammalia > Eulipotyphla > Solenodontidae > Solenodon > Solenodon paradoxus. The sequence goes on from RJWH01000702.1 coordinate 413,686, forward strand.
TATTCATTTCACCAACATCCTAGCCCTCTTCTCTGGTTACCACCAAACTGTTTTCTGATTCTGATACTTTCAATTTAAGAGATAGGAGAAGGGAAGACAGCCATCATGCCAGGAACTAATATTTCACACTAGAAACTTCATATGTGTTTTGCTTATTTCTTATAGTAATATTGTAGGTTACATATTATAAAGTCCTTTTGATACATAAAGGAAAATGAATGGGGGGGGAAATGTTAATCAAGTTCTTCACCCTGTACATTTAGTTAAATTTCCTTTTTCAAGAGGTTAAATCTGAATTCTCCCATTCCCCTATGATCACCTTATTTAGTTCTAGTTTAACATTTAGCATGTATTAAAATTATCTTTGTTCTTTCCATCCCACATAGGTGAAGAGCTCATATGGCAGTGACTATCTCCCCAGTCTGACATGTAATATTGCTCAAAATATACGTTTTTAAATTATAGGTCACAAGCCAAAAAGTATCTCAGAATTTTATGCTACAAAGATATTACCCTACTTTCTGCTAATATTTTCTTTTAGGCGTAGAAGCATGCATGTGTGTGCACATAAGTATGTAAACACACACACAGGTGAAGATATAGATATACAGCTGACCCTTCACAAGATGGATTTGAACTGCACTGGTCACATATTCACATTATTTTCAAAAATAAAACCATTTAAACGTAGTACTGAATATGTGTTTTCTCTTCCTTATAATATCCTTAACGACATTTTCTTTTCTCTAACTTACTTTATTATAATAACAAAATGTATAATACATATAACATACAAACCACATTACTGATAAATGTTTCCAGTCAACAGCAAACTATTAGCAGTTCAGTTTTGAGGAAGTCACATATTATATGGGAATCTTTGACTCTAGGGGAGTGGGTTGGCATCTTCAAATCCCTCTTTGTTTAAAGCTCAATTGTATATAGAAACCAGAAATTATAGTTTCCAGATTTTGTGAAAAAAAAGTAGGGCATATGACCTCAGCATTAGTTGACTTTGGTGTGATATTTTCCCATTTCCAAACACGGACTTTGCCAGTCAGTGCCGTGGACATGAGTCTGTATGTAGAGAACAGCATCCTTCCTAGACGAACTCTTGGTGAAATGGGCTGAGGGCTTAGAAGGAACTAGTATATGGATGGGAAAGCCATCTACTTATTTACGAAGGTTGCCTCCTGCTTGTCACTCTTGCACCTTTGAGCTGCGCATAAGCTCCCAGGCAGTCTAAGCTAAGGTAGCTTAATTACAGAGGCTGTTATTTACTGGGGTCCCAGCTGAATCCATCAAACTAACTTCACTTTAACCTGAGCCAGATTTGATTATGAAGCCTATTTATTAAGTGTTTCCCCCTTTGGCTGTGCATGTTTTCATTTTGGTATATATACTTACCTACTTGAAAAGTAGCTGTGTCCTGACACATTTTGTATTTCTAAAAGTAATATTGCATATAACATAATTTTTGGAAAAAATACACACTCAACACAAACAAACAAACAAACAAGAAAAGGGTCTTTGAATTTAGAATAATGGATACCTGCAAGGCAGCAACTTGCTTGAGAGATTTTGCTCAAGTAACTTATAACTATCAGTAGAAACCCCCAGGGATTTACGACTGTTTTTGCAGAAGCTGTTTGCAGTGGAATAAACAGACAAGTGCTCTATATATCATTTTAAGTAAGACAAATAAAGTTCTGTTTCCACCTTACAACGATGTCATTGTCAGTTATATAAGAATAATTCTGTGTGACTTTTTATGAATTCTTCCCCTGTGTAGAAATACAATGGCCTAATTTTCCACTCTCTGTATTATAAATAAATGGCCTTCTTCAGCAATTTCAGGTCTAACAAAACAATCACATCCCGAGCAAAGAGCATCTTTCCCACTACTGCTTGTTCACCTGTGGAAAGGAAAAGCAGTTGTCCACCTCAGGGCAGCAGGTGTTCTCCCATCTTATTACCTGTTCATTTCTCCTCTGCCAATGCCAACATTACACTCCTCTGCCAGTCCCCAATCAATGATATTTCCATCACTATCAACTAGTTTGTAATTTCAGAATTTTACATAAGTGGCATTGTATATTACATACTCATCTGTAGTACTCATTTGACATAGTTGTTTAGAGATCCACCTATATTGAATTGTATTCATTTCCTTATATTGCTGAGTGGTATTCCAATGTCTGGATATATCACAGCGTGTTTATCCATATGCATGCTGGTGGATAGTTGATGGGTATTTGAAATGTTTCCAGGTTTTAACTATTGCAAATAAAGAAGCAATGACTATTGGTATATAGGTCTTCATTTTGGGGCGATAAATACTCAATCGTGGAATGGCTGGAATAGATGTATGGTGTACATGTAGCTTTTTAAGAAGCCATCAAAATATTTTTAAAGTGACACTTTTGTTTTATAATCCTAACAGTAATACACGAGCATTCCAGTTGCTCCATCTCCTCACCAGCAATTAGTATGATAAGCCTTTTTAGTTTTAGCCATGCTAATAGGTATGTAATGATATTTCATTGTGGTCTTAATTTGCATTTTTTAATTGCTAATGAAATTGAGCATCTTTTCATGTGCTTATTTGATACCTGTCTATATTCTTTGGTGAAATATATGTTCTAATCCTTTTCCCATATTTTTATTGGATTTTATTTTTGGTCTTATCAAGTTTCAAAAATTGTATATATTCTATACTCTACCTCTTTATCACCTATGTGATTTAAAAATATTTTTAGTCTGTGATTTATGTTTTTATTCTCTTAAAATTATTTAAAAAGAAGAGGAATTTTTTTGATAAGGTATAATTTATTAATTTTTTTCTTTTATGCATCATGCATTAGATGCCAGATCTAAGAAATCTTTGCTTAACCTAAGGTCACAAAGGTTTTCTATATTTTCTTCTAGAAATTTCATAGTCTTAGATTTGACTGTTAGGTATATGATCCATTTTGAGTTAATTTTCATTTTTTGCACCTGATGCAAGATATGGATTTTTTTTAATATAGATATGCAATCATCCCACTTCAGTTTTGAAAAGGCTGTCCTGGAGGGTTCCGGTTCAAGATGGCAGACTGTTAAGATCTGGGACTTGCCATCGCCTCACAGCACAACTAAGAAGACAGCTATTTGGCGAGCACAATGTGTGAAAAGCAATGGAACCAACATCTCTACAGAGCAAGAAAGCATACACATCCATAAATGGTAAAAGGGGCTAATCTGTCCTAACCCCACACCATTCTTTTAGGAGACTCTGGAGCAGCAGGAAAAATCGCCAAAACCAGAACTTCCTCTCTTGAAGCTAAAGGGTCCTCTCCTGCAGATAACACTCTTATGCAGGGAAGCAAGCTTCTAGTCACTTAATTGGGAGCCTTGATGGAGGGTGGAAAGATGCCAGGTAGAAAGAGGGCAAGCACTCCAGTGAGTGGAGATACCACTTCTACAAGGCGCTGACTCTGGAAGCTGCCAAAAGGAAAGGCCCTGGAGGGATGTGCCTGCTCTCTTCATTAGTACACCTGGTGCAGACAGGTCTGAAGTAGGGCTACATTTCCATGGTGCAGAACTGTCTGTGCTCATCACAGCATTTCTACAGGTAGCAAGAGTCAGATAGTCAGGCAGCACCTGAGCAAATTGTTGACTGCTTCCCTGTAGGAGAATTCCCAGTCAGCAAAAAGGCCACAGTCCCAGCACAGCCCTTAGAAGAGGGGGCACCAGTTGTTCTTAGTGGAATATTCTCTCTTATGAGAGACTTTCAGTCCTCCAGAGGAGTGACAGTTCCAGTAGGGGGTAGTCAGCAAGCATTGCATCCTGGGGGTGTAATTCAAGAGGTACCAAGCAGGTAAGAAAATATTTGCTACAGTCACAGGTTGGTGGGAGCTGCCATTTTCGATGGAGGCATTTATGATCATACCAGTGACTCTGGGAGAAACCTTGGAATTCCTTATACCAACTCCAATCCTGTAGGCTGTATTCTCAGGCATCAGCACAGGGCTCACCTTAGAACTTCAACAAATCTGATGTGCTGGCATCACACAACTAAACAAGTTCAATGTTTCAGACCAATGACAAGGTCTAGTCTGTGAAACCTGACAACCTAATACTAGGTCTTTATACTGGGGAAACCTAACACAAAGAAATAAACACAAAATACCAAACAAAGAGACAGAGAAATTATGAACCTAAAGCCCCAGGGGAAAAATCTGAATGAAGACTTAAGTAAACTTCCTGATGATGACTTTAAAGCGACAGTATTAATGATATTTGCTAAAATCAGGAAAACAATGGAGAAACAAAAATAGGGCCACAACAAAGATGGAGAAACTATGAGAGAGGTCACAATAGAATTCATGGGGCTATAGAACACAATAGCTGAGCTAAATAACACAATAGAAGGACTCAACAGTAGACTGTAAGAAGCCTCCAGTAAAATCAGTGAGCTAGATGATAGAACAATGGGATGAATTCAAGCAGACCGGCAAAGAGAAGAAAGAATGAAAAGAAACAAAAACAGCATTCAAAAATCTATGGGATAACATCAAGAGGAACAACAGAAAGGTCATAGGGGTCCCATAAGAAAAAGAGACAGAAAAGGGAGCAGAAACTGTATTTGAAGAAATAATAGTGGAGCATTTCCCTAACCTGATGAAAGAAGAAGATCTCAGATCCAAGAAACTTAAAGATTTCTAAGCAAAAGAAACCCAAACAGAACTACACAAAGACACATCATCATTAAAATGTCAAAAATACTGGAGAGAATGTTAAAAGCTGCTAGAGAAAATATACAAAAGATTCCTATTAAGACTGTCAGCGGACTTCTCAGCTGAAAATTTACAGTCCAGAGGGATTGTAAAGGTATATTAAATATGCTGAAAGAAAAATTCTTGCAACCAAAAATACTCTAGCCTGAATGATTATCACTGAGAATTGAAGAAATGATAAAAAAGTTTTGCAGATGAGCAAATGTTTAAAGGAATTTACTACCACAAAACCAGCTTAACGAGAAATCCTAAAGTGAGTTCTATAAAATTAAAAGGAACTACACTTAAAAGCAACAAAACATCAAAATATAAATAATGTGGGGAGGAGGAAAGTAAAACTGTGGACAGTTAGAATAAGCTTGACTAACTTGTTTTCAAGTAAAAATTGATTATAAGCATAGAAACTTTTATGTAAACTCCAAAGTAACCTCAAAACATAATAACTCCAAGTAAAAAAACCCAAAGAATAAAATACTGAGGGAAAAAATACAATATAAGTACTTTCAAATCAACTAAGAACAAAAAGAGAACAAAGGTACTGTCTGCATAACACCCAGAAAACAAAAAAAAAGGCGATAAACAGTTACATATCAATAATTATCCTGCTAATGAATTGAACTCACCAATTAAAAGACACAGAATAGCTGAATGGATTGAAAAACAAACCCAACTTTCTGCTACATTCAGAAAGTAAACTTAGACTCAAAATCTATGGTTGGAAGACTGTCTTACAGTCTAATGGTAATCATAAAAGAACAGGTTCAACCAGACATATAAAATAAAACAGACTTCCAACTAAAAGAAGAAAAGACAGAGATGGACGTTATATAATGATTAACAGGTCAATTGAACAAGAAGACCTAATGTTTACCTATCAATCAATCTGTATGTCAAATGAAGGAGTGTCAAAATACATAAATTATTAATAGAAATAAAGAGATATTAAGACCAATACAATAATAGTAGGAGACTTCAGCACTCACAACAATGGATAGATTAATCAGGCAGAGGGAAACAACAGCTTTAAATGAAAAAATTAAACAGATGGGTTTGATAGATCTATATTGAGCACTTCATCCAACAAATGTAGAATTCATGTTTTTCTCAAGTGCACATGGGACAGTCTCAGAATATACCATATGTTAGGACACAAAGTATGTCTCAACAAATTTACAAACATTGAAATAATACTAACCATCTTCTCCAATCACAATGGTTTAAAATGAGAATCAAACAAAAAAGAAAGCAGGAAGATTCCAAAATATAAACAGCAAATTTTTGAATGACTCTTGGAAAAAGAAGGAAATCCAAAGAGGATCTAAAAAGTACTTGGAGACAAACGAGAATGGAGACACAAACTATTAGATCAAAGGATGTAGTAAGAGGAAAGTTTCTTGAAATCTAGGCCTTCCTCAAGAAACAAAAGAATCAGAAATAAAAAGTTCAATCCTACACCTAAAGCAACTAGTAAAAGAAGAATATTTGAAGCCAAAAGTTAGCAGAAGGAAGGAAATAATAAAAATGTGAGAAATAAATGAAATAGAAATAAATGAAATAAAGCAATTTAGATGATCAATGAAAACAAAGTTGGTCCTTTGTTTATTTGAAAAAATAAACAAAATTGATAAATCCTTGGATAGAATCAATAAAGAAAAAAAGATAAAACTCTCACAACTAGAATCACAAATTAAAGGGGAGAAGTTGCAACAGATATCTCAGAAATACAAAATATCACAAGACACTACTATAAAAAGCTATTTGACAGTAAGTTTGACAAATTTCAGAAATATATAGCTTACTAAAACTGTATCAAGAAGAAACGGAAAGCCTGAACAGAACCATCACATGTTAAGAAATTGAAGAGGTAATCAAATGTCTCCACAACAATAAGAACCCAAGACTAGATGACTTTACTAATGAGTTTTACTAAACGTTTAAAGAAAAATTAATACCCATTTTCTTCAAGCTCTTCTAAAAATTGAATAACAGGAAAGGTCTCCAAGTACTTTCTCTGAGGTCAATATTGCACTGATACAAAAAGTTGATAAAGATATCACCAAGAAAGAAAATTGGAGACCAATATCTTTACTAAACATAGATGCAAAAATTCTCAACAAAATGTTAGCCAACTGTAGCCAACAATATATTAAAATGATCATTCATTATGACCATGTGGAATTTATCCTGGGACTGCAAGGGTGGTTCAAAATACGCAAATCTATTAATGTAATGCATCACATCAACAAGAACAAAGAGAATAATCATATGATCATATCAACATATTCAGAGAAAGCTTTTGAAAGATTCATCACTCATTTATGATATAAATTCTACATAAAATTGGAACAGAAAGTTCATACCTCAATATAATAAAGGCCATATGTGAAAAACCCACAACCAACATCTTACTCAGTGGTGAAAAACTGAAATTATTTCCTCTAAGATCAGGAAAAGACAAAGTTGTTCACTCTAACTATTGCTATTTAACATCACACTGAAGGTCTTAGCCAGAGCAATTAGACATGAAGAAGAAATAAAGGTAATCCAAATTGGAAAGAAGGAATATGACTATCATTATTTAAAGATGATATGATAATATATTTAGAAACCCCTAAAAAGTCAATCCAAAAGTTAGTAGAATTAATGACTGAGTATAGCAAAATGTCAGGCTACAAAATTAATGCCCAAAAATGTGTTGCATTTTTATATGCAAATGATGATAGAAGAGAATGAAATCAAGAAAACTCTCATTGATATCAGAAGGAAAGGGAATCAAATACCTTGGAATATACTTAACAAATGAGATCAAAGACCTCTAAAACAACTATAAGAATGTCTTAAAAGAAATAGAAGAAGATACAAAGAGATAGAAAGATTCCTCATACTCACATCTGTGAAGAATTAACATTGCTAAAATGGCCATTTTACCTGAAAAAAATGAAGGGGCTTAATCCAATCCCCATCAATATCACACTAGTATTTTTGCAAGAAATAGAACAAAAAAATTTAAATTTTCATTAAATAGCAATAGACCCCCTAAAAGCCAAAGCAATCATGAGAAAGAACATCAAAACTGGAGGTATCACACTCCCAGATCTTGAAATACATTACAGAGCAATAGTTATCAAAATTGTATGTTACTGGAATAAAAATAGAGACACAAATTAGTGGAATAGAACTGAATCACTAGAAACAGACTCACTCATGTATGGTCACTTAATTTATGACAAATGAGTCAAACATAAAATAAAGGAAATTTTTTTCAATAAATTGTGTTGGGAAAGTTGGAAAGCCACATGCAAAAGAACAAATCTAGACAGCTCTCTAACACCATATATAAAAATTAATTCACAATGGATTAGGGACTTATATGTAAGACTGGAAACCATAAAATATACTTAGAAGCTAACATAGGCAAGTCTTTCCATGGTATCAGTTAGAGAGGTCTTTGGAGACTCAACTCCAGCAGCAAGGGAAACAAAAACAAAAATAGACAAATGGGACTACATCAAACTAAAAAGCTTCTGCAAAAGAAGTCATCGCCAACGCAAAAAGATAACCTACAACTATATTACAACAAAATATATTTTCATTTCATATATCTGACAAGGGCTTAATATCCAAATTAATAAAATAACTAATAAAACTCAACACAAGAAAAACAAATAATCCAATTTAAAAAAAATGGGCAGAAGAATTGGATAGACATTTCTCCAAAGAAGACATAAGATGATCAAGAGGTCTATGAAAAGATGATCCTCCCACTTGTTTTTAGGGAAATGTAAATCAAAACAAAAATGAGATATCACCTTGCACTTGCGAGATTGGCTATTATTCAAAAGTCTGGAAACAATAAAAATTGGTAAAGCTGCAGAGAAAATGAAACACTCTTACACAGTTTGTGGGAGTGTAAATTAGTGCAACCTTTATGGAAAGCAGTATGGAGAGTCCTTGAAAAATTCAAAATGGAAATCCCATAAGATCCTGTCATTACATCTTTGGGTATTTACCAAATAGAAACAAAATCACTAATCCACAGGAATATATGCACCCCCATGTTTATTGTAGCATTATTTATAACAGCCAAGAATTTTGGAACTGTCTAAGTGCATGCATATATATATATATATATATATATGTACATACATATACACACACACACACACACAACACACACATTGGAATACCACACAGTCTTAAAAAGATGAAATCCTGTTGACAACATAGATGGAATTAGAGTATATTATACTAAGTGAAATAAATCAGGAGAAAGACAAAGACCACTCAATCTCACTCATATGTGGAATATAAAGAAACAAAGCAAATGCTAACCAAAACCAAGCTTTGGAAATTGATAATAGAACTGAGTTAACCAATGGGGAACTGGGTGACAGGTAGGGGCAAGTGTTGGTGGAGTCCAATGCATAATAGTGAAGAGCTTTGTTAATTTATGGTATACAGAGTGTGTAGTTATATATTTGAGGAATGAGAGACCTGAATGTATAGGCTTACATTATTTTGTAAAGCAAAGGTATCTCCATAAATATTAAAAGAAAAAGAAAAAAGACTACACTTTCTGCATTGAATTTCCTTTGAATTTTTATATAAAATAAGTATGTATGAATCAGTTTTTGAAGTCTTTATTCCATTCCATTGATCTGTTTATCTTTATGTCAGTACCAAACTGTCTTGATTATTGATGCTTTATATTAAATCTTACAAGTAGGTGGAGTTAGTCCTCCAACTTGATTCATATTTTTCAAAATTGTTAGAACTAAACTAAGGATTTTGTATATACATATGAATTTAAGAATCAGTTTACAATTTCTCCAGAAAATTCTGTTATTTTTATTGGGATTGTATCAAACACATAGGTCAAACTGAAATACATTGACATCTTCAAAATACAGAACCCACAAATCCAGATAGAATATGTCTTTCTACACAGGCCTTTAAAAATTTAAAAATTCATAGTGTTTGTTGTATAGATATTTGAAGTTGTTGTGAGACTAGTCCTTAAGTGTTTTGTAATTTTCGATGCTATTAAAATTGTAAATATCAGTTTCCAATAATTTGTTTTTAGTATATAGAAGCACAATCGATTTTTGTTTATTCTTTTGTTCTTTAACCTTGCTATGCTCATTCAGTTCTAGTGGTTTTATTGTGTATCTTAATTGATTTTCTACACTGCTGAGAAGATAAACAATTTGAGTCTTGCTTTCTAACTTGGATGCCTTTTATTTCTTCTTTGAATTATCTAGAATTTGCCATACAATATTAAACAGAAGTGTCCGAACAGATATCAGGATCATATCTGTGATCTGTGAGAAACCATTATTTCACTATTAAGCATGTAGCAGTAAGTTGAGAAGTTCACTTCTATTCTAACTAACTGAGGCTTTTGTGACTTTTTAAAAATCAGGAGTAAACCTGTGGGTGGGATTTTTGGTTTTCGTTATTGCTTTTTTTGCTTTTTTAATAGGGTGATTTGCATCAATTGGTTTTCTAAAGTTGAACCAACCTTGCATTCTTGAATAAACCCATTTGGCAATATATACTAACATGTTTCTGTATTGTTGGATTGAATTTGCTAAAATTTTGTTCAAAGTTTTTTGAATATGTATTCTTGAGGAATATCCATTTTTCTGGTTTTATTATCAGAATAACATTAGTTTCATCAAAGTAATTGGGAAATACTCTTCTTTCTGATTTTCTGGAATGAAAAAAATGATATTATTTCTACCTTAAATATTTGGTAGAAATCCCTGTAAATTCACCTGGGTCTCGAGTTTTCCTTGTGGGAGATTTTATAACAGAAAAATAATTTATTTTCTAGATATGACTATTCAGGCTAGGTATTTCTTCTCCAATGAAGTTTGACAGTTTGTGTCTTTTAAGGAAGTGACCTTCTTACTTGAGGTTGTCAAATTTATTGCAAAAGTTGTACATAACATTTAACATATGTAGAATTTCTACATTTCTACATTGTAAATTTTCTACATTGTAGAATTTCTAGTGGTGCTGTTTCAGTCTTGTTACTGCTAATTTATGTCCTCTATTTTAAAAATAAATCTGCCTAGAAGTGTTTCAGTTTTATTGATCGTCCTAAAAACAAGCTTTCTATTTCATTGATTTTTTTTTAACCTATTGCTTTTCTGTTTTCTAATTGCTTTCCATTTTGACCTACATTATTTTCTTCTACTCACTTTGGGTCTAACTTGGCCACCTTTTCTATTTCTTAAGATAGAAACTTTTGTTGTACACTCTCCACTTCTTTAAATATTTTAATTGCATATATATTATCTGCCAGATATGGTCCAACAAATCACTCATATTTCAATTATTTAAAAAAATTGTATTTTCCTCATGTGTTACATTTTAATATCATGCATTTGCTAAATTTTCTTCATTATCGAATCTAATGCTAATATATTTTTGTTCTCACACAAGCAGTTTTCATACCCAAAAAATTTTACTTCGTCATGTTTATATCTTTCCTGTCTCTACCGAGCTCTTTGAATATGTGGAACAACTATATATACATATATATGTATATATACATATAGGTTGCTTTAATATATATGTAATATATATGTTTAATCTATATGTAATGTATGTATATATATATATATAAAGGTTGCTTTAATTGTCCTTGCCTACTAATTCTAATATCTCTGTCAGTCCTCAGTCATATGAATTGGCCGGTTTAGTCCCTCATTATGATTCATATTTTCCTGCTCTTTCGCATGCCTGGTTATTTTTATTGGATATGGATATTGTGTATTTTACCATTTTTAATACAAGATATTTCTTAATTCTTGCAAATATTCTCGATCTTTGTTCTGAGATGTTATTTAATTTGTGAAAAGCATGTTAATTATCTCAGATTCTGATTTTAAAATTTTAGCTAAAATCAGACCTGTGCTTACTCTGGGGCTACTTATTCCTTAGTACTAAGGCAAAACCTTTATGAGTACTCTGCCAATGCCTCATGAATCATGAAATTTTCCAGCCTGGCGAGTAAGATCAGGTAATATTTCCAACTCTACTTGAGCTCTGAGTACTATCCCTCTAATTGTTTTACGTTTCTTTTACTTTTACTTGTTACCAGTAGTTTCTTTGCATGAATGCTCTGTCAATACAACTTAATACTCAAGATCTCCACCCGTCTCTTCCTGCTCTGTTCTTTCCTTTCTGTTATCTTTCCCATGACTCCAGATTGCTGATCTTCCTGGATTCTCAGCCACTTGTCTCCATTTATGGAAACTGCAGGGCTGCACAGGGGTCTGGAAATTCAGGCAGTAAACTGGGGCATCTCAGGGCTCCCTCTGTCATCACTCAAGGATGTTGTCATTTGTTGACCCATGCAGACTATTATTTCGTATATTTTGCCTTTTGGTTATTTTATGGTAGGATAGCTCTGGTACCTGTTACTCATTTTGGTCAGAAGTGTAAGTCCTATATTTCTTTTAAATTTTATGTTTTCCTTTCCAAAAGTGCTTTGTGAATCAAAAACAAAAACAAAAAACCTTAGCACTGTAGCAATCCTATGGTCTTGCCTATATGGACTCAGCAGATCTTTCATTTTATACATTATTTACAACTTTGTTGCAGTGATGTCACAAAACAGTATACATTCTTAGCTCAGTGAGAACAGTTCTAAGCTAGTCCTAGCACAGATCTGTAGAAGAATTTGCTTAGAGAATATGTTTATTTTGTAAGTAGTAAGTACAGTAGTATTTGCAGAAGGTAATCTAGAATATGTTTAAAGTCATGTTTCCTGATTATTTTTGTACTTTGGAAGTCTTTGTATTGTTTCTAAAATCAAAACTGGCACTTTCATAGTAGACTTCATCGGAAGAAAATTTGCTTTACTTATTTCATCATGTTAGTAGATACAGATATATTGTGGAACAATGGTTAATGGGAAAAAATTAGAAAGCTATTCCATCAGTGTAAGTTTGGTGTCCCATATCTTGAGATTTCAGGTTTCAAAACAATAGCTCTATAAATAATTTATAGTTATACAACAATACTCTCAATGTATACAGTGAGAATCTCTCGTGTATTTGAGTTTCAAGGTGTTTTTTCGTGAACAACTACATTTTAAGATATTAGAATTTCTAGGGTTGGTTTGTTTGTTTGTTTGCAGCTAGCCATTAAAAAGGATATTGGCCTAGTAATGAGTTCTTTCTATATGCAAAAGTCATATGCATGTGTCTATTCAAAAGGACAGTTTAAATATGGCATTCAGGAAATTTACCTCAAAATTGATTTGAAAGCTATACACAATTTTATGCTTACTATTTCTATGTTGTGTTTTCTAATTACTTTTTCATTCTGAAGTCTAAAATTTTAGTCTTTTTTGAAACCTGTAAAATTTTTTGATACATTTTCCTTGTCTATTTTATAGACATAACAGTAATGACATTATAAATAATTTTATAAGACATAAAGTTAAAACTATAGGAAAAAAGAAAAAAAATGTAATTTTGCAGATTTAACCACTGTTAAGAACATATTTTTAAGTTGATCTTGAAAATACAAATCACATTTTCTTTAAACAGCCAATCTCTAATATTACTGACCTTTAGGGGAAGTAAGTTGGAATTTACTACTCATGATTAGCTTGCATACTGACATGGATGATGCAGGTATGTGACTATTATGGTTCAAAATTTAAAATTCAAACCATACCTTGGAAGAGAAGGAGAGGAAGCTGAGAGCATCCAGAAAACAAGGATTTGTCTCTAGTGGTGTCAATACAGCTTCCCAGAGGACCATATAGGCTTTCTCCTTAGTTATCACCCATCTTTAGCTTGCTGGCTAGATATGTATCAATGTGACATTAACCCACAATCTAGGTTGCTCTTGTAAAGCAAGTGACAGAGGATAATAAATAAAATAATAGTCATGGAAACCAATCACATAAAGGGAGGAAAGGAGAGACAGAGGGAGGGGAGAAGGATTAGACTGCGATTAGATTGACAAGGGAAGAGAAATGAGGATGCATTAAGCAAATAAAAGAAAGAAAAAAGAAAGAAAAAATATTTTTACACTATTTTTGTCTCTTTCTCACATGAAAATAGCAAGTGGTATATGACTATACCATACTATTCACAAACCTGTTATTAAGGTAAATTTGATGTGGTACCTAAAATACTTAATAGATGTGAAAATTGAATTTTGAATCCATTGACTTAATATCACCCTGTCTGTTCTGAAAATTCTAGGATTTAAAATCAGGGGGAAATATAAAAGTTAAATAATTTTTGAAAATAGTTATTTCTTACCACACATGAGTTGTTTGTTTTGGTGATATCCTAGGGAATAAGAAAAGTAAATATAAAACTTCATTTTAAAACTATTTATTTTTAGCATACAAGTTGCTCTGCTGCTTCCTGTCACCATTAGCTGTGATGTTAAATTAGGGTCAATCAATCCATATAGCAATTTTGTCTCAAGAAATCACATCATGTAAAATTTGTAAGAATCACATCATGTAAAAAGCTCTCTACTGCTGTCTAGTATGATATTTTATTACATCGTATCAATGTCCCAACATGGTGTAATGCAGGAGTTCTCAAAATCAACACTATTGGCATTTTGGTCAGGATAATCCTTTGGTGTAGGGAGGTTGAGGAAGACTGTCTTGTGCATTGCTGCATGATTAAACACAACCCTGGCATCTACCCACTAGATACCAGTTGCACTCCAGCAGTTATGGTGATCAAAAATGTCTCCTGATATTGACAAGTGTCTTCAGGGGAGAGAAGAAGACAATCATTCCCAGTTGAGAATCGCTGGGGTACTGGAACAAATAGACCTCTCCCCACTGCTAATTGCAGAAACTCAATTGTATTACTTAATCTCTTTAGCCCTTAGTTTCTATGAGGATTAAATGAGATTGGATTTAAAAAGTGCATAACAAATTCGGTACATTACACCTAATAGATGCTCAAAAATTTTAACTCTCTTCCCCCATTCTACATACATCCATCAAAGATAATGTTGGAGTTAGACTTTAAATACCTTGAAGAGAGGAGATACCCAGCATAGCATTCAGCTGTTAATAGCTACTTCTCAGAAATAATATGTATATATTCTAAAGACAGCATAATGCCTTCTTGAGTCTCCATACTCTATTGAGATAGTTCTATTTTCTCATCCATTTAGGAAGAGTTTTCATGCTACTCTCTCACTTTCTCTTGCAAAGGAAGAATTGATATTCAGAGTTCCCAAAAATACAGTGCAGCCATTTGATGAAAGTAACAGAAAACCCAAAGAAAATTATATAGTAAGAGAATGTACATGGTAGGGTTTTAAACATTAACTCCTTTTGAAAGTAGAATAAAAAAACATGTAATTTATACTGTATTCAACTTGTTCAAAGGATGCTTTCCAGATACTATGATTTTCCTTTATATTCTTTCCTATCTGTTTTGACTTTATAACCATTAAGAATAGCTATTAGTAAGAAGGAAGATGTCTTAGACATTAAAGTGATTGGTAGAAAGTACAATGATTCCTTCTTCCTGGGCATATTTTTACTACAAGTTGATACCAATTCAAATGTGATGCCAATTCTCACAGCTTTAGCTCTCATGGAGGATTTTGCAGCCATCTCGGGATATGAGTAAAAACATTTTTAGTCAGAAATTTCACTCTTAACTGAAGAGCATAATGCGTCAATATTCACTTTGGGGAATTTTAGTAGGTGGCAAAAAATTGTAATCTATTTAGATATTAAGTTGAACATAGGCCTGAATAATGTGGTTAAGAATAATTGGGATCCAATTATTCAGAGCTTCAAAGAGGACTTTGACAAGTGGAATTCCCTAAATTTACATTTGTGGGGTAAAGCTGGAGTGCTGAAATGATTTCAGTACCACAGTTTAATTTCCTGCCTCCCTTGGTCCCTTTGGGAGATACTTTTCAGTAAATTGGAGAAATTTATTTCTACATTTATATGGAAAGAAATGAAAGACAAATCTGAGCACTTCTGAAGGAGTGCTAAGTTAAAGTCAGAACTCTGTGTGTGTGTGTGTGTGTGTGTGTGTGTGAGTGAGTGAGAGAGAGAGAGAGAGAGAGAGACAGAGAGAGAGAGAGAGAGAGAGACAGAGACTAGGTAAATATATAAATCTTGGAGGCAATGTAATGGAGATATTATATTACTTTTAAAACTCTAACACAATATCACTATTTAACAGTTAATCCAGAATGCAACAAAGCTAGTCTATTTATTGCAACTTTTGCTATCTATACAACATCCCATGATAAATCCATCATATTGTTAATTGCTGAGTTGGTAAAAATAATTCTGTTGATTAAAATTTTCTAGGAAATACAAATTAAGGAAATTTAACATATCTGAGAAGGAAGGGGAAAACGAAGAGGTGGAGAAGGGGGAGGATTCTATCATTTATTTGTACTAGTTGTTTCCCAGGAACTCTTCTAAAGAGCTTGAACAAGTTATCTTATTAAAGCTTCCATTTCATATATAAAAGGCTAAGGGCTAGAAAGTTTAAGCTTCTTTCTTTGGGTTGGATAGCTGGTGTATTTATCTGGGTCAGGAATATGAAAACAGTTGATTCCTAGGATTTTAACAGAGATCTTAATGAATATAGTTGAAAAAAAATTGGTTATTGCTGAATCTGACCTAAATTAGAAAATACTGGGGAAAAGTGAAAATCAAAAAATAAAGTGATTATGAGCACGGACAATAATATTTTTTCATTGTTTTTTTAAAAAAAAAACTACCATTTAATAAGCGTGGTATTTTATTAATTCTCAGAATAGTTCATCAAGGTAGGTATTAAGACCACTTACACATGAGGAAACTGAAGTTACAGAGATTAAATGTTGACTCCAAATCATACAACCAGGAGGTTTCAGCCCCTATAGCCTGGCTTCAAAGCTCAGCTCTTTCTCCATTTGCCCTAACCTGCCTTGGTTCCCAAAGCGTCTCATTTTAGGGGATTTAACACTTTCTAATGCATTACAAGAAGAGTGGGGATCACGGTGGCAAACTCACCTGTGTCTCCTCCCTTGTCCCTGTCCCTTTTTGTGTCCAAGTACCCACAAGAGGAAAAATCATAAAAGAAGCATGAGACAGCCTGTCCCAGGAAAATGCAGGAAACCTGTAGACTGTGTGAATATGTGCAGATTACAAATCCTCAGGATAGTTTCAGGTGGAGAGTTTGCTTTTCTTTTCTCTGCATTAACTCCATCATAGTCTTCCTGAAATACTGTGTCATCATCAGCTTGGCACCACCCAGGCCTGGGCCCTTGGGCACTGAGCACTGTGTGGCAGTTGTCTTGATTAATCTCACTCTGTGGAGATGATTCTGCTCATTCATTCAGTATTGTTCCAATGCTTTTAAAGGAACAGGAAAAGATTAAGTTTCATTACAGAGCATTCAAATTAGGTCTAGTCTCTAAATATTGCACTGGGGTTTGTAGTTCTGTTTTTATTTGTTGATTTTCTTAAAAGATGATGGTCTGCCAGCCTCATATTGTAAAACTATCATTGCTCTGTCTAGACAGGTTTTCCTCAAAGATCAGAGACTAAATTATAGATTAGACAATCAGGATAGGCTGTCTCTTTTACTGGTTAGGAAACGGAAAAACAACTCACCAAATGTCTATGGCAGGACCATCCCAGGCCAGTCTTCTTCCTCCCGTCCTCCATTGTCCCCTGGCATGTTCCATGGATAAGCAGTGAGCAAGTGAGTAAGTCCTGGCCCTTCCCTATGATAACTTCTCTGAAAAGCCTTCCTTCCTAGGCCAGGTTTAAGATAATAATTTTTAATGTTCATTTTTACTTTGATATACTTTATATAGTTGGGATCTATATATGTAAATGTTGAAAATCTGTTGGTTGTGTTAGCATTTAAACAAAAATAAAATGAAAATAGTCCTTTCTCACTTTTCTAAGGAAAGCAATTTAATAGAACTGAGTAATTGCTGTACTATCAGTGTTATTAATCTATAGTTTTAGGTAATTATGTATAGATATTTTCTTTTTTCTTTTTTAAATTGAGATATCGTTCACATAAAATAAAATTCATCAAGTTATAAACCTAACACTATTATCTAGAACATCCCCCAAAGAAATCCCAGACCCATTAGCAGTCACTCCCAGTCTGCTTTCTCCCCCAGGCCCTGACAACCACTAATCTATTTTCTGTCTCTGTGGATTTGTCTATTCTGAACATGTCATATAAGTGGAATCACATAATATGTGGCCTTTTGTGACTAGCCTCTTTGACTTAACATAATGTTTTAAAGATTCATCCTTATAGCAGTTATCAGTATTTTACATAAATACATATATACATAGTATTATATATGAAACATTTTATATTATATATGTACTTACAGTGTAAGCAGTCTTACTGAGATCTAATTAACATACTATGTAATTAAAGTATAAAATTAAATGGTTTTTAGTATATTCAGAGGGGTTCAAATACCAAAATCAATTTTAAAATAAATTCATTGCTTTAAAATATATCCCATACCCCTTACCTACAATCCTTTATCCCATCATCCCACCTGCCCTACCTTTTGACTCTAAACAACCACCAATCTACTCACTGTTGTGTAGATTTTCATGCTCTGGACTGTAAGAAGCATGGTATCATATAGTGTGACCCTTTGTTAATGACTTCTTTCATTTAACATAATGTTTCCAATTTCATCCATGTTGTGGCATATATCAGTACTTCATTCCTTTTTATGACTTACTAATATTCTATTACACAAATATGCACATTTTATCTATAATCAAAAGAAGCATATTTGAGCTATTTTCACTTTTCGGCTGCTTTGAATAATGCTGCTTTTTGTATTCATGTGAAAATGTTTGTGTAGACATTGGTTTTCATTTCTTTTGTGTATATATTTAGGAGTAGAATTACCACATTATATGGCAATTATATTTTAACATTTTTAAGAACTGTCAATTGTTTCACAAAGCTGCAACATTTTACATGTCTATTTTGATAACAGTATCACATTGATTTATTGGTATAGGTGATTAGTGATTTGTGAAATAAGGAATTGTAAGTTCTCCAGTTTCGTTCTTCTTTTTCAAGATTGCTTTGAATATTTAATGCTTCTTGAATCTCCATATAAATTTTAAGATCGGATTGTTAAAAAGAAAAAGGCAGTGAAGATCTTGAAAGGGACTGCCTTGAACCTGTAGATGGATGTGGAGAGTTTTGCCATCTTAATACTAGCTTTGGCAATTTCTGAACATGGAATTTCTTCTCATTTACTTAGAGCTTTAATTTCCTACAGTGATGTTTTGTAGCTTTAGGTATACAAATCTTTTCATTTTTTGTCAAATTTATTCTTAAGAGTTGTATCCTTTTTGATGGTATTGCATATGGAATTGTTTTCCTAATTTCATTTTCAGATTGTTTAGATGTCTCATTCAATGAAATAGAGTTTCTGCTACAACACACGTAACTGTTCATTTTCTATAGTATAGCCTACTATATAAATAGTTAAGAATAGTCTTTTATGTAATTTTGTATACTTTTCTCCTGTAAATTTTTCTTCTAGTACTTAAACTACCAATAAAGGTGGAAGATTTGAATTCCACACTCTTTCCCCGCTTTACCATCTTAAAGTAGAGATGACAATAAGCAGCAAAATGTCCTTGAAGCAGCCTATGTCATCACCCTAAAGGTCATGTGGTAGAGAACAGAATAACACTTCTTTTTAAAAATTGTATTATGAAAATGTTCTTACTGCGGTGCAAGATTATCAGCAATCAAGAGAAGCTGCTTCTTAGTTTTCTTAGAATTTGCTTGAAAGCTTCAGATTCTAAAGGAATAAAACTAATGGTCAAAGTCAGCTATGTTATTGCCTCTTTAACTGTGTCCCTCAAAAATAACTGCTCAATAACAGTTCATTTAGTTATCATATTACTCTCCGCTAGTCTTGTTCATTAATCTCATTTACTTGGGCAAGAATATCTGGTCTTCATGGTGTACTGCATACATTTACCATTCATTAATTATAATGGGGTAAATAATAATTACTTAGCCTAGCTTTATTACAAAGACTCACTTGACCTGGGAACAGTTGTGCATAATTCTTTTATAACAATTTTATAGCACAATTTCTGTAGCTGTGATAGACCAAAGGTCTTGGACTAGAGATGAGAATATCTGGTTTCAAAGCAGCCCTTTAAAACAAAGTGATGTAACACAAAGAGGAAGAAGCAAAATGCTCTACTTGCAGATATGCACACACATACATATACACACCCACACACAGATGCATGTTACAAAACACTCTTGAAACTGCATCTCCCCTCTAGCTGCCATTCAGTCTCTTCCCTTTCCTCTTTTAGATGTTTCAAAAGAGTGACCTATCTTTCTGTCTCCATTTTATCTCCTATTTATGCCTAAACCCACAAGTGATTTTATTTTATTACACTTCTATGAGGTAGACCTAAATAAAATCATCAATTATCTATTTGCAAAAATGAATGGATAAATCCTTACCTTGCTAAATTGCATGTAGTATTGAAAATAAGCTCTTCTCCCCTTTTAGAACCTGTTACTTCCAGCTTGTTGCTGAAAAATGAAAGATCTCTGGGTTCTTGTGTTTCTGCAATCATTCCTTCTTGTTTTCTCTTAAGGACTCCTCTCACTCTATTGATTATTTTTCATCAGTTTTCACATGCAGTTTCTATTAACAACTATATTCAGTTGACTTTTAAGCACATGGGTCCAGCCCTCAAAATGGGAATCTCCCACTTGACATCCACAGCACTTCAAATTCTACATATTTAAAACTTAGCTCTTGATTTTTAGGAGTTAGACCTCTATTTCTGTCTTATATTCATTATCTCAGTGAATGGTATTGCTGTTTATTCAGACAAGTCGTAGGTTTTCTTCCTCTCTCTTCTACCCATCAATAAAATTTTATTTTGCATATATATCTTCCTCATAATCGGCACTCAGGTCCATTCTCCCCATTAACATTGTTTCTTACTCAGGAAGTCATCATCTATCATGCCTGAATTAACTAGTAGCCTCCTATCACTTTTATAGCCCATAATACAATCTCTAACAACTGTCCGAGTGATCTTTCTAAACCACAAATCTGGTTATGTATATCCTTGTTTAACACACTTCAGAGACTTTTCTGCTGATTGAATATTAACTCTATATGACTTCATTTGATTTATAAAACCTTAATTTTTCTTTCTTTGATTTTATTGCTCATAGTTATAATTTTGCACTCCATGTACCAATCATTTGAAATAAGTCCATATAGTCACATGCATGGTCCTCTTCTTTGGATTTAGACTTTTTTATCTACTCTATCTTCTACCTGGAATATTTTTAACCAGTCTCTACTGTTTCCATTGGCACAATTTTTACTTAGCTTAGTTATTTCTTCCACTCTATATCTTGCCCTAAACCTACTTTAAGTGTTCCTACGTGATGCCGTGACACCACTTATTTTACACTGTATCTTCATCTCACCTGTTTCCACACTGTTTACTACAAAAGACTAACCAGTTTGAAGGTAGGTATTATGAGTCATTTAAGACTGTGTCCTAAAGTCCTTTGTCAGGGGCTGGCACAGAGTAGACACTCAAAAAATTTCCTGAACAAATAGATTATTAAACAGGTGAGAGCTGCTTACTCATCACTAAATATCACTAAGTCTCACTCTTATAAGTTAGTTTAAGGATTGTTTCTTAGCAGAATCTTTTAAGAATTAAATGAGATGAAGAATATGAAAGCATACAGTTTGATTTCTGGAACAATATACATGTTCCAAAAATGCTTGTACAATCCAACTCTGAATCTCTTCTGTTTTAAGTATAGCTTTGTCACAAATGAATGCTTTGCATTGAAACATTTTTCGAACTCTTCTAGCTTGGGGAGGCATCCTCTAAACCCAAGGCAGCCTTCTTTAAAGTCAGATCATATTCTTCTGGTGGTGTTGGTCAGAATTCTGAGACTCCAAAGTAGAACCCCAGACATTTAACATGATTTATATAGATGGTTTTTATATCAGACATGAATTTTAAGCATCTATATATATTCAGAGCAGGGTAGAAAGAAGCAACTCCTGGGGCAAGACAATGGAACATTCTTTTGAATAGACTTTTGGATATCACCAGACCAGACATTGAAATGAATTAAGTGAACCATTTATTCATTTGTTTAGTCAGTGAAATGCTCTGCTCTGAATTTCTCCCTAGGCCACCTTTCCAATTAAGTGAGTAAACCATTTCTCTGGGTGCTACTTTAATGAGATCTATTGTCCTTTTTAACTATTTATTTATCTCTATTAAATCTATGCTTAACATTTTGGTAGAGTTATAAGAGTAAAGAAAAATACTATCATTTAATAGGTTTAATGAACCTTATGGTGTAGGGAACTTTGGGTTGTGAGAATCTAAATTTAATAAGTTATATTTACCCTCTACTGCTTCCATCTCACCTGAAGCTCAGTCCCCAGTATTATTTCCACCTCAGAGGAAAATATAGTGGGAAGAGTAAAGATGTTAGGATTCTATAAGATTTGGTGCTTATTTATTGTAAATAGGCCCAAAAAAGTTAACTGAAACACGTCAGGGGAATGGTAACAAAAATATGCTGTATCTATATAATGTAAGATATTTATCATTAAAGGCCAAGATTTCAAAATATTCTTCATGGCACAGAAAATGAGAAAAGAAAAAAGCAGGATATTTTAAATAAAATCATGTAGCCTGCATCCAAATATATATGCAGTAAAAAATGTCAGAAGGAAATACACAAATTTTAATGACAATGGCATTACAGATATTTTGATTCTCTTCTTTAAGTCTCTTTGGGGGGTTTTCAAAACTTCTCTCATGAATAGATGTACTTTTATAATAGAAATAAAGAGTGAAACAAGTTGAGAATGTGATTCCCACGCAATTACTGAGATCCAATAAATGGAGGACTACACTGGAAAGTGGAGTAGGTTGATGAGAGAACACATGGACTCTACCTCGTAGTATGGAAGGAGACATAAACCTTGTTGAGAAACAAAATAAAAGACAGAAGTTCAAGTTTCAAGAGCTCCTCACCTGCATGCTCCAAGTGTCCTTGGAGTTGCTGGTTTATAAAGAGGTTCTCCATGGGAAAGGAAGTTGGGTTGCTGCCAGGTAAATGTAATCAGAATATTCTCAGGAGAAAGGAATCTAATCTCCCAGGCTCTAAACAGCTGTGGTAAAGGATCGGATAAATCTGTTGGTGGTAAACTCAAAGTATTATATGTAGATGTTGACTTATGATGATAACCTATGTAATGTTATAATGCATTGTTCCTTCAATAAAAATATATTAAAGGTAAAAATGTTTAAACTGATTTATTTTATAATTCTAAATACTCACTTGTGTTTTTTTAAAGTTCACCCA
Source organism: Solenodon paradoxus (assembly GCA_004363575.1). Taxonomy (NCBI): domain Eukaryota; kingdom Metazoa; phylum Chordata; class Mammalia; order Eulipotyphla; family Solenodontidae; genus Solenodon; species Solenodon paradoxus. The sequence continues at coordinate 436,892 of RJWH01000702.1, forward strand.
TTTCTGCTAGGCTAGATACACAAACCTGGATTTTTCCTGACAGCAGAGGATCACAGACTTGATTTCAGAAGATGAGAAGGGGGAACAGGTAAATCAGTTAAAAGGGGTCAATTGCATGATGAAGGATGGAATTGGACTTTAAGTAGTGAACACATGCAGTCCATACAGATGTTGGTTTATAATGATGTGCACTTGAAACCTATGCTACTTTTTATTTATTTTTTTAAGAAGACAAGAAACAATGGTAAATTTTGAATTAATGGGATTTGGAAAGGTTTCAGAGATAAAACTAAACAATGAGTAATACTGCTACTTCTGAGTGTGCATGGGAAAAAAATTGCCCTGATTACAATATTACTTCAGGAATATGCTAGACACCTTACTGCATAATAATGATAATTACTGCATGTCTCTTTTTCATGTGTTGTAGTGTTGACCCGTACTGAAGCACTGTTAAGCTAGGTGCACTTTACCAACCTGTTACACAACCACAAAGCATTGTGAACACGAGCTGCCCCAGTTCTCACTCCAGAGCACCCTAAGGTCTCTCAGTGGTGTATGTCCTGTTAATTCTTCTTCTGTTCTTTTATAAAAGAAGGGGAGAAAGTATCTCTTTCAGAAATGTCACTTTTCCTGCCCTGCCTTGTAGCTTGCCCAATGTTCTAAGGCAAACACTGTCAAATATGAAGTGCCTCAGGTTAGCCATTTTGTCTCGAACCAATACACAAAATTACTCTGACCCCAACCCTCTCTGCACACATATCTGAAATCACATTAGAAATAGAGCACTGCGATGCTCCAACAGCCTTTTACTATGTGTGTGGAGCACAGTGACCATCTTAAAAAAAGATTTGGAAGAAACAATTCAGAAACGATTAGAAGAGACCTCATGGATGGACCTTAATTTGTCCGTTTTTCTTCTTTGAAACCCTCCAAACACCTACATGTCGCAGAGCTTAATGGTATGCATCTGGTTGGAAAACATCTAAAAGCAGAGACAGAAGGAAAATACATGAGCACACAAGTGGGTAGACAGAAACTGTGATCAGGGACTAATCTGTGTTACCTCACTAGGAGCCAGAGTTGGAATGATCTGCCAAGGGACAAATAAATAACTTTCTCTGTAAAGGGGCGACTGGTAGGAAGGGAAGGACATAGGGAGAAAATGGAGTCGCTCACAGCAAGGAGAGCAGAAATAAGTCTGAAACAGAAACGTTGAAAGGAAGGAAAATAGGAATTCTTTTATTTCTTTAATTCTCCTCTCCCACTTCTCCCCCAAATGGGAGTACTATTAGAATAAAGGGAAAAGGAAACCAATGCCTTGTTAGCAGCTATAAAGTTTAGGAGCTCCCCCATTAGAATGTGGTGCTGCTTTGGTGGTTGTTTTTCGTCTCCTTGCTCTTTGTAGCTTGGGGGCATGTCACACACTTGTGAGAACTTTACCGGAGTGTTGATGCAATATTGTGTCAGTAACTGAGTGATTTGTTTTTCCTCTGGACATTGATTGAAGAAATTCTTATTACATTTTATAGCTTGCTTGGCCTTCGTATGAGAGTCAAGACATAAATTGGACCATAAATTGGCCTCTGTCAGAATCTACATCGGAATGACACCAAATACATGTCATCAGGCTTGTGTTCCAGCTAGCAGCAGGAATCCGCTGGTGCTTGTCATCTTGATCAAATGTTCACCTCACTCCCTTTTCCAGCTCATGCCTCTAGTTTGAAGAAAATACGGTAAAGACCCTGGCAAATTTGCTGTTTTGATTCAGCAATATTACATAGCCAAAAGAAGACTGAAGAATTTAATTGATTTGCTCCAACTTAAGTCTCCACTGTGAGTATCAGAGGTAGGATGCATATAAATAAAAATGCATGCAAAGAAAGAAATATATAGTTATACAAAGAAGACAAGAAGGTATACATAACAGATATATTTATCCCATAAGTAAAGCCAAGACTTGATGATTCATGAGTGGCAGAGATATGGTTGAGTTACAGAGATTTGTTCTCTAGAGTTAGATAAATGTGTCATTTCAGTGCCTACCATTATGGACTATAAGTAGAAAATTTTAAAAAATGTTAAGAGTTGGTTTATACAATCAGTGAACAAGTGTAAACCATGTGAGTTAATTGAAAAATTCAGAGTTTTTTTACCAAGTATAAATACATATTGTCATTTTGATAAGAATAATATTTGGTGATTATGAAAGAATTTGTGTGATTAAAATCAGTGAATAAACCTCTTATGTTATTTAATTTACCTCATTTACCTCAATGATTTTTACCTCTTGTGACCACAGTATAGTCTAGACTTGATATAAAATAACACCCATATTGCATTTAGAAGATTTCTTTCATGTCAATAATTCATATGAAATATTAAGGTGTATTTACTTTGCTGAAAACCATAACTGAATCATGTCAATAAAGCCATTAATGATTTTATCAAAATAATCTTCCAAAATAAACTTTAGAACTAGGTGGTTTCACAGATGAGTTCTTTGAATTTTTCAAGCACTGGAAAGATTCCACACCATATAAAAATTTGGAGCATAGAAACTATGGAGGATTTCTTGATTTGTTTTACACTACTGACATCAAAACCTGACCAAAAGATTACAACTTCCTCCATTGCAAAATAATCTGACTTTGGCCATAGATGCAAAGATGCTAAAGTACCTGTTATATAGCTCATCCTAAAAAAATCCCACAACCAATGAAGATGGTCTAAAATTGGACACATTTAGGTGTAATATACCAAAAATCAAATAAATAATAAATGATGAGGCCAATGAATACAGAAAGAAATGCAAGTTTAATTCATCACCTATTACTGATTTCTTTTTAAACATCACAAATCAAGACTAAGCAAATAGTTTCTTAAAAAGATAATGAATGTTACTCCTGTTAATTCTATTATTTCTGTTTTGAATGAGTTATATATGTGATACAAAATTCAAAAGACAAAGACATTAAGTATATTCCTACCTATCTGCCCCATCCATCAAAAAACTCTTCCTAGATTGCTAGTGACTTCAGGTTACCCTTCCAAAAATGTTATAGGAGCATACTAATAAATATATGTTTATGAAGGAGATAATATCATGCCTAATAACAAAATCAGAGACTTTCAAATGAAATAAAAGAAACTTCTCCACTCTATTTTATGATTTTTTCCTGAAATTTCTTTATATTTAAATCAAGCATAAAACAAATTCTAATTGCATACTTATTTGAAATACACATGTTAATATGTTTTCATTTTTGAAAAGAATATACTAAAATACTTAAAAATTTTTTATTGCAGTAAAATTGTCCTATAATATATAAGTTTAAGATGTGCATCACTGTAAATCAGCATCTGTATAAACCACAGCAAAAATTTATAGGACACGAGATGATGGCTGCTGAGGAGGTGAAGGGGAGGGGAGGACAGAGGGAACAGGGTGGTTGTAAAGAACACTGGAACTTTGGTGGTGGGTGTGCTGTGTAATACCCGTAGTCTGAGAAGCAAGTTCAGCATCTTAAAATGAGTATGACTTTATAAACAAAAGAACTAATAATTTAATTATTACATAAAAAAGTAACATCTCTAAGTACTACATTAACTTCATCACTGATAGTCTAATTTTATCCTCTATCATATAATTGACCTCTTTTACCTGATTTACCCACCTCCCTCACCCTTTCCTTCTGGTAGCCACTAATTTGGTCCTGTAGATGTAAAATTCATTTATGTTTGATTTGGTTTTCTCATTTGTTTGGTTTCTCTATATACCATATATTAGTAAAATCATATGGTGTTTGTAGGATAACAAGGTCAAATGTTACTCTATTTTTAATTTTTTGAGAGATCTCCATAGTGTTTTCCATATGCTACACCAATTTACACTCCCACATCCCTGCCAATATTTGTTGTGGCCTATCTTTTGTATAATAATGGTTCTTACAGCTAAGAAGTGCTATCTTATACTTCTTTTCATTTGTATTTTCCTAATAAAGCGAGAGTAGGAACATCTTTCATATGCCTAATGGCCATCTGTATGTCTTCTTTGGAGAAATGTCTATTCAGATCTCTTCCTGATTTTTTTATTGGGTTGTTTTGCTGTTTACTGAGTTTTTTAAACTATTTTGTGTATCAACCCCACGTCAGATTAGGAAGTACAAATATCTTCCCCTGTCCAGTAGGATATCATCACATTTTAATGATAGTTTCTTACACTGTGCAGAAGTTTTTCAGTTTGGTGTAATTTGTTTATTTTGACTTTTGTTTCTTTTGCTTCTGGAATTAAGTTACCAAAGACATCCCTAAGCCTGATGTCAAGGAGTGTATTGCCCAGGCAACACATTTAAAAAATCCTATAGAACAAATTGCAAAATTAAGTTACTAAGAGGGTTTTATAAAGTATTTGGAATCAAGATAATAGCACAAAGTCTATGTGGAAATATAAGGGAAAACAAATATTCCACTCCGAAAAGTAATCAAAACCAAAAATGTAAATTACGTAGAAGAAAAATTAACAGGAATATGAGAACTCTAAGTACAATAGTTGAATCCTTTCTGAGACTCAATAGAGACATGGCATCCTCAAGAAAAAGCTTGGAAGTATACAATTGTTTTTATTTTCCCAATTTATAAATTTATAAATCTTGTAAATTATGATCAAAATTTTAACATGACAAAATGCTTATTTAGTTCATCTGAAAGAATAAAAGTGTAAAAACACTCAATAAAACATTTTAGAAATCTATTTACCTTATAAATTACTGAAATGCGTTATTAATCTCTGTTATTAAAATCACTGAAGAATTGGTCCAGAAATAAAACAGAACTATAGAACAGAATAGAAAATTTGGAAATGTATTCATGTGTTAAAAAAATGAATGAATGCAAAATATAACATTTAAAATGTTTTTGGTAAAAGATTATTTAGTAAGTTATTTTTGGGCTCATGACCTACTACTAGCAACAGATTAAAATTAGTTTTCCTTTCCACATCATAATAAAATTAAAACAAAAATAAACCAGCTAAACTGAAGATTTTAACCTCAAAAATCATTCCAGAAAACTTTTAGACAAAAAAAAAAAAAAAAGAACTACTATGTACCTATTAGAATACCCAAAAGCTAGAACATTGACAGCATCAAATGATGACAAAGATGTGGAGTCACAGGAGCTCTCATTCATGACTGGTGGAAATGCAAAATGGTATAGTCACTTTGGAGACAAACTGGCAGTTTCATATAACATTAAACATATTCCCACCATATGTTCCAGCAATCATGCTCCTTGATATTTACCCATAGGAGCTGAAAACGTATGTACACACATATGCACGCAAGTGTTTATAGTAGTAGCATTATAGTGGTACATTTTTACCAAAATTTAGATGCATTCAAGGTGTTCTTCAGTGATGAATGGATAAACAAACTATAGTATGTCCAGACAATGAATGTTATTAAGCCTTAAAAAGAAATGAGCTATCAAGTCATAAAAGACATAGAGGAAACTTACATGCACATAACTAATTAAAGAAGCCAATTTGAAAAGGCTGCACACTATATAATTTCAACTACATGACATTGTGGAAAAGGCAAAACTATAGAGACAGTAAAAGATCTGTGGTTGTCACAGGTTGGGAGTGAGAGAGAGATCAATAGGTGGAACATAGAATGTTTTTCAGGGCAATGAAAATACTATTAATGATACTATAATGATGACTACATGTCCTTAAATAATTTTCAAAACCCATAGACTATGTAATTCCAATAGTACTACAGTATAATCTATGGACTTTGTCTGAAAATGATGTAGCAATGTAGGTTCATCAGTTGTATCAAATACACTACACTGGTGGGAGATATTGAGAATAAGAGAGGTTATGAATGTGTAGGGGGCAGAGAGTACCTAGGAAATCTATGCATCCTTCTCTCAATTTTACTATAAAATGAAAACTTTTTAAAATATGGATCAATATTTAATATTAGTACAGATAAGGCATTACTAAGCGTAATAGTAAAACCAGAAACTAGCAAAGACCAATAGACCTGTTTAGTTAAAATTAAATTTTTTTAATTCAAAAGCAAATGAAAAAATTGGAGAATTTTCAATGCTGATAACAAGGCAAGGTTTGAGAACTTCAAATTTTATTTTCACAAATAATTTAGAAAAACACTAATAATACCAAATAACACTTGCTATAAAAATGCAGGTATCTAATATACTTAAATTTAATTTTAAAAAATTGAGAATTAAGGATGGACAGTGTTAAAGGTAGCTGCACAGGAGAGTGGGAAAGAAAATGCTGATAAATTAGAAGACAAATATGAAGAATTTCATGGCTAGAAGACAGTGAGTAAGTCAAGTCAGGTAAGACTTGAAAAATGGCCATTGGATTTGGTAACAAGGATTGGACAGAAGTGACTTTCACTAGGAGCCACTTGTTGAAAACGACTGGAGGGAACGCAAGAAGGAACAACCTATAAATGTGAGTAGTTCCTTCTAGATGGTTGGTTGGAAGAAAGGCAAGGGAAAGACAATTGATGGAGGGGATTTCAGGTTAAGATGGAAAAATATTTGCTAGATTTTCTGTTGAATCAGGAGAAAGAGAAGCTGAAGAGACAGAGCAGAGAGAAGAGAACAGAGGCCATGTGATACAGAATATCCCCTTTCCAAGTATGAGGTGGAAAAGGGTCAGGAGTAAGGAAAGTGTGGCTCAGCTGTGAGGTTGAAAGCAGGAACCAGAGATATTCCCACCCAGGAATGTCCGCATTTCCTGAGGAATGGGTGATTCTTTACTACAAATGCAAAGGGAAGATGAAGGAACATGGATTTAAAGATTTTTAATGTTTGACAAAGCTGCTATGCAGAATAGGCAGAAACTGAATCGGAAAATTATGATTGACCGTCATCGTTGAATGCACATCACATGAATTTATAGATCTCCAGACCGCCCAGCCAGTGTCTGCCTCAGCCGTTCACAGGCAAGGACAATGGATGGCTATGAAAGGCAGCAGGACTAAGAGGTTGAGGGTACCAACAGGAGAGTGAATGAAGGGTTGAATATGGAATTTGAGCAGGACAAGAAAGGAAATGAAAATATGGAGAGGTTCCTCCATAAAAAAAAAAAAAAGAAAGAAAGAAAGAACAAAAGCTGACAAGAGATTCTGGTGAAGCCTTGACAGAGAATAGCTAATGTTTTGTTCATCTTGTGGCAGCTGTTTGCTTCTGTATTGTCTTTCCTCTACCTGACAGAATTTCCTTCTCACCTCATCAATTTCCCAGGACTCCCTACCATCTAAGAGCATCCTCTGGAAACCTTGTCTCTATAGCTCCTGTGTTTGCAATGCCTGACTCTCCTCCTCCACCCTCACATTACCCCTATTATGGTAATGGTTTTGATCCTGCATATTAAGAAGTAAAGATGAACACTGTTGCAAAGAGGGGAAATGCACATGGGAAGCTGTATTTCACAGAGTCTCACTTGAAACGTTCCAAATACCTGAGTTCCTCGTGCTGTTCTATTCAATCCCCTGAAAGTCATCAAGTAGATACCCCAACAGTTCAGGAGCTGATGGAATCCCTGCTGAAACCTTCAAACTAAAAATTGGGAACTCATGTTAGTTTTACTCTCACTCAGAAATTTCTAATGATAAAGTCGAAATGATGTCAGGGTGGCTGTGAGCATGACAAATTTTAGTGTAGGAGAGAGAAGTCTGACTTAAATCAAATTTATACTGCTTTACTTTTTTTTGATAGAAAAATCTTTGAAAATCTCCTTGAACCATTTTCTTTGTGTTATTAAAGAGATATTTCCAGATTCTCAGTTTGGTCGTAGTTGATAAAGAGGCTTCATCGACATGATTCACGGTTCATAAATTTGTCTAATGAAGGAGAAACCTTATGAAGAATTCTTATTAAGCATGGTTGTTCTCCCATGTTTGCCTCCCCCATAATCTGTTCTTCCTTCAAAGTGTTCCTCTTTGAAAATATTTTGTTAAGGTTCATTTGGGAATAGCAGAGCCATCAACCAAAACTGTATCACTGATCAAACACAGTTTTCAAAATTAGTCTTCATAGTGATTCATTTGAGTACTTTAAAATTTTCCTGATAGAATGAAGCAATTTTCTAAATGCTGAATAAGATTTCATATTCAACTATTTCTACTTTAGAGCTAAAGCTGATATTCAATATGCTAGTTAGACAGGAGCCAGATGAAAGGACAAATTGAGTGGATGATTAAGGAGAGATAAATGATCTACTAATTAGAAACCTCTTATATGAATATACTTATATATAATTATAACTACATTATTATGCTATTATATTAATTATTATTATATATATACGCAAACATACATGTCCTATGAGATATATATTTATATCTTATTGGGAAAATGACACATTTCAGGATTGTTTCTTCCTATTCTTATTACTAATTATCATTTATTGAGCACTTACTTCATTTGGATTGTGAACGATGCTAAATAAATAATTCACATGCATTATATCATAAAATTCTCACAAAAATCCTATGAGGTAGGTAGTGTTAGTCTATTTTACAGTTAAAAATTAAGTTTAGAGAGTATAATTAACCTCTCAGCAAGTGGTTACTTATATATAAGGAAAATTGAAGCTTGATTTTTCAGACTCCAACTTCTTAATCTTATCTCTGCTTATGGAAACAAACAAACAGAAAGGGTAGTCACTAATCATAGTGAATTTAAGGTATAGTTTTAACAAAAGAGAGTCAAAAAGAGAAGGAAAAAACCCAGTTCTGGTCTCATGCAATAGAAAGAGAATGGGAGTAAGTTCTAGACCAATGGTTACCAGATTATAGCATATAGAGCATTCCCCTAGGAGTATTTTTAAGTACTGATTCAAAAATATCTCTCTGTTTTCCTAAGGTATTATTTAGTAGGTTTACAGTAGGACCCGGAATCTGCACCTTGAACAAGTACCCAAGATGATTCGGATGTAGGTAGTCTGTGAATATTCTATGAGAAATAATGCTCCCTGCTCCACACCAGAGAGAAGACATTGCAAACCCAGAGTTAAAGATCTGAGAAGTAGATGAACTTGTCATGGATATTGCTGTCCTGACAGTGTATTTGGAGAAAAGAAGTCAAAATGAGGCAGAAATTTATTTCTCCAGAGATCAGAAGAGAAATAAATAACAAAAACATCCCAGTTTTGGAAGTAAGGAGTGGGAAAGGTCAGCTAGAAGAAATGTAATGTCAAAGCTCCAAACTGAAGAAAATCATATTGATTATACATAATTATCATCACATTTTAATTTGATGCACCAGGTTCTCTCTTTTTCAGTTGGTATTATAAAAGATGGAAGCAGCCAGGATGGGTGAATTGTTAGTAGACAAATCACTATCTCTTTTCTTTTTTTTTAACCTTTGTTATAGTTGGTAACTATTATGCTTTCCCTTAAAGAATTGAGAAATTAAAGGGGATAAACATTTAGTAATACTTAAAACCTAATATATAATTGCTATATATGCTTTGGAGGCAGAAATAAGAAAGATGACCTTTCTGAGGAAATTAGGGAATATTTTTCTTGAGCATGGTTTGGAAGAGTAAAAGTGGTTATGGGTTATAAGACTCCTGATTGGCATGGAACAGAGATTAAAGAACATTGGTGGACTCTCCTATGATCCAAGGTACATAAAAGAATACCTAGGAACTAAGTGATTGCATGGATAGTTTCAGAGCACCCACAAACTATCTAAAACTTATTATAAACATTGGTACTGACTTGTGCTTTTCTGGGAAGTTCATATATTTTGTCAGACTTCTAAGGGATCCTTGATTCAGAAAGGGTAAAAAACAAAGTTATAAATAAAGATAAAGTGATGGAGATTTTTAACCAAGAGATAATGTCTTATTTGCCTCTTAGAAATATAACTGGCTGTAAGATGTAGAACAGATGGAGGGAAAGGCCAATGAACAGGAAGCCTTTTAGAATATTGTTGCAATGATAAAGTTGAGAGATGATGAGGTCTTGAACACAGATATGGTAGTGGAGATGTAACAGAAGAAATTAAATAGAGAGCCACATCTATGGTTTGGGGACTAAATGAATATAATGAATGATGTAAAGAGAGTAACCAAAGATGAGTTTTACACCTTTTGCTGTCATGGCTGAGTCAAAAGTTGTTTGGTTAAAGAGAGAATCTAAGTTTCATTCAGTAGGCACTACCAAGTACTGAACTGCATTTTGTTCTAGAATTTGTCTCATAGAATAAGTCAACAGTAAAGTAGAATGAAGAAGAAGATAAGGTAGAACAGAAGTAAAAGAAGGAGAGAAAGAGGAGAAGGGAATGAGGAGGAGGAGAAAATGGAAATGAAAGAGAAAGAGAGGAGGATAAATAACTTCTCTTTGCAAGAAGAGGGAGTGTCCAATCACCTAGTGTCCTCCAGTGCACTGTAAAATGCAGGCTTTTACTCAATGTGAAACTGAAAGCCATTGCAATGCTTTTAACAGAGATTTTCATGATATGACTTACATTTTAAAAGGATCACTTTGCTCTATAGAGAATAAACTGTAAATGCATGGGATTAGAAGCAGAGAAACCGATTATGAGATTATTGCAGTAATTCTGGTGAGACAGGAAGGTAGCCAGGACAGATAGGGACCAAACTCTGAATAAATTTTGAAGAAGTAGCTAAGGTGATTTGCCACCAGATTGGATTGAAGTGAAAGAAAGAATAAAGACTCAGGTTTTTGACCTGGGATGATGCAGGTGCCTTTACCTGAGATGTGGAAAGCTTGGAGAACTGTGACTATAGGGAGTAATCAACTCCATTTAAGTATATTAAGCTCAACACAGCTCCCGGGCATCAAAGCGAAGCTGTCAAAAGACAACTGGATATATGAATTAGGAATTCATGAAAGAGATCTAGATTAAAGATACAAATGTAAGTGTTTGTCAGATTATCAGTGTTACTCAAAGCTATAGGACTGGCTGAGTTCACTAAGGAGAAGTGCAAGTAAGGAAAAGAGAACCAAAGACTGAGGCACTTTTATATTAAGGAGGTGAAGAAGAGACAAGGAACTGTTCTTCCAATATTGCTCCCAATTATACATCTTCCCAATATTTTTATCAATATGGACCAAGGGCTTTGAGGTAAGAAGACCTAAGTTTCACTTTTAACTATCATCTATTAATAACTCTGTGACTTTGGTCAATTTGCTTTATTTTCAGTCTTCCTTTTCTTATTTTTAAATTGCAATCATAAAGTATGAATTTCATAACTTTATTATGAGGTTGAATGATATAATACATATGAAAGGTATTTAGAATTGTATTCAACACATAATGAACACTTGGTATATAATACCTGGTATCCTTGTTTTGCTTTCTGTGGTTCACTGGAATTGAGTAATGCTTTGAGCCAGCATATCAGTAATACTCAATATAAATAATTACAAATAATATTAGCATGTGGAGCCTAAAGTTCAGCCTGAGTCTCAGTGCAGCTAACTGAGTTACTCTTCAGAAGACTTGCTCTCTCTGTAACTATACTTCTAAATCCCTGCTCTGTCCCCATTACACTCTCCCCAGACCAGGGTAATCATCATGTGCCACATCACATGATGCCAGGGAATTGGTTCGTTGTGGCTATGACTCTGAAGATGGTTACCAAGGGTTCATCTAAATACTATGAGAGTATCTTGCTGCTCAACAGACAATTTAAAATACAGAAGCTGAAAATCTGAACACCTAGTTTACCTATGACAATCACTGATAGGAAGCCAACTTTCAAAACTTACCAACATGGATCTAAATTCCTCCCAATGGTCTCTTCTCCACATAAACCTGGGCAGAGTAAACAAATCGCAATTTCATTGTGAGATACACGAGGCGAAGTCTCTCCAAAAAATTTGGTAACCACATCGTGTATAACACGCAGCCATTCCTGTGCATCATCATAAAAATAATATATGCAAGTAAATTAAAAATAAATGATGACAAGGAAAGAAATATTGGAAAAACATAATTAAAGATGCTGTAACAGCTGACAGATTGGTGGGTTAGAAAAGAAATGCAGCTACAGAAGACAGTTCTGAAAATAATGAAGCAACCGAGAATGAAGTTAATGAGATTGAGAAAATGAAAAAAGAGAATTTACAGTACTATCGCACACCATCAGCAACAACAAAAATCCAAATATGGACTCCAATCTGATGTAGCCTTATTAAACAGAAATACATCTAGCCCTCTTCTTTTCATCAAGGTACTGAATGATTTGGTGTTCTCCACTCACCCGGAAAACAGGTGGAATTATAGAGCCCATCTTTTAGACACATCAGTTATCCTGGAAGATCTTGCTGTCTTCACACCCATCTGTGAATCAAAAGCTGCTTCAAAGCTATAAATGAGACTAGTGAAGTAAGATAAAAAGAAGAAGAAGAGAAGATGAAAAAAAAAAAAGTCCATTTGCTTGGAAAGTGTTTTTCTCCTAACTATGGGTCTCTGAATGGAGAGTGAAGATTCTGTAAATGTTGATGACAGTGTGCCAACTTTATTTTTGTGCATTAACTTAAAAACCTAACCCTATTGCCTATTATGAAATTTATATAGGTTGTCAGTCTTTAAAGAAATTTGAGAAAAAAATGAAACCAAGCTATGGGATGATCATGAAAAAAAACTCTTAATTTATAGAAGGAAAAGCAAATCAACTTTTTAAGAATTTTCCAAGCCTGTATTATATCTGATAAGGCATTTGGATTTTATCCACAAAGTGGTGAAGCATCTTTGAACAAGGCAGAGGAAAAACATAAATATGTAGGAATTTTAGAAAGATTACTCTAGGCAGAGTGTGAAGAATTAAAGAGACGGTCTGGTTAAGATGAAGATGGCAAGGTCTTAAACAAATGCCAGGAATGACTTAAAAAGAGGTTGAAATTGAGAGCTATGTAAGTGGTTGGTTGAAATTGTGGGATCTAATTCTCATGGAATATGAAGAAAACAGGGCTGCAGCTAGAAAGAGGTTGTTGATGGAATCATTTATGAAGGTAAGTTCAGGAGAAGAAGCTTTAGGTAAAGAATGAGTTGGGGCTGCTTGTTTTCACCTCAAGGGGTTTCTGTGACAAATGAGTCAGAGGCAGAATATATATTTACAAAGTCCTTGGGAGAGATCTGCCCCAGGGCTTTAGATCTGAGGTAATGTAGCTTATTGACTAGTATTAAACTTTAGGAGTAAACGAGATTGTCCTCATGGAGCATGAAGAATGAGAAGGGATTAGTGGAATCTTTGAGGTGGGTTTAAAAAATATTAAAGGAAAAAGAAGAATCCAGAAGAGAAGAGAGCATCAGAAACCTATTTAGCTCTATTAAATGGACCTAATAAAATTAGGATTTGTTTTATTCATTGAATTTATCAACCAAAAAATGAATGGCGATTTATCGGGGAAGAATCTAGAGGTAAGAAGGTGAAGATAGGAGTGTGATAACTTCAAGGCAAATCAGGTTATGATGGTGTTGGTTTTCATTTGACTTGTTTTTAGGGTAAAGGAATGGAACCAGTAGGAATAGAGCAATTACAAATAATGAAAAAAGAAGAAACAGCTATTAGGATAACAGCCCAGAAAAAAGGAAAAGAAAAAAGTCAAGCGAATACACATGAGTCTTCAGAAGAAAAGAGGCACCTGTTCCCCTGTGCCAGGGAAGATGGAAATGAATCTACTAATAAAGCAGTTCCAGATATTTAGAATAAAATTTTTTAAGCTTTGGCTTACTTTTTAAAGAAAGGGAAATAATAATCATTATTCTTAATAGTAGTAGGGAAGGCTGATATTTATTATTTCCAGAGATATGACCAGAGAGTTAAATGAAATAATGGAAATAAAGAGTTTAGCATCAATAGTCATGCATAACAAACTATGACTCTTGTTTGAATTACGGACCCATTTTCTTGTCTTTTCCTTTTGTATTTTGTATCTGTATTTGTATCTGTATTTTCTCTTCACTGCCACCATTAACATCTTGCCACTGCCACAGCCACTTCCCCAGAATTAGTCATACACGTTTTATAAAGAGAAGCTCAAATTAGTCATCCTTCATGAAGAGTTCTTCAAACATCCCTTTCCATAATACTGAATTCTTAATACATCAAGTTTCCACATCACACAGTAACACTTAAATTATCACATAGATAAAATGAAAGATACAGTCAGCATGGGCTAGGTTATACAAAGGTAACAAATAATCCTAAAAATCTCAGTAGCATAAGATAGCAAAAATTGGTTTTCTATCTCACATTAAGGTTCTTAGAGAGGCACAGGGCAATTGTTCTCCTTATCCTATACTTCCTGATTGAGGCTTTCTGCTTCTTCTATGATCTGAATATTTGTGTCTTCCCTACACCCAAATTAATTTGCTGAAAACCTAATGCATAATGTGATAATATTAGAGTATAGGGCCTTTGGGAGCTGATTAGATTCCAGAGACTTAGCTTGCCCCTTATGCCATGTGAGGACATGGTGAGAAGTCTATGACCAGGAAGAAGGCCCTCATTCAACAGTGATAGCAGTCTGATCTTGGACTTCTAAGCCTCCAGAACCGTGAGAAATATATTTCTATTGTTTATAAGTCACCAAGCTTGTGATAGTTCATTATAACAGCCTGAACAGACTAACACAATTCCATACTTATTGCAAAAAAAGGGAAATGGAGAATTATGCTCCAGTTCTTAAATGCTTGTTACACATCCCTCTGACCTGCAGTTTTTTGGGTTTAAGCTAGTCATACAATCTACCTGAAGTTGAAAGGACTGAAAAATGCAATTTTCCTAGGTACTCAGAAAAATATAGAAACCAAAAATGTTGGTGAACAGCAAGAATATCTATTATAAAGAAATTGGGCAGGATTGACTTCAAGGTCCTTCTAGAACTATTATTCTAATTATTTCATGTGTGTTTTCCTTGAGCACAGGGACGATGTCAAATACATCTGATTTATCCCTCATAACACAAAACTCGGTTAGGTGTGTGATAGTCACTCAACAATTAATTGACTAACTGATGCTATTGGGAATAAAGGAAAAAAAAAGAGAATTAGCTAAATTGCATTTATTGTGTATGCATTGTGTATTGTGTATCCAAAAGGTACATATTAGTTTTTCTGAGTGAAAATGAACTATGGTTTCTATTCTAAAAATTTTGCCCTCTATTTGGGTGATAAATTAGGTACATTTTTGAAAATTACTAAGTAGCATATAATAATTTTGTATCCTTGAAGGTGGCAAGAAATGGTGTGCTGTGGGCTTGGCTGCTTGTTTTCCTAAGCTACTGACATCTTACTATAATATAAATGTGAGCTCTTTCAGGCTACTGTGACTCCTGTGGGATAAAATTTTAGGTTTTATAGCTGGAAAATGCAATTTGCTACCTTGGATTTGCCTTGACTGAGGAGTTAAGCCAAAGGATGAGCTCATTAATAAAGTCAGCTGCTAAGGGGAGTGGCAAGTCCAGGGCAGCTGAGTTTCAGAAGACCTACGAATCAAAACTGCCCTTTCATACTCTCCTGCAATTTAAGCGGGTTAAGTGGAAGAAAAGGATTTGCTTTGGGGGGCACTAAGGGAGAATCCAGTGAAGTTTTCAACTGTAACACTTGTAACTAAGAAATTTTTTTTGTAAAATGCCAACTACAGAGAAATAAACTCTAGAATCCTCATGAGAGGCGGTGTGAATGGACAGAGTATATGAGTTTTCATGCATGACAATGAAAGATGAGGCATGTAGGGAAAAATAAATTAGAACTGTAGCGAAGATAATCACCTGTTGGGTCTGTTGGGAAATAGAAGAGGCTCTGAGGCATTGCCGATGGTCGGTCCTAAGGCCATCATCAGAAAGGAAGTTGGAAAATAAAATCTTCACCCTGTACTGTATCATGGAGCACCTATCCATTCCTAAAAAATTTGTGCAATGTGTTGCCACCTCTCTAGAAAGAAACAGTGGTGGAAAGGTTTCAACGAGAAGCCTGACAACAAAGATCCAGATTGGTAAGAGTAAGACAAAGAGCCAGGGAAGGTATAACCTAAATCTGAAAATCATGCCAGGAAACAATGAGAGGACGTCCCTTAATAACTTCGTGAGCTGCATTAATAACAAAAATCAAAGGAAATTGATCATTTCCTAAATCTCAGTGTCCCCTAGATTTTAAAGTTATAGAGAAAGAGTATCTTACTAGGTTTGGCATCTTCAGTGTATAGCCTAGCACCTGCACATGGTAGGTACTTAGTAAACATCTGTTAAATGAATGAGGGATGAGTTAACTCATGGACAACTTTACTCCAAGCAGTAGCTAAAATGAGAAAAGGAATGAATGAATAGAAATGCCTCATTAGTGTGAGCTCTGCTTCAAAGTAACTAGTGACCTTTCACAAGCCCCCGAACCTCTTAGGGCTTCAGTTTACTTATTATTCCTGACATGTGGAGACAGGGACAGATGATCTTGATGTGCCTTCCTTATCAAGAATTCCTGTACATACATTCCTCCTACCCTCAGTTGGGAGACTTAGGATATTTATGGGAAAGTATATTTATTTGAGTTGTATTAGGTTATTCTGAACTTTCCCTTCCAGGTATAAAAAATAAGAAAACTCTTCTAATCTCCCTCACCCTCCTATTACCAATAACTCTCCCAAAAACCTAGTTAGAAAATAACCCCACTTAGTCTTTGTTTCTCTGAGCCCACAGGACTGTGTTTATCAACCACAAACAACAAGAATCACTTGGGATGGACTATATATTAAAGTGTAGATCCCTGGGTGCAACTTTAGATTGATCGAATCATTACAGCGTCTCCCAGTGTTTGAGAATCTCTGTATTCAGACAGAGTGAAAAGGAAATAGTAACATCAGGCAATAAGTTGATGCTAGGATGATCTCAAGATGTCATTTTATCATGGCAGAATGATGCATGTTTTAACAGAGACATTAAAGACGGCATCAAGGTACAAGAACTGAAGTACCCTGGTGACCTGGTGGATATGTATTAGTTCGCATACATCCCAAGGACTCAGGTTCGAGATCCAGGGCTGAGAGAAACAACCAAGAAAAACAAGTAATGAAAGGCTTCCTCCTCCTCGCTCTTCTTGCCTGCCTACTTGTATTCATTCCTACCTGTACCTTTTCTTTAAAAAAAGAAAAAAATGTACAATTGTACTCTTCTTTAGGTCTCTGTACATCACAAGTCACTCCATCCTGGGACAGTTTCAGGCACTCTGACCAGACATATGGAAACAGGAGAGACTGAGTCACTGGGATTTCATGTCAGTGGACAGCAGCAGGAGCTGTTATAAATGGGAATAGAACAATATTTATGTGACTCAGAGTTGTTCATGGAAAAGGGTTTCTCTTTGTCTTCTCTCTGATGTAACAGGAGTTCCATAGCCAGGGGCATCTGGAGTCAATGGTAAATCATTTTCTTTATCATTTTGAAATCTGCAGAATGGTGGAACAGAGGTGTCTTTTCATAATGGTTTCAGAAGCAGTCTCTTCCTTTCCCCACTTCTTGCACTAAAATTCTCTTGGGCCACTTGCAACGGCAAAAGCATTGACTCATTACATTCTTTTGACATTCATTTGGTTTTATACATACTCTATCAAGGGTCTGGGACTAGGTGTGTGGTTGCTTCATCTCTGACATCATTAGATAAAGTTTCTGTCCTCTACTCATTCATCTTCATATCCTTCCTGGTTCTGTGGAAAGGCAATTCAGTTCAAGAGACACGTATATAGGACATCTTATGTGAAAGACACAATAAAGCCTAGACACTGAAAGGGTAAGACTCTAGTCCAGGAGCTCACAATTTGACCTAAAGTCACTTACAGAAATAAATGTAACCAAAGTAGATGCAAACAAGAGGCTAGATGAAGGAAGAGATTCATTTCAACTGGCAAGATATAGGAAGACTTCTTGGCCTTGAGCCGTACAAGCAAAGACTGAATGAGGCAACTCAACTACTCACACTAGAAAGCAGCAAGCAGCCAAGCACTGGAAACTAGGTCCTGACCAGGTTGGACACCAGGGATTTGAGGACAAGTTCACAAAATATTACCCTCTTAACTGAAACAAATGGAATAAACAACAACAAAACAAAAAAGATTCACCCCTTCCAGAAATTACTCATGGTTTGGACTGGTTGCTGATTCTGTATTAATAGGGTTTCTCTTAAATTCCATCTAGATTGTAAAGCTTCTCCAGTCAGCTTTAAAAAAAGCATGGTATCTTCCTAATCTCATTCATTTGGCTAAAGGATAATGGGAGTGGAGTATAGTCTATAAATGAACTCTGGTATCATTATAGGAATGTGGAGGTCTTAATAAAATTCAGAAAAATTTCAAAAGAATGAGTCTGGTGATATTACTTTAGACAATTATCAAAGAAAAGTCTCTATTGTATGTATCTTGTTTAGGTTAGCCAAAATAATTCTTAATAACTTCTCAATCTCTTTGTTCTAAATGTATGTTCAATTATATTTATGTGTTATATTCTTATTTTTCTCAATTTCATAAATCTCTGATGAAATTGTATATGTGTATTTCTTTGTTCTAAGATGTCAAGGTACGTGCAAACCAATATGTAGAGACGTTATTGGCAAGTATTACACATAGATTTTCCAGAATTTTTTCATGCATAAATAAAGAAAAACAACCAAAATCACCTATGAAGAGATCCAGAGCTAACTTGGAGGGGAAATATTAATATACTGTATTAAATTTTCAGCTAACTATAACACAGTTTTCCAGTGAAGTATAAATCTATATTTTCATGTATTTTTGTATCTGCCCAGTGGATTGCTACAGCTCAATTTCTTGTATCATATTAGCTCCATAACACAAGGGAGTTTCTATCTTTTGCTAACTCTCGGACAGGAAAATTTTTTTTCCCTAAAAACACGAAATTGCCAAGTTATTCTATATATTGGCGCATCAAGAAGGAATTTGACTAAAACTCATGAGAGCAAAGAAATTCTGAGTTAAGTTTAAAATTCATTACTTAACTTACCCAAGGTGCCCTGCAGGGATCTCACAGCAGTGGGTGGTCTCTCATTCCATATGTGCAGAAACACTAGGCTGTGAGAGCAGACAAAGAGTTTTAGTCTTCATTTGGATTTTGTTCATTTTGAGCAATTCAATGACTTGTGTTCAAAGTGGGTTGGTAATGGATGTACCTGTCCCCCCTCCCTCCCTCTCTCCCTCCTCCCTCCTTTCCTCCCCTCCTCATTCCCTTCCTTACTTGTCTTAGCTCAACAAGGTTTTGATGTAGCTCTTGGGAAAAGTAATGCGACTGCCTCAGGGACTTGAACAACACCCTTGTGAGTGGCAGAACTCCTTTTTACCTGCAGGTAAACCCAAAGTTATGCTAAGTGAGAAAGAAAAGGTAACAGCTGCTGAAGTCTTTTTTAGCCCAAGGAGACTTCATACTGCCTGTTATAAGCTGATTGGCAAAATCTTAACCGCCTCTCACCTGTAAAGATAAGAAAAAAAAGTCCTAAACCTCTTTTCAGGGATACTATTCCTTGATTTTTTTTTTTTTTTTTTTTTTTTTTTTTTGAGTGGGAGATGATATTTTTTTCCTCTGTTATTTGTCAAGGAGAATGGTCTAGTAGTAAAAGAATAAATTGAAAGGAACTCAGGTAGAAAGGGGCTGAGTGCGGGGAATGTAATTTTACAAGACTCGTTTCCTTTGCTCCGTGTTTTTCTCCTTGAAGGAGATAACTTGATTTTATACTTTACTGTCTTATTAACAGAATGCATTTTGGAACGCTGCCACCGCTAACAGTATCAGAAGGATTTAAGGCTGCTGAAATACACTTGAAGATTTAATTCTGCTGACTTCAGCTTGGATCTGGAGTAAAATCTAACCATAGATTAAGTGTTTAGCACTGTATATTGCGATTGGTGCTCCTGATCATAAATACTCATGTCTCTTTCGGTCTCAGACAGCTCTCCATAGGTTTCCCAATCAGTGCGGCACACAATGCTGGCTTCCCAAATGAGGTTATTCTCTATAAGGCTACCCCTTATATAACTCTTTTTATAGACTCAAGCCTCTGCTCTGTTGTGCAATTCATTATAAACTCCCTCGTGCGCTTTGCGATAACAAACACTGGGTTACTGAGAAGAGCCTTCTAGAGAGGGAAGCCTGTATTTCCTTCCAGACAATATTTAATCTCATAGCAGCACTGACTAATAAAAGCAAAAGATCAATACAAAGCTGTATTGCTGGGATGAAAATTTACTAACATAGTCATTCATATCACAGGAACATCTGGTTAAAGCTTCAGGGCTTCCTTACTTTCTTAGTTATGATTTTATGGGTCTCTCTGGACTCCTTTTTAGGATTTTAGCAGGCATTTATAGCAGGCTGGACATTTTAATCTTTTTAATGTGGTTATCTGATCTGCACTTGGCTTTCTTACACTGACTGGTCATCTTCTCCACTTCTCGCTTATTGCACTTGAATCAAGTTATGATAAGCTCATACTGTAATAGCCCCTAGTCCTAAACGGGTCTCACTTCATGTAAGTGGTCTCCTGAGCTGCTATTTATGGTCATTTCTGTGAAGACACTGTCTTTAAAATCTTGGCATTTAGTGCCTTCTTCCTATCCCCATGACTTGGAATACATAAGGACTATTATAAATCATAGAGCCAGGCCTATAGATATACTCTTTGCTGTAAGAGATTTCTGAGGCCTGAGGGGCAAGCCAAGAAGTTCTGGTTTATGGCCCTGAACCAGATGGACACGTATGAGGTTGACTGGATGACTTGGTGCTCGGAAGTGACTGACCCTCACCCGTACTCCTCAGTATGATGGCCTAGTGTGGAATTTGTTTGTGGTTGAATTTGTTTATTTGCTGTGTGTCAATCAGAATTTGGTCCCTTCAGGAGACACATTAATATAAAAGTGGCAGGTAAATGGAATACTGAAAACCCACAATATAATTCAGCAAAATGACCTCAAATGTAGAAAGTCAATGTAAGCATAGGCTTACATCTCTTTCAACAAACCTAGCACCATGATTCTAGAGTGAGAGGAAGAGGCATCATAATTAAAGTGCCTACTATGTGCAGGTTCCTAAATACAATGTTTACAGTATGTGAGGTTCGCAATGACTTAAGGTTGATGTTACCTGGACCAAGATTTGTTTACTGAAAACTGTAACTGTAAAACAACTAATGGTCTGAGTGTTTGATACTTTTATTATTTCACAGACTCCTCATAACAACACAACAAGGAAAGTATTCCAATTATTATTATCATCCTCATTTGGTCAGTGAGGAAGTTCAGTCTTAGATTAAATGACATTTTTGGGTCAAGCAGCCAGCAAGTAGCAGCACAAGGATTCGCAAGGGGTGTATTAACTAGGCTGCCTTTCTACATGATGAACAGCATTATCATAGTGAGTAAAAAAGACATAAATAGATACAAATTATTCTCCTAAAACCTTACAAAATTCCTTTCATATTTTTCAATAACTCCAGGTCATCTACTTCTGTTGAAATGAAGTACATCAGACTTATTTCAGGAGTTGAGTTACCACAGCTCTTCAAATAAAAGAAGGGGAAAAACCATTCATTCTCTTAATAACACATTCTTCCAAAGAGGAAATTGAGATGTAGTTGGAACATGTTTACTTTGCTCTGTCTTACCTGGGTGAACTCAAGTGCTCACACACATACATCTTCTCTCTCCTCCTTCCATGATACCTCCTTGGACAAGTTGTCCACAAACGACCTCCCCACCAGCCCCCACCCATACCTCGTCACCACAGGTCCAATAAAATGAATAGAATATTCACTGCAGATGGGGTGTTTTCATCAGGCATCCGTTTTCAGAATTGGCTGCCTGGCACAGAAGATGATTTAAGTAAAACTGAACTAATTTTCAAAACTGAAACTTGAGCTGTTTAGCAATATGAGCCAAGGTCGTTTGTCTTTGACCCCTGACACTTTCTTGGCGCCCATCAGCAACTCAGCTATTTTCAAGCCACATTAATTAGCTCAATTGTCCTAGACAGGAAGGATGGAAGGAGGGCATATGGAACTCCGACTGCCCAGCCTATGTCCACTGTGACTCTCAAGACACTTATGGACTCTTTTCTGAGGAAGACTATGGAAACACTTCGGGACTGGTGATCTATGGAGAGCAAGTTTTCCTCAGTAATAGGACTAAGCAGTCTGCTCTGAAACAGAGTTGTGAGAACAAAGAGGGGACAGGAAAAGAAAGAGAAGCCAGACAAGCAATAGTATTCAATGAAAGGAGAGCAGGTGAAAATGGGCTCCTCTGAGTTCAAAGCTGCACCCAGCCCCCATGGTCACTGCCAGGCAGTTGGGTGATGACACATTCCTTGGGAACAGTGCCCAATAGCCCCAACAGCTGTGCCCAGAAGGCCATCAGATCCAGAGCCTGGCAGCTGATGACACTTCAGCCAGCCAGCGCCTGCCTTGAGGTGCCTTCAGTACCACAGAGAGGCACCGGGGCAGAATTTCTGAGCGCTCCCACTGGATCACAGCTTCCAAAGACTGACTCACCAGTCCACACATATCACATAGAACGGTTTTCTTTTTATCCAATAAACACATTGCCCCCATTCCTTTTGTGTCTGAAGAAGGAAAGAAGAAAACCAGCTGCGACTTTCTTTCTGAGGCTTGCTTTCAGACTGGAAGCACTCTTATTGCCTTCCTTCCCTGAAGCCACATGAGGCATTCCATCAGCGACATAAAGAAGACCAGACTGAAAATGGCCAAGTGAGAAGTTCTTTGATTTCTTCTTTTTACTGGAGTGGGAGAAGATGGTTGGGATTAGTAGGAGGAGCAGGACAAACACACCGCAGAGGCTGCACCTCCCACCCTGCTATATCAGGTTTTGTTTTTAGCCTTGTCTGATGGAGTTGGAGCCTGGTAATAATGAGACAGTCATCCTAGCACTTCAAGTATCTTTCTTGTGATTTCTGTCATCACAACAGGATTGGAACTTGGCTCTGAAGTCGCACAGGTCTGGACTCCCAATTTTAGGGATGGCATTGAGCAGTGAGAATATTTTTTGGATAAATAAAGTTCTCTTCGTCCAAACTGACTCTTCTGTAAAATGGAAACAATAAAGGTAACTTTGCAGATATGTCTGCAAAGACTGTATCAGATAATATAAATAACAGTTCTCAACACAGGGTAAATGCTCCCTCCCGAAGAGTTTTCATAATTAATAAGATGAACATGTTGCAATCACAAGGCGGATGCAGATGTAAATTTCTCTTCTTTTGCCTCGTCTGGGGAAGCTGCTGCTGTGGGTTCTCTCCCATGTATTGAGGACAAATAGGCCCATCTTCAGAGAGTCCTGAAAATGCTTCTTTCCCTTTCCTGACTCTCGCTGCTCCACGGTGCCCTGTCAAACATCCGGCCCCTTTGTCCATGGCTTTCCCTGGCTATTAAAGCCAGTCCCCATCACAGGGCACTTCCTGTTGACCTGAGCATTTTATTATTATTATTATTATTATTAACCTTTAATACTTCAGGATGATTAGAGCTAAAAGGGCGAGAACAAAGATGAAGGCTGAGCTTTTCTTTTCCAGCAGCTAATTGGATTCCAACAGCACTTAAAGAAAATAAAAGGAACTCAATATTATGTTTTATCTATGAAGTATGAAGAAAGCATTGATTTTTTTTTTTAAATTCCCCTCCCTGACCAAAGAGTAAGAATTCAATAATAAAAGAAGGTCTGGCAAAATATTCTCAGTGGACGAATGTGGTCATTCCTTTATCTGGAATATTCTCTGAATCAGGTGCACATGATGTTATTATTCAGACCCCACTTTGTCTTGCATTTATCTCCTGAGGTTAGTCAGGATTCCGGGTCCTAGTGAGAAAGTATAAGTCTCCTTTCCCACAGTCGACCTCAGTGGTTCTTCCAAAATAAGTTGCTTGAAGCAAAAAATAAAACTCTCAGGAAAGATTATGTCTGAATGGGGAACCCAAGAAACTTCTTGAGCTTTTTTTTTTGTCTACATTAACTATCCTTTGCTGTGGATTAGGCCTCTGCTTATTACAAATTCAAATCCTATCTATATATTGTTCATGGCTCCTTTGTGTCATCAGGAAATTAAAGTTTGCAGCTGGCCCCTTCATCTTGGCTAATCATGCGGACATAAAGTCCTTAAAGGCCCTCGGAGTGGCCCCTGCGGGGGCCGCACTCAACACTTCTTTGGGGCAGGACATTGTTCCTCAGCTGTGTTTTCCTCTTCTGCCTGCTTTGGTATTACCTCCTGCTGCTCTGAGCACCGGCACCAAACTGTCATGTGTCATTTGATCATAGCCAGGCCAACACCCACAGGAAGCCACATCCTCACGAGCCCCACAACCAGTGAGAACTGTTTGGAGGGAGGTAGGTTCTTCTCCAGCTTCTGGGAAAGCAGTTGCATCCCGCAGCTCCACACGGGTAGCCGGGCGGGAGCAGATCTGGGCCCCTCACTTCATTAGCCCAGCGAGGGGTTTCCAGTCACACTTGCTCAAAACTGAAAGATGGTCATTATTTAGGCCTGGCAGCAAAAACTGGGGGGCTAGGACAGCTGCCAATTTGCCAGCTCCCCACAAATTGACGTGGCACACTAGCAAGGCCTAAGTCTCCTCTCAGGGATCTTTTAATATCCGGGAGAGTTTTTACACCTGGTGTCTGAGATCCCTTGAATTAATCGAATTCTCATTAGAATATTTCCTGCCCTCCCATCTTCAACTGTGTCTGACTCAAAGTTCACAGTGGAGTGACTGGACTCATCAAAGCAGTGTCCCTGATGTGACAGATTTCACTTTTTGTGCCACCGAGTCCTCTCCATGCTCCCTGAGACACCTGAGGTCTGTCTTGGAAGAAAATGGCAACCTTCCACTCTCCTCTTCTGGAAGTTACACATCTATTACATTTTCAGAAGCATCTCAGTATATGTGTTTTCCTACACATGGTGCAAACTCTAATGTTTCTATTTGCTTTTGCATATTTAGTGGAACATTTTTTTTCTTTTCTAATAGCCTTTTTTTTTTGACATCTTATTAGTTTCACACACTCTGTTACCTTTAGTGCGCTGGAAATTGTGGTTATTTATATGTTGCACATTATCATAAATATTCATCGTCCAGGAGGCCAGAAAATGCTAAGCTCTTAAAGTTTATTCCACACATATACACCAGGCACATACTGTACATTTGCAACCACATCCACCTGACATTCATTTTTAAGATACAGTCTTTGCCTTATGTTTACCATCTGGACTTCTCAGTGATGTAAACCATTTTATATATCTCCCACAACGTTGTAACTATTTTAGTATGTTGAAACTAATTTTTTCTCTTTAAAGAGGTCTCATTTCATTTCTGATTTGCCTTGGGATTGTACCCCATTTATATCAGACATAGTCTCACAGTGACATCACCCTGAGCAGAAAATTAAAGGAAGAATGTTTATAGCAGACGATTACTACACCATATAATCATCCTATTTCTAAGGCAAGAACAGAAACACCAAAGATGGACATTAGGATTACTTTTGACTTGGAAAAAACACTTATTTTCCAACACTCAAATATTGTTTCTTCTCCACTTTTTGTAACATCCTCTCTCCATCACCAATAAATCTTGTACCACAGTTGTCTAGAAGATCACCTATATGGTTTTATGAACTAGCTTTTTTTACATCTACATTCCCATCTGATGATAGCTAAGATCAGGGGCAGGGTCTGACGCAGAACTATGTTCTATAGGGCAGTGGCTAAAGGATGAATGGATGCATTGATAAGCACAGAAATGTCTTCTCTATCCCAAAGGGAGACAGGACCCTTTCTAACACCAGGAGAGAGGCAGGAAGAAGACGGCGATTGTGTGAGTCATTCTTTTTCTACCTCCACGCTTCACAAATGTTCTCCAAGTTCAGGTCTCTGTGCACAAAGTCTCTCATGTAAACCCTCCCTCTTTCTTTCTTCTCTCCTTTTCATATTCTGGTCTCAGTTTCAATGTTACCACCTCAAGAAGTTTTTCTCTGATCCTCTAAAAGTCCAGTTTCTTGGTTCATACAGATTCCCACGATACCACATGTCCTGGTAACATCATGCTTAGAACATGGTGTTAGAAGGGCAGCTGCCTTCTGCAGAGCAGAGCAGAGTATGGGTGTGGGTGTGCATGAGGCAGGTGTGGGGAGGGAAGGGGTTGAGGAGGGAGAGAGAGGGAGCTGATCGTGCTCAGTTCCTCCCTCCTTAAGACAGTGTACTCTTCTGCCTCTGCGGGTAGCAGACATGGAAAGAAGGGATGTGCCTCTGAATCCGTCCAGTGGAGTGGGAATCTCTCCTCCTTGTGGAATACCTTCTCTCCTTCCTCTGCTCCAGTTACTGATTTAAAATATAAATTTACTCTTAAAATATAAACTTCACCAAGGCAGAGACTATGCCTTGTTCCCCAATGTACCCTGAACCTAGTAGAATGCTTGTGACATAGTAACTGCAATAATTTAATAGTGGACAGAGAGAAAGAAGGAAACAGGGAGGTAAAAAGAGGAAGGAAGGAAAAAAGGAAGGGAGGGAGGGGCTTATTTTATGTCTACTCCTATCGAGTGTTTTTCCATTATTTTAACATGCATGTTGTAAGTACTCATTGAACGCAATCTTCTTATGCTGTGTGTCAGACTTAACCATGTGCATGATATAGAGGTTTGCTACCTAGTGGAGAGGACAGACAAGAAGACAGGGTGTTATAATATACTGAAATCAGTTGTTCAAAGGAGTAGATGCAGGAAGACAGAGTGACCCAGAATCTTGGGGATCACAGACAGCTTCCCAGAGAATGGAACACTTAAGTGGAAGTTTAAAAGGTGAACAAATAAGGGGGAAAGGAGTTCCAAGCAGATGGAATTACACATGCAAATACCTAGAAGGGAATAAAAGAACATGGCACACAGGAGAGTGGAAAATAACACTGAGATGCTCAGGGGACTGGTCAGATCTACCAAGGGAGTATGAGACAATCATTTATGCTGTTGTATAGAAGAGAGCTGCACAGTTGATCTAATCCCAGTTCAGGATCCCTGTGGAGTCCTAGAAATGCCAGCGCAAAACCCTCCTCTCCTAAATTGGCGCAAGATTCTTCATCCTGTGACCAGAAGAGGTTGCTGCTCTGTTGTTGCTTATCACCTTTCTTATTCCCTTTGAAACACATAATATCACTGACATATACTATTGGTTTCCCAACCAACATTCTCCACTTTCTCTCGTGCTAGCAGACTCCTTGATATTCACCTTCCTGGAGTTGGTCTGCCCTCCCAGAAGCCTGAGCCCTTCCCCAGCCCAGAGGGATGAATTGTAAATAATCTAAATCCTTACAGATCTACTCCAAGTGATTTTCATGCAATGTTTATGATTAGATGAGAGGAGGGCTATAGGTTTTCTTAAGAAAGGATACAAAATGCAAATTTATATACTCTATTTTGAAGGTTGCCAACCTGTGTAGGAGGAATGCATAACATGCTGAAGATGACAAAGAACAAAGAGGAGATAGTCTTAGTCCTTGAAGTTATACTTGAAGCAACCAGCCCTCGAACGTCTTACCTCTGAATTTTGCGTTACTTATTGAAGTGACTTCTATTTGATTGTCTAGCACTTGTACCTTGAACATCCTATATAATGTCATGTGAGTGATCATCTAGTCCCAATCATTCATCAGAAAGAAAAGAAACTTAGATCTCCAGCAGGTGAGTGAGAGGTCTGTCCTTCTCTCCATAGATAGGGAGCCATGAACAGAATACTTTAACTTCATGGCCATTCTATTTTTTGCCCCCATTATGTCATGTCTATTCCTGTGGTCGATGGTTGCTGGTTTCTCAGGATGAAAACATTACACTTGCACTGTCTAAATTTATACACCCAATAAATTTATGCCAAGAAAGCTGGGTAAGATCGTAGAGAAAAATCTTTCCTGATAACTTGACCCTTCAGTATCTTTAGTTGGGTATATGGAAATGTTTATTGTCCTACTCCTTAGAAGATGCTCTGTATTCTGATACCATTTATTCACCATATATCTATTTTGCTAGCACTGGAGATAGCATGATGGGTAAAACAGATTTCATCATGGACTTATGAACTTAAAATATCACTATTCTCCTTCTGCTACTAAAAAACTGAAACTTCATCTCAAAAAGACAGGAATCTCAAGGTCAGCAAACAAATGAAGAAGGAAAAGAAATACATCTAAGGAAAGGGGACAAAGTCTATTTGTTCTGGGCCAGATGGCTGAGTGGGGAGACAAAAAGGCTAAAGAACTGGTCCCTTCTGATGTGGCTTTGTCCCTGAGAAACCATGGGGAGAGGAGACTGAAAAGTTGCTTTTTCTTGCTAGGGCTTGTTGGCTCCTCTGGGACATGGATAATTTGGCTCCTTTTGAAGCATTTGAGAAATAATGCAGCCTTAAGCTTAGCTGGGAATGGACATGCCCCAATCCCTGGAAGAAAAGAACAGAATGACCACCAGGGGCAGAATCCCAAGGGGACTCTTGCAATAGGCTCCCAGTTTAAGGTAAACAAGATAGAAATTTCATTTGGGAACTACTTCTCTTGAGACTGCAGATGGCCCTGCAGCTCCATTCATGGGTTGAATGTGTCCTAAGACCTTCAAGGAAACTCGCATTCCCTTCCTCTATGAGCCTGGAAGGAATGGTTACGGCCAGAGCACTGCTTGAGACCATCTCAATCTCAAGATTGATCTAGATAAAATCTCTAAAAACTACCTCTTAGAAAATTGACAAAGCTTTGCTTTTGGCTCAATCTAGTCTCTTGATAATTCAGAAATGTATGACAGCCTTCTTAAACCTCTCTACTGAGAAATAAGATGAGATATCTACCTAGACCAAGACCTGGACAAAAATAAGATGTTATTTCAGCTCCAGGACACTGTGAAATAGTATATAAATCCTCTGCTCCCAAGTTAACATTTTAGTAAGGATTAGGTTAAATGATAATAACTCCAAGAGCACCCTTAAAAAAGAAGTCATTAAAGAGAAGCCTGAATATAGAGAGGAGGATAGCGGAATACACATGCCTTGCTTTGTAGATCAAGATGGAAGTAAGTTGGAGTATATTCTGGTCTGACTGCATGTTGTAGAGGTAAACAGGGAAGATTTGGAACCAGGCTACTAAGACACTAACTAGTGTTGTGACATGGACAAAGTCCCTAGCATCTGTATCTTTGAGTTTCATCATCTCTAACAGGGATTGATGGCTGTCAATATCTCCTAGACAGTCTGTGAGCATTAAATGAGTTAGTAGATGGAAAACACTAAAAACATTGCCATGCATATAATAAGCACATCGTAACTGTTAGTGTTAGTGGGATAACATTTTTTTCCCTCTTTTCTTCCTACCATTGTATCTCTAAGTTACTATCTTTATGTGGCACTATTCAAACCTTTCTTCAGAAGGGTAAGGCTAAGGGATTCATCTCAATTTACTCTGCTTTGCAATAGCTCTGGTCTTGGTGTCTGGAGCAGATGAAGGTATCAGTTATGCTAAATGCAGGAGTACTTTCTGATCTCTAGGAGGTACTAAGCAAATATTTGTAGAATATTTGTAGAATGGACCAAGCTACCACCATCCTGATGAAACAAAACTGGAAATTGCTGAAACTATAACAAGGAAATAAAACTGACTTTATGTTCAAACCTTGAAAGGCAAGATAACTGGAGATCCTCTTCTAATCTCTCATGATTTTTGTTTTTATTTATTCATTTGTGGAGAACCTTGGAAGAAAAAGACTGGAAATGAAAGGAAGCAAAGCCATGACATTTTAGGAAGGGTAAAGGAAGTGAGGTCACATGTATTGAGTCCCACCAATATGCTAGGTAGTGAGCTAAGCACATTTTACTTTACTTCTGATGCCAATCCTATCAGATAGGTATTATCATCCATACCACACAGGTTCAGCTTCTTGACTGAGGTCATTCACTGTTGAGTTGCAGGGTCAAGACTTAGTTCCAGATGTGTTTGACTTCAAAGCCCTCAAACCTTCTGATCTACATTAATAACAGAGAATTCTTTCAATTCTTCTCAATAAACTGGAGAATATTCATGTTCAACAGTTAGACTGAATGGCAAGAGGACTGAATATCTCCTTCCCTTTTCCTTAAAGATTGAATCCGGACTTTTCCAAACCTGAAAGCTCCCTCTTCCGTCCCACACTACCCACTTCCCAGCCAGTAAAAATCTACCTATTCCATCAACTGTTTGTGCCAGTAATTACTCCCACTTCATCAACCATATATTCTTTAAAGTTATGAGAAAAAAACACTGAATGCATTTTTAACCTGCAAGGTTTCTCTGTCTTCCAAGACAGGCTCTGAATTCTGTTAGCCATCGTTGCTATTGATAAATACTTCCAACCCCAGCTCATGTCTGACCTCCGCACTCCTCAGTGCCATTGATTAGCGAACTGGGGGAAGCTTCAATCTAGTTCAGCTTCTAGTTTGCCAAGAAATGCCAAGTTAGAGTGGGCAAAGCTTCCTCAAAATACAGTGCTTGTCCTGAGACCTTCTTCTAGGGTCTTTCAACCATTTCCTCAAATGATGGCACCATTTGGCTTTGTCTTCTGGTCTAAAACCAGGAACCTGGTTTATATCTTGTTTGCTTACCATCCTATATCATTAAAAAACGACTGGTCATTTAGAATTCTGTCCTTAGGAGTCCCCTACATGCTATATAGATTCAAAGTGGTTCAGTCCAAGATGAGCAAGAGCTGCCTATGGGAATGCCAGCTCCCTTATCCAGGAGGAGCTAATATCCCGAACTAATAGAAGCTTGGTGAAGGTAGTAACATCTCCACTTTGAGTGGCAGTATGACCTTGGACCACCTACCTCCACCTCAACACACTTACCGTTGGCTGGTTTAGCAGCATTTTTTCTCATGCTTTACTTTTGCAAGACATTTATGTAACATAAATGTATATATTAAAGAGCGATGCCTAACATTAAATATTGGGTAGGGGATAAATTGGTAAATTCATCTTTTTGTTTAATTGCTCTTCCTGTGTGGCTCCTATAGGAAGGAGTCACAGAAATAGTCACTATTTGACTTTATAGGTTTTTCTTATTTCACCATACAACATTGCACTTGGTGCCTGTCTCCTGCAAAGGGTCACAGTAAACCCCCAGCACTTGGACCAGGCCCCCTCATTCTGTGTGTCATTATCAGAACTCTGGCTGCCAGATTCCAAATGCTGCTTCTATTTACATTTTCGCATCCAGTTTCCTCACCTCTTCAAGTGTGGTCCAGCATACACTTATCCTGTTGTTGGGGAATATTTAAGTGTAATATGTAGAAAACTACAATATCAAGAACTGTGCTGGCAACTCTATGGGGTGTTGAGAAAATTTGCCTGAATACTTCAAAATTTTTGTGGTTATTTTACACACTGTCAACACCAATGCTCGGTTTCTAACGGTTGCTTTTCTTCCTTCAAGCTGGAATAAATTCTCCCAGACGCTCATTGGGGCACCACTCCTTGCTTTTTTCCCTCTTTGTAGTGTTCCTGCTGTCACTATAGGGTTTATTTTATACAGGATACACAGACTTATCTGCTCATTTAGGCCACTTCTTAATTCCCGTTACTCTGTATTCTTTTCCATAACCTCCCTGTACCAATTATTTCCAGAGGGACTCACCCCTAACCAAAGTCAAGACAGGCTCCTTTTACATTGCATTCCAAGGTAAAACTATCGAATTTGACCTGACTTGGTATCTCTTAACTTTTGCCCTTGGCATCCAGACAATTCTTCGACTCTCAGGATACTTGCTGCTGACTTCCTGTCTGTATGAATGCACTTGGGGAGTTTCTTGCCTGCTTCTTTCTCCTCCCAGAGCTTCCTGCTCCCTTTCCATGCCGAGCAATTATTCTTATTAATTATTCCAGCTAGCAGTAATTATCAGCAGTACATGCCCCAAGCCACATTAATAACAGAAATCTCTAGGACACTGAGGAATCAGCTGGGAGGCCCTCTCTGCCTCTTGATTTGCCAGGCAGTGCAAGCTATGCTTTCTGCTGTACCTATACCCCTTCCCACCATGCCTCTGCTTTGCTCTGACTGGTCCCCAGTTGCCACATTCTCCAGCCCTGTTTGATGGTGTGATAAAACAAGGCAGTGTAATCTGGACCTGTGTGGCCTAAGCTCCATGTGACTTTGGGAACATGTGAGGTATCTGAACCTGGCAAATGGAAAGCTGTTCTTAAGTAGTCTTCAAAATTGGATCCAAAACAGTCCATTAACCCTTCCACCTTTATTTGCAACAGTCTGTAATTTGTAAGTGTTCTTACCCTTTGCTCAGTTGTCTTAGCTGTAATTTGTAAATATTTTAAAATCCCAACAGCAGGTCCTTGGTGTATTTAAAATGATGCTTTTGTTTTACTGAAAAAAAAAAATTGAATCAGTTCTGTTTGCATGAAAGTACAGCAAAATTAAATAATTAAGGCAATTCTTTCATTTCTACAAGGATAACTGTGAATGACAGCCTTCTGAAAACTGTAGATCTGATCCGATCCACCAAAATATCTTGGAAGAAAAAGTATGTGACTAGGAACAGAGAAGAACAGCTAGGATCAGTTTAGCACAAAGTAGAGTTCTTCCCAAAGTAACTTTGCGAACCAAAATGAATGTGTGTGCTTGAGAAACAAGATGCTGCGTTTCCACTTAACATACTTCCTTAGAGCAATTTGGAAACCATCTGCCCATTGGAACCTTCTTTTTTTAGCCCAAAACAACAAAGTTTGAAACACTTGGATATAGTGTCAACTCTGACTTACTACAATTGCAAACCATCAGCAAGTTTCCTGAGAGGTTGCAATGCAAGGTGCTAATTTGCAGATGTTATAGCAAAGATTTTATTACTAAACCACTATAGACCACATGTGGCAATGGCAAGAATCAGGTGGAAAAGAGAAAAATTTCAGCGTTGTCAAAACAGTGCTTCTATTAGTTGTTGCCAAGTGAACAACAAAAGAGATACAGAGTTGGTTGCTTTTTGTTTTTTTTTTTAAGGATGGGGTAAGACAAGAAGGTACATATGAAGCTATTTGGAAAATATAACATTTTGAGTGACACTATTTCACTTAATGATACTTCAAAGTGTAAAAGTCATAGGAAGTATGTTCTGTGCCGACTAGCTTCCAGCATGAAATACCGACGCATAATTGTTGAGGGCAGTGGTAAAAATTCAGTCCTTTGCAAATTTATTTAATTTAAATAAGCTTCCCCAACATTGGGGGAATGTGTTCTCTCAGTGTGCTTCATTAGTGTAGCTTACACCACAAAACTGGCTGTATTGAGAAAGATTGCACCATTATCAAATAATTAGGAATGCCTTAGCAGGTGCATACACTTACCTTAGTAATTAAACCCTTGTTAAAACACCAAAATCCAGAGACTTTAAATGGTTACAGCATCCCTAAGGAGGTAGCCCAGAAAGTGATTCTATAAGATAGTGTCATTTGGGAACAGAGATATTGAGCAGAGTCTCTTTTCCTCTTGGGATGCTTACCAAGCACATCTGTGCACATCATGAGATGCAATAAAAATCGCGATGACAATGCTAGACAAACACTCCTGCACAAGATACTGGGCAGATCCAGCACCATCGACTTGGAAGCAGACACTGTGGAACTGGGCTTTGTGCTGCCATTGTTTCAAGCATGGATCATGAGACAAAGAGGAAATAAAGAGGAAAAATCTCTGAAATAGCCCTTTACCTTAGGGAGAAAAGGACAGCAGGTACAAATATCTCATCAAATGCCTTCATGAAACTCAATTCCGAAGTTTTTCTTTGAAAAAATGTAAGGGTTGGAGAGCTTTTCTTGCCCCATTGGCTTATGAGGTATAGTACACCCATGTAAATATGACAAGCAGCCACCAATAAGCCAACATGCAAAAGCAGTTCCTGACAATCTTGCTGCCAGCAGTGTTAGTTATCCGTATAATTACAAATTAGATCTATTTATTGGGGTATGGCTGCCTATGCAAGAGCTTGCCTTCCATATATAAATACAATTGTGATAAATCTGGACTCAACAGCCATGGGGCATTCTGAAGATGATATCTAGGGGTTGCCATGACAACTCCTGAGCATTCCTGCTGTCTTTTAATGGTGGAGTTCCTAGGTAAAGCCTGGAAGGTATCTGAAATAAATCATCAAAAGGTAGGACAGCTGGAACTGGTCCATGGAAGAAATCCAAGTATGTGAGTCCATAAGTCCTGTAGTAAGGAGGTTGTCATTGGAGGACAAATTTCGATCACTTTGTGGAATTTAGGCTGATTGTCTGAAGCAATAGGATTTTTATGGAACTCAGTATTTCTGGGACTGAGGTTCTATAGTTGATATCTAAGGCCTTCATCAACCATGATGTACTGCTTTATTACTGGGATCGAAAAATTCTATATTCCTGAGACATGCACAGGTCACAGGAGCTCTATGGACCCAGTAATATGGCAAAAAGTATTATCAGTCCCACAATAACCCTCTGTGTGACTGTCTTCATGGTAGAGAACACTATTGACCTTGGAGGCCTTACAACACCAGCAGAGGGGTTAGGACACTAATTATCTTGCTAATTCTTGTTCTGAGAGTCATAAAACTAGATTGTTGTCAAACCATTCATTTGCTCTGAGACCTTGGAGAAATCACTATAGTCAGTTTCCACATGTGTACAGAGGGCCTAATAGCTTGAGTTAAATTGTTAATTGTGAGAACTGAATAAAATAACAAATGTGTGAAAAATTCCTGGCACCTAACAAACACCCAGGAATATTTTTCTTCCTTCATTCTTATTCATAAAATTACAAAATATGATATAAATGTGAGATACATTATATTATTGCTCAAATCTAGAATCTGGATTATAGGCATTTCATGGTGACTTGATTACATGGATAGATCAGTACAGCCAGTCCAGCTTTCATGGTTCATAATAATATAACTTTTCAAAGGACATGGGGAAGTGGCAGTTGTCCTATCGACAATATCTGCCAGCACATGGATGTCATGTGATATTAAATGATAAACAGGTGAGAAGACCAGAATATTTGAATCTTCCATATCTTCATTCTATAAATTTAGGATGGTGGTTATGTTCCTTTACTCTGAAGTGAAAGAAAATTCAAGGTAGCAAAAGATTACTGTTGTTTGAAATTATGTCCGAACTGTAACTGTGTAGGGGATGTTTCTAACAAATTAGTTCATCTACTAAAGCATTATTTTCATCTGTAAAATAACACATCTGTTAGAGCTATTTGTTATATTTTTAAACTTTTCCTTGAAGTATAACATATTTAGAAAAGTGCATGAATCATAAGTAGGCATATAGCTTGATGAATTTTTACTGACAGCACTGTTACATTTTAATGTCTCTTAAATGTACCCAAAATGAGTTACTATTTTTTGTCTTTGAATATGTTGTATCAAATTTTAAAATTCAAGCATTACAGAGCTTTTATTCCTTTTCCTTTTAAAAATATTTGATAAACATACAATAGCTTTGACAGTTTACTAATTTGGAGTTCTCAAAACTTTAACAAATATATAGATCTATGCAACTACTGCTACAATCAGTTACACCCCCGTTCCCCTTATCTCCCAGACCCCTCCCCTACCAAGTTTTCCTCAGCTAATATCTTTGTAACGGACTGACAGTAACAATTGATCTGTTCTCTGTCCTGCAGTTTTGTCCTTTCAAGAATGTCCTAATATACATGGAATCAAATAGCATGAGACCGTCTGAGTCAGACTTCTACTTTGTATAAAAATTTTGTAATTCACCTATCTCATCACAATGTATAAATAGGTCACTCATTTTTTATTGCTGTGTAGTATTCCATTCTAAAGATGTAACATAGCTTGTTTATCTATTTACCCATCAGAGAACTTTTGGGAATAGTCAATTTAGGATGACTATAAATAGAGCTATAAACATTTAAATGTATGTTTTTTTGTGTGAACATAAGTTTTCATTTTATTGGGGTAAATGTAAAGGAGTGAGATTGCTGAGTATATCCACTTAATATATCTATTAGATCCACCTAGAATTTCAGTTTGCATCATTTTTTTTGACATCAGTCAAAAATTTATTTGTTTTAAATAGACGAAAGAAGGGAGAGGAGAAAGCATTATTAAGAAAGAAGAGGGAAAAATTATTTATTTTTTACTTATTTTTGTGTGTTTCCCCTGGCTCTTGGTCTCAAACCCAGGTCATTATGCTTTCCAGGGTCCATGTCCCAGTTGCTGACTTAGCACCCAAGGCCCCAAGATATATTGACAGTCAACATTATCTAGGTTATTAAACTGTTTCCTTTTTTAGAATAGGCAGAAATTCTGATTTTGAAGGGAGAAATGATCTCTTATAAACCTCAGATCAGAAAAAAAACATTTCATAACTTTCTATTTTGTTTTTAATTAGGTAACTTTCTTTCTCAGTTTTTATAAACAAAATAGACTTTTTTTAATTCACTAATTGAAAATATTCCTCTATAAATTTGAAAGTAAAATGCGAACATTAATAGACTGTGTCCTTAATGCTTTCAGTATAGTATCTCTTAAGAATTGAAAGTTCTCTTATTAACTACAATAGCATTACTATGTCCAGGAAATGAAGGTTAATTTAAGATTGGTGGTTTTTTTCTCTCAACATTTCAAAGTGTTGTTCCACTCTCCTGTTGTTTGAACAGTTTTTGAGAAGTCTGATATCATTCTTATTTTTGCTCCTCTATAGGTAATGTATTTCCTTCCTCTGGTTTCTTCCAATTTTTTTCTTTATCTTTGATTTTCTATAGATTGAAAGTGATATGTATAGGTGTGTTTTTTCAGAATTTAGTGTTCTCTGGATCTGTGGTTTGGTGTCTGACAGTAATTTCTCGATATTCCATTTCTGCTGTTGTCCCACAGTTTCTGGATAGCCTGTACCTGTAAATGTTTCCATCTTTGTTCTCTTTGATTTTCAGTTTTTGAGAGTTCTATTGGTAGAGACTCCACCTCTGAGATTCTTTTCTCAATTGTGTCTAGTCTACTAATATGTCCATCAAGGGTACTCTTCAATTCTATAAGTGTTTTAGTTTTTAATCTCCAGTGCTTCTCTTTGATTTATCCTTAGAATTTCCACCTTTGCTTTCATAATCCATCTGTTCTTGCATGCTGCCTGCTGTATCCATTAGAGCTTTAGCATACAAATCATAGCTGTTTTTAATTCCCAGTCTGATCATTCCAATATCCCTATTGTTTTTGAGTCTGGTTCTGATCTAGCACCAACTCTTCAAACTGTTATTTGCTTTCTGTATATCTTAAAACTTTTTACCTGGTAGCCAGACATGATGTACTGGGTAAAAGGAACAGTTTTAAGTAGGTCTTTAGTAATGTGTTGGTGAGGGTTGGGAAAAAAAGCAGCAGCCTATAGTCCATTGATTAGATCTCTTGAGTTTTAATGAGTCTGTGCTTTTGGGCTGGGAACTCCACAAGTGCTCTCAGCACCTCCTGCTCCTCCAAAGTGGTAGAGGATGGCTAGGAGGGATTGAAGTCGAGTATTTCCCTTTCCCAAATAGGCTAACCTCTGATAAAAACTCCAGTAGATTAGACTCTGGTTAGCTGGTTTGTTTCTCCCATGGTCAGACCTTGTTAAGAACAATACTCTATAATGTATTTGAAAATGGTTCTTTTTCTCCTCACTCTGCTGAAAAAATGAAGTGGGTTTTCTCTGTTATACACTGTAAAAACCTGGTTGAACTCCTGAAGGTTAAATGCAAAAAAGTGTGGCAATTCCCTTATAACTGGGACCTCCCCTGGTGTTTATGGCTCTC
The DNA here is from genome assembly GCA_004363575.1 of Solenodon paradoxus. Taxonomy (NCBI): domain Eukaryota; kingdom Metazoa; phylum Chordata; class Mammalia; order Eulipotyphla; family Solenodontidae; genus Solenodon; species Solenodon paradoxus. Next base: position 474,770 of record RJWH01000702.1, read on the forward strand.
AGACTTGTCCACACAGCCTCCAGCAATCAGTCAACCACATTCAGGTTTTCCTGCCCTTGCATTCATTTTCACAGAGGTGTCTGTGCCTTGGTTTTCTGCTCCCTGAAGTATAATTCTCTGGATCCACTTGTCTGCCTCTCCAATTTGGGGGTAATAGTTTTTCCTGTGATATCCTTTCATGTACAGGTCTAAGAAAAATTGTTCATTTTTCAGTAAGATCAGCTTCTCCCTTGTTAGGGTGGTGTTTGGACTGGTGACTTTCAAAGAACTTACCTGCCAGAGACCAAAAGCCAGAAGTTCCTAAGATTGATTTTTATACGTCATATACATACAGATTTCTTCAGTTATCCCCAAATGACCTTTTTTCAGTCTTCAAAATTTTTAAATGCAATTCATATCACTCTTTACATTTTGTTGTTAAATCTCTGTAGTTTTCTTAAATTAGAGTAATCACCTCCTCCCCACCACTTTAGAATCCTGGTCAGTTGTATTACAGAATATCCCATATCCTAGATTTACTTCTCCATGTTTAGACCCAGGGTAGGCACATGACAAGAATATAATATGTGATATTACACACTTTGTATTGCATAGGGAAACATATATTGACTGTCTATGCTAAATTTGATTCTTGGTATCTCAATTTATCTCCATTTTTTTAAAAAATGCATTTTAACCATTGTAATATGTACTCTGTGATGATACTTTAAATCCGTGTGAATATTCTATTCCCCAAAAGTCATTCACCCAATGTTTTTAACATCCATTGACAATGCTTGTTTAAAATCACTTATATTAAGATTTGTAAAAATGGTGAATTTCTAATTCCATCATTCTTCTACATTTATTGAAAAAAATAGCTTACCCTTCCCATCATAATATCATAAATTCATGAACTATCTGTTTTATTTTTTCATTAGTCTCTGTTAATCCAATTGCTTCCAGTTCGACAAGTGAAGCGCCCTTCAAGCCAGTTCCTGTGGCTTCCTGTGTCTTTTTGATGTGATTTCATTAATCTATAAGCATTTTGTTTCTTTCTGGCACAATAAGTCGTCCCATGTTCACCTTGTACTTTCTCTGTCCCAGCTTTGGAATCAGCCTATGCTGGAATGTTATTTAGGGAGCAAGATCTGGATCACAAATAACATTTTTCAACATATTCATCAGGTAGTTTCCCTTACAAACTCTCCAAGCTAAACTCTTGTACATTCTTCCAAAGCTTGCTTCCCAGAGAAGCTCCATCCATTTTCAATTTCTTCTGTTCCCATTGCCATCACCCATTTCTCCCCTTACATTTATTTCAACAAAATCTTTCTATAGGTTTCCTTGCCTCCAGGCTCTTAATCCTCAAATGTACTGGAACATGGTTACAACATAATAAGTGGAAGAGTAGGCTCAAGAGTCATACATGCCAGAGTACAGATCTCAGTTCCATTACACTACCAACTGCATACTTCAAGTAAATTAGTGAGCTTTTCTGAACCTCACCTTCCTCATCTGAAAAGTAGAGTTGGGAGTACTTAATCCCAGGAAGTGAGAATTAGAAATAAGATGCCATCTCAGTTACTGGTCAATGAAACTAAAATGTGAAAATGCAGCACTGGTGCCACCTGACCAAAAATTATTAGTCCACAGAAGAAATTCGTCAAAGGAGAGAGAAGTTGGAAGTGACATCATGGGCAGCCTCTTCGTCTATGACCGGACACCTATTCTCTGACCCGATGTATATTAACACTTTCCTCATATAGCTCTTCTCAAGAAGCACAAAATTACTTATCATTTCTGCTTCTTTGAAAAGATATTTCCTAAATTCCATACTTCTCACCTCCATTTCATATTTATTTTTCTCTCCTCAGTAAAGCATTTAGAAAGTGCATTTTTCAGTCCTCGTCTACCTTCAACAACTCAATAAACTTTTGCTAAGATTACTGCTTACTTAAAAATTACCACAGCTAATTCCTATTTTTGTTTTATTTTACTTGACCATTCTCTGTTTTCTTCTAACTCTCTGACAATTCTCTCAAACTTTGCAGTTTATTCTTCTCCTGTTCAGCCCCCAAATGTCAGTATGTCCCCAAGGATGTGACCTTCAGTAACCTGGGTCTACTCATCTCACACTGGCCCTGGGTGACCTTTTCTGTACCCATGGCTTCAGGTTACTGCCTTTAGAGTACTAACTCCCACATCTGTATCTCTAATCCACAGCTATGCTGAACTCCTGACCGTTATTTCCACCATATCTCCTGAACATCTCTACTTGGATGACCCCTAAATAAATCGGTCACTGTGTCTAAACTGGACTCACCATCTTTTGTTGAAAATCTGCTTCCTGTAGCTTCAGTCAGCATCATCCACTCAGTCAGTCATACCAGAAACCGTGAACAGTCTGGAATTCCTCTTTATGGATACTGCTGACATCCTGAAGCGTCTCTCATTTTATGTGTCTCAAGAATCCCCTCTGAAAACCTTGTTATCCCTGCGGTTTCAGACTCTCTCACTTCCTGTCAGCCCCTCTGTTCTTTACACAGAAAGGAGATCTCAAAATTTGCCAAAAGGAGGTCTCTAAAACGCACTTCTGATTATGCCACAGCTTTTCTGGAAGTGCTTCAGTTTCCCACAATGGATCAAGTTCAAATTTATTAGCCAAGGCCTTGTAAGACCCTAATAACCATCGTCATCCTCTTCTACATGAGCCTTTTATTCTACCTATCAGAATTTTGTTTAACTTGGTGCCTTCTCATGTGCTAGTCCTTCCACAGAATATCCTCCTTACATCTGCTTCTGTTTGTTTAGTGAATTATTAATATAACCCTTTAAATTTGCAAATCAGACCATCTTACACAGATACTTGTGTTCTTTCCAGTCATTGACTATTCACCTAATATTTGTTTCCAGAACCTGGACTCTGATTTTCCTCACACAACTGACTTCTTACTGTCTTTTAGGTCCTACTGTATGTCTCAAAGAGAACTTTTTGGTTCCAGCTACTACCAGTTCCTTCTACGAACTTTGGAGTGGAACTTGAGTTTGAAAGCAGCCTCTGTCACTTGCTAACTGGGTGATTCTGAGTAAATTTATTAACCTCTCCTTGCCTCAGTTTCCTTATCCATAAAATGAGGGTGAAAATGTCTTCCTCACAGAGTTATTGTTAATTATAAGCAAAACTAAAGCCTGATTCATGGTAATTGTTTAACATATTAAGTCAGTAAGTGTTTTTAAAATAGTGGCTAAAAATATTTGTATGTTGTTGAACACCACTGTCAACACAGTTAGAGTACTTGTACTGTGTAACTTCAAAACTTCAAGAGATCTTTATTTCCTACAGCACTAAAAATACAAAACACACATTCCAAAAAATATATACTCAAACTAAACATTTAGAAAACATAAAACTCCAATGTTAAAAGGAATTTTCAGCCTGGTTCTAAATTTTCTGTCTTTATCCTCAACTACTCTCCTTCACAAACTGCTTTTAGTCAACCTAACTCTCTTTGAGATCTCATGCCTCTGTCTTTGTTTCCATGTCATATCTAGACCTGTAGCAATCCTAATCAACCTGTACTGCTTTCTTATTACTCTTTCTTCATCTCTCAGATAAAATCCCACATGATTACCAAAATTGAAAATATCTCTTCTTGTTATAAAATGTGCAATTCATCATCTTGAATGTCAAAGGAACTTCAAACTCAATGAAATAGAATCTACCGTCTTTCCCAAGAGATCTGGTTTCTCCCATTACAAATCTCATTGAGGATAACATCATCCATTTGGAAGTTTGATCTGAAATCTGAGAGTCAGTCGGGGCTTCTTTTTTGTCACCCCCCCAATCATTCACTGAATCTTGAGGAGTTCACTTTTGAAACTACTTAAATCGCTTCTTAACCATTTTGTTTTTCCAAACGTCGCTTTTGCTCCATTATGATTGCTGTGGCAGACTCATCTTCCGCCATCTCTTCCTTCACCATGGAAAAACCTTAACTCTTGGCTCCCTTCCCTGCTTTTCACCTGAGGTCTGCAGAACATTTGTTATGGAATGGAACTCAGGTCGTCTCTCTCAAGTTCCCTGTTCAAGACCCATCAGTGGCCCATTATCTTCAGAACTGAACCATGTTCCTTAGTGGACACACAGGGTCACTGCTATCTCATTTTTTCTCAGAAAACATTTATTCCCCAATACCTCCCAAATCACACTGTTCATACTATTTCCTCTGCCTAGATAGATGTCTTCATTACTTTCAAACAGCTCACCTCAAAAATAAAGTTATTGGCCCATTTTTCCTTTTATTTAGGAAACTCAAATAAGCAAAATGAAAAACATAAAAAGAATTTCATATCATCACCTAGGATTGAACAATACTGACACTTTTCTATACCTAAGTGTAATTTCCATAAAAGTGGAAATATGTTCTACCTATTGTTTTATAGTTCAATTATTTTTATTTAATCATAAATCATTATTAATTTCCCACATCCTCTAATATTATGGTTCAATATTACATTAGCATGGCTATGTCAAAGTTTACTGTGTAGCAGAAATGTGATTATTTAATTGATCCCCTCTTGTTGGATATTTACATTACTTCTATTTTTACATAGTTACAGGCACTACTGTGATGAATATCTTTAATGATGAAATTGCTTGGACATGAATTTTTATTTCCTTTATGTAAATTCCTGGAGATGTCTTTCCTGAATCAAAAGATATATATCATTTTAAGAATTTTGATGCAAATTGTTAAACTTTTCTCAAAAAGGTTATAGCAATCATTAACACTTTCCAATTTAGAGTGTAAAATAAGGATTTTGTTTTAATTTTTGTTTCTTTTTAGTGAGGTTAAATATTTACTTATATTTGGTAATCATTTATAATTAATTTATATATGATTTATATATAAACAATAATCCATAATTCTTCTATGAATTTCTTTTTAATGTTTTTCCCCATTTTTCTATTGGCATGTTTAGCTTTTAAAATTACTAAAATAATTTTATAACATTAACACTATCATGTGCTGAAAATATTTTCTCAGATTATTGCTTTCCTTCCCATTTTATTTGTAGTATTTTGAATGCTGGAAACTATGGGGTATCATCACCAAATATTCAGACTGCCTGTGCTTGAACCCAACTCTAAGGCTCACAAGTTGTATAAACTCAGACAAATTATCTATCAACTATGATCTTCAGTCTTCTTTATTGGTAAAATAGAAGTCATACTAGTGTCGCCTTATAGAATTGTTGAGTTAATATATGGTCATTGTTTAGAATAATATTCAGCACAATAATGCTATGTGATAGCTAAGTTAGATCAATAATATTCAACTCAGGAGTCATTTTATCAGGAAACCATTTCTGAACCCCTAATTGAGTAAGATGCTACTCATCCGTAGCATTTTTCTTACTACCACTAATTTTGTAGCGATATAGTTACATGACAGTCTTCCTCAACAGACTGGAAACTCATGTAATGGTTGCAGATAGTATCTTATTGTATTGTCATACTCATCATAGGTCTCTTTAGGTATAAATTCAGAAATCATCTGTGGACTGAACTCTTTAGAATCACTCTGATGGCATATATCTTGCATTGCTTTGAACTGTTACATGTGCACTTAATTAATTCTCCAAGTAGAGCACGTATTTCTTGAGAGCAAATACTCATACTATTTTCTCTACCAGATCAAATTCTCAGTATGACGTATTTAGGTGCTCCATAAATAGGGGCTCACAAGAAAGAGAAGTTGAGAGACAAGAGGGGGGATGTTAGAAAAATAAATAAAGGAAGAAAGAGCAGCTTTTACATAAGCAAAATAATTCTTAGACTTATGCAGGTCCTTGAATTCCGTCTTAGAGTTTCATGCCTATGGTTACTGAATCTAATCTAGCCAAATCAATGATCAATCTTCTGAGCCAAACAGGAGATAAAAGCCAGAAACCCATCTCTAATAAACTGTGACATATACTGTGTCATCTTTTTCACTTACACGATCTTGCTCCTGAAAACTCCATCCTTACTTCCTTGTGTAGAAGCTTTCCATTGAATCCCAAGGGCTTTCTTGAGCCCGAGAGCCTGCAGATGGCTCATACCTCACCCAAGTTGAAAGACCTTCAGGGTACAGTGATCCAGAACATTGATTACATTCATGGTTTCAAGTTCATTCCTGATCTGAGTCAAAACACATGCCAGTATAGACAACCAGGCTTGTTCTATTGAAAATATATAGTCTATAATCAAGGAGTTTTCATAATTGTGACAGCTAAATTGTTCAAAAGTTTATCTTAAGTGATGACATTTTTCACACTTTGACTATCTTGGTAGCTAAAGTTTGCACTTATGATTGAAGCGCATGATTATTTCTACAGCCCATTTGTTTATTCACTTAACAAGCCATTCAACAAACATGTACGTGTCTGTGAGATACACTACGGAGTCCACCATCTACCTTGGAATCTCAGGATACTGGTGGCCGATTAGATTATGATAATTAGAATGTGCTTTTGTAAGCTTTTTATGAGAGATATATTCTAGTTATGTTCTAAGTTACTGGATAAAGAGGAAAAGTGTATCAATTATTCAGAGCTGAGAAGGGGAGGTCATGGAAAGTTTCTTGGAGATGAAGCTAGACTGAATTTGGAGAAAACAGTCATTCATGCATTTAATGAGTGTTTTCTAGCGTTAATAAAAAGGGTACATCCATCTAGGTGTGGGTGCTTTATGTCAGTAGGGATAAGAGAAGGTTCCTAAACACATAGGCCTGATTATTAAAACATCAAAAGAAGATATGTGGAAAAACAAAGTAAGCAGATGTGATAGTGACATGAAGCAGATCACTAATGGCCAATATATGAGCCCATTCAATTTCAAGCTAAATGCTAACTGAGCACACATATGCACAAGCACTCTGCTCATCACCAAGAGCCTCACCTGGGGTAGTAACTATGGGAATGCGAAGCAGAAAATGCAAGTGACAAGTGCTATGAAAGAAGACTCAGCATGGCTTCATGTGCAGGTGGTGGAGATATAGGTATAAATGGAAGAATTCTGATAGTTCAAATAAGCATAGGAAAGCTGAGAGAGGCTGTTTTGAAGGAGAAGGAGTTGAGTGCTGGAATAAAACAGGGTCTGACTTATGAGACATTCAGTAAATGTGAAATAAATGAATGGACACAGTAGATAGATGGGTGGACAGATAGTTGGATGGGTGGGTGGATGGGTGGATGAATGATATGGTGATAAGTGATTCAGAGAAATCAAAGTACTCACCACTTCTTCATTTCTATCCTATCTTGACCCAATGGTGGGCAAAACAAGAAAAAAAATATATTTATTCCTTGATGCATTTTTCTTCTACTAAATTACTGGGAAATAATTATACTTTTCTCCTAGGGCCTAGCACCATGACTGACTACTTGTTTTGTAAATGTATATTTGTTGGTTGCATACTCTAAATACATTCCTCTCTGTAAGCCACAATTTTACTGCACTGTTATGCTTCTATGATTTTCTGTTGGCAGAGTAAGTGAAGCGCTCACTTTTCACCCCTGATACACCACTGATTCTTTCCCTCTTCACTGACCAGTGGTACTGCTCCCTGTGATTTAATCTCCTAGGCATAGGAAACTGGTTGCCAAAACTAAGAAGCTGTATTCATCAGACAGCCTATGTTAGGAATAGAAGGAAATCATTTAGAAACTGCCAATACACACAATCTGAAGTGCACAAATTATTAGGTTAGGATGAACATCAAGCTTATCAGAGATTATAGTAGCCCTACATAATTGGACCAAATTGTGGTTTATTAAGCTAGCTGTTATTCTAACTCCTGTTAGCACAGCTATAGTTAAGGTCTGTCAGTTTTTCCATTATAAGACCCTGTTACAGAGGCTTATAACTGCCATGGAAATTCACTGCTGCCTGAAACTTGACACATTAGAGTGCTTGTAGCCTTTGGGTATATTTTGAAAATAAGAATAAAATAAAAATGACGGGGTTATTTCATTGAGATATGTGGCCTCAGCTTGCTAGTCTATGAGGAGTTTGTAACAAGCCGACTTTAGCCAGGCAGTGGACAGTAAGTTGACATGATAGATAGAAACACTTACACATTTTCCTCGTTGTCATTATGCTCCCTCTTGTCAGTAATCTCCTTGTTAAAGAGTGAGCTTGACATGATGGACTATAATGGCCCCACTACAGTTATCATTGCCCATCACAGGGTAACCCAAGTTTCAGAAAGTCCTATACATTGTACATAATTGACTGTATGAAAGGTCGTGGAAGTGTTTTTGGTAGAGCAGAGATCCAGTCAAATGTCTGTCTAATCAATTCTGTGGATAGCTACAGAATTTGTGGGTGTCATATTGCAATCACTTTTTGGACCTTAGTTTCTGTGGACAGTAATGAGCAACTATTTTCTCTTAAATACTTTGCTTGCAATTATGAGAGGCTGCCGGCAGCCTATCTGTGGTACTCTGGTCACCTGTGTTCCAGATCAGAGGTTTTCCCATAGGAGAGGGGAACAGAAGAAATAACCAGAACATCTTTCAACTCCTAACCTTAATATGAAATAAATTTGATGCACAACTAAAATGTCAAGAAATGAGCACCTAAGCAAAAGTGGGCAGCTAAGCATGGTAACTATTATACTACCTAACTAACCTTGAACCTTTCTGGGGTCATAAGCAGTCATCTATTAAGACATTGTTCTAGGATGGTATTAAGAACTTGGGCTCTGATGTCAGATGCTTGGGCTTACCCATTTCCTATCAAGGATATGCTGATTCTGACTATGGGCAAGTTCTTAAACTACTAAAAGTTTCTGGTCCTCTCTCCTGATCTCTAAAATTGGAGTTATACTAATACTATCTCATAGGATTGTTATGAGAGTTATTTAAGAAAATATGCATCAAGGGTTTAAAGCATGAATTCCAAACCTTTTGATACTGTTCCTTATCAATTAAAAATTTGACATATATATTTAATATATATTTCTACATTTATACATTAAGTCATATACCACTAAAATATTATGTGCATTCTAAAATATACACAAAAACAGAAATTTTAAGTAATTGAATAATTTAAAAAATATTTCTGTATCGATATTACTGGATACATTTTTGCACTCAGGGAAAATGATTACTATACTTAAATATTATTTTATATTATACTGAATTAATATTTTTATGAATGTGTTGTGATTATTTTTAAAATCTTGCTTTACTACAACGATATTGTTTGGATATCTGTTTGTACTTTGTTTTGGTGATCATCATAGCTTGAAATACACTTCACTAAAATATGAGTATCGAAACAAAAGACAAATTTCTGGCTACACTTATTAACATTTACAGACTATACAGCAGTTATGAAAAGATTTTTGCTGATACTCAGTCAATGTCCATATTCTCTGATTTCAGCTACTTTTGAAAAATTCTGAAATTGTTATTTTTTACTGAACATGTTCAAAACACTGTGAAAATCTTAACTTGGAAGATTTATAAATGGGTAAGAATATTCTGTTTCTGAATTTGTCTCTAGATTTAACAGTTTTCATAGGTAACCAACAGGTAACATAGGTAACAATACCTTCAACCAAAAAAAATTGCAATGATGAAAACACTCCTGATATTCTTTTTCAAAGTGTTCTTTCCATATTAGAGAGTCTCTTTGCAAAATGCCCATTTTCTGTTATTGTTTATTCATATTTATCTGCCAGGTACAGATAAGTATAATGATTTTTTTCTTCAAAGAATGCTAGATGCCATATTATTGGCAGACAGCCAGATTTTATCACAGAAACAATGCCCAGCACATTTGGAACATATATTTTTGTTTGCAACATGTAACAATGTGTTATTAATATCAATAACTCTTATGATACATTTCCAGGAGATAACCTGAGAGCCTCTTAGTGGTACCAAACCTGTTTGCAGTTATACTTATATAGTCACAACAGTCTATAAATCTTCAACTCTTTAAAGAATCCAGCCTGTCACTCCACTTATCTTAGTTCATAGAAACAACATCAGGCTAAACTAGAAAATGAATTAAATAAACGGTGGTTCACTGCCCCAAACCGCTGCGCACACCATGGGGCTTCCAGTCTTCCTCAGGACCCCTTCACCAATACACGGATGAGAAAGGGTGCAGGTGCTGGCATAAACCCGTATACCAGCTACCAGTCATGCTCATTGTTCTTTTTGTCATGATATGAATAAATATAAGTAGAAGTTCAGTATTTTACCATATCTCAGTGCATGGTCTTGCTGATTCCTGAGGCGCGTATAGCCAAGTTTGGTGTCTACTGGCTCAGCAAGATGCTGGAACACAGTGAGAAGTCACTAATTATCAGAGACCTCTGTTGCCATTCTAATGTGATCTTTCTCTTAAAGAAGTGTTCTTAATCTTTAGAGGTGGCTTCACACTTTTTCAGGGATCTTCTGGACACTCTGCACTGCTTCCTCTGTGCAAATCCCGTACCCCTGCAACTTTGCACACATCTATCAGATGGTCTACGCCTAACCTGCAAGGGCCTCACTTAGGACCTAACAAATTTGGTAAAACAAGTGAAAGTTTCCAGCTGGGGGCTTTAGTATTGCTGGTTATTAAACTCCTTGCAGGTCACTCATTTGCCTAAAGCCTCCTACTCTGCCTATCATATATTTATCTGGGCAGATGATGAGTCTAAATAAGGGGAATACCACTGACCCTTCCTGTCCCTCTCTGTGTGTGCAGAAACACATCAGCAGACAACACTGTCACTTGTTACTTGCTGGAGAACAACGTTAGCTAGATGAATTTTTATCTTGAATCTCAGCTGTTTGAAAAAGTGTCTCCAACTTTCCCTAATCCAGAGACTGAGAGACCATGTTTTGCTTAATTAACTTAAAATCCAAGTTTAAGTTTACGCTTAACCGCAGGAGCGCAGATGTGGTTGAGAAGTGGCTTTCTGACAGTCTGCCTCCCAGGAGACCCTGTCCAATGAGAAATTTTGTCGAAAGTTGTATGTATATCCTTCTCAACTAACACTTACTCTAAAATTAGGGATGGGTATAGTAATTAAGCTTAACTGTTTCCTGAGTCACAGGTTTATGTGTGTGTGTACATGTATAATCATTGGTTGCTAAAAAATGATATTAGATCTCTGTAAAATTATAAACTACCTTTTACATTTCTACCTTGCATCCCTATGATGCCCTCTGACTTTTCTACTTCTTATACAAAATGCCAGGTATAGGTCATCAAAGTCTTCCTAAAAGAGAAGAAAAACTAACGATCATTTTCCAATGCATCTCAACACCAAATTCCTATGCTACCTACTGCATTTTTTAATGAAAGGGCAAGTGAGTCATCCTATATCAATACATGTGTAAGAGGGTTAATTGGTTTTTATATACTCTTTGGCTTTTCAAATACAGGATTTTTTTCTCAATCAATCAGACACCCATGTTCCTGGACAGATTATAACATTTACTGGAGGAATGTAAAAGTAAAGATCTAGGTAATACTTAGCTTTTGAAATTCAGAGTAGGTCTGGCTAAAGCCTCACAAGTCAGACTGCTGTCTTGAGAGCAGATTTTCTAAATTCCCTTATCTCCTGAAGTCAGGTGAGCCTGCTCCACAATGGTAAGAAAATAGGACATAGGAAAAGTCAGAGCTCACTTTTTTTTTCTAGCTCAGGCTGTTGTAGGAAAGGAGTGGAGGAGGGGCTTGGGGAGGGAAAGGGTTCAATCTCAACAACAAGATAAATTTCCTGTACACATGTGAATTGGTGTGAGAGCTGAACTTTACAATCCTGGTACATGTGAAAGGACGTGTCACACGCACCAACTGTGGAGTTGCAGAATCCAAGGTTCGAGAGAGTCCATGCCTTTCTGAGTGATAAGCATTCAGAAAAGAGCTTCAGCAGTTAGAGTCAATACTGATTTTGAAGATGTGTTATTGAATTTGGAAATAGAAAAACTGAAACTCCCATTAATATAATTGATATACCTAGAATTTATTTCAATTTTAATTATAAGCACTGAGTTGCTGAGCTATCTCTAGGTTGACACCTAAAACTCAGTTCTGGGTTGAGTTTAATTTCTGTCTTTTGTTCTTGAGTTACTCTGAAACCTAGAATATCATATTTGTAAAGTAAGTCCATTTTATAGGACTCCTTCTTTCTCACACAGGTATTTCAGGAATATCTGAAATTGCACTTGAGAGAGTAGCATGAACTACCACATGACAAAATGAGATTAGACTCCATTCTTGAAGGACAAGACAATAAAGAGAACTGAGAACAAGAGTGAATGGACGGCCATTGAGCCTGTCACCTTGCTAATAAGATTCTCAAGCCCTTAAAGTTTTAGCATTAATTATTCATTAGAATTAGACAGAGCCATGGAGTTGTTCTAATGAGCTTTAATGGCAAATTGCCAAAATATCAGGCATCTCTCCTCACATATGTGACCTGATGGGATTCTTTTCTGCTTCTTCCTGTTTTCATCTGTAATGAAAATACTGTTAACCCTTAATACCCCTAGAAGGCTGGCCAATTGCCTAGAAATGCCATAAATGCTTCCCTTAGAGGGAAAATGGGGAGGAGTAAAGAAGCTCTACATAAGAAACTGGGGATAAATGAGAAAGAAAGAACTAAGCATGTGAAGACGGATGATTCTTTAAAATCATAGACTGCTTAGATATAATTGCCGTTGTGAAGGAATATCAAAAATTAAATGCTGTCTATAAAACCTTAGAGCAAGATGAGGTCTAATTAGGGATTCCCCCCACCAAATCCATACTTTTCAGAAGTCAGAATTCTCCTTATAAAAATATCTGTTGTTTAATATTCACATGTACAACACAGTACAAATTTTTAGGAACACATGTAGAAATGTGGGATATAGCCTATAAATGCTCTCTGATGGCATGAATTTAAAGAACAAAAAATATACATGTCTTTGTGGGAAGCTATGGAATTCTACCAGTAACTAAACTATGTTTGACTTTTTATGGACCTACCATATTCAACACTACGAATTATTATTGAAAACAGACTCTCTCCTTTCCTTGTCTCACACCCTTCCTAGTAAAAATGTAGAAGGTGACAAAGTACATTAACTTCTGATGTCCTATCAGGACCCTTAATAATAAATTTTCTATAAAGCACGTTATGGTCCCCCAAAGTTTAAATGAATCTTGATGCAGAATCTCCAAATACTCGGAATACTTTCGGAAAATGACTCAGGCACTGGGAACAACTGGAGTGCCTATGTAATTTTATTTGGCTAGGTTAAGTAATAGGAAGGACTTAACAGAAACAGATATGTGAAGCTGAGGGACTAGAAGCTCTTTTTCTATCTTGGTTGAATGCAGTGCTGGCAGAGAGTTAAGTTGCCAGAAGCTATTGCTACAACTCTTTGGATGAGGGAGATAACAATTTTAAAATAACTTTGGCTTTCCCAGGATCAGTATCACATGCACAAATAGAACTTTGAGGGCTAGGCAAGGTCCTAAAGAGATAGACACTCTTCCAGTTGCCAGATGTCTGGCTATATAACTCATTGGCACTTTATGCAACGTAGAGACAGATCTATGAATTGGATCTATAAACATTACAGTTACCATCTGACAACTGTTCAGTGGCCCCAGTCCAGTTTCTAGTGGACAGGTGTTTGAATTACCAAAATATATAAAAAAAAAACCCCAAAAAATACTATCACAATTGGAGCTACTAATTGATATGCTTATTGGTGAGCTCAGAAACAAAGCCAACAACTGAACAGCATGAAGGCAGAAATGTTCCCCCTTCCTGGTGGTCCCTCCTGCCTGTAAATTGAAGGCATTCGGGGAGACTTTGCCTGGCTGCTGTGTGGCTCTGTGATTAGATGGCATCAGTTCCTCCTGCTTTGCATTTGCGGCATTTCCTAAGCGCTTAATTAAATTTTAAAAATATTAAAATTTACAGAGCTCCTTTTTTTTCTACCCAATTCAGTTTTCACAAGTTGATTTATTTGAAAACTTGACAATGATACACAATTTAAGTTTGGTTTTTCATTCACAACAGACTTACTGCATCGTTGTTGATGTGTCTCTAGGACTATTGGCACAGAAGACAACTTTATCCATGAACACCCATGAGGACCTGGGGATCCCCGAGTTCGTCTGTGCTCTCTTGTGCCACTAGAGACAATGCTGGGCTTAATGGCTCATGGGTAGGCTCATAGAGAATGCATGACTGTGTCATACATTTAATGGCATATGAGCACATATGAATTTCTGAAAACCTCTAAGTTTACCTTATGAGAGATTCTGAATAAGATGACGATTATTTCAACCTTTAATCTGTGCTGTATTTACCAATAGAGCTTTGAAGAACAAAAAGACTTCAGCATTCTTTAAAATATGGGCCCTAAAAGAGCAATTTCAACTTTCGTTTATTTAAGACAGTTCTTCCTTCCCAAGTTTCTAATTTGGTGTACTTCTGAATCATAGTCAATAACATATCTAATGCTGATAATGGCATTGACATAAGAACACTTTTCACTTCGGTGGGGTTCCTGTTAGGTCCAACAATTTTGAAGGTGATGTTAATAGTGACAAATGAAGGAGAAAGTTTTCCCTGTCAATTTTTTTTTCAATAGGAGATAAGCTTTTACTGTAATGAAGTTTGCATGAAGGTCTGTGATGAATAAGACCTTGGATACAAGAATGGATGCAACGTTAATGTGGAAATTCGCTAAAATAAAGTGATTCATCATAAGCTTTTCATAAATGCAACAGTTTGCAATGTGGTGCTTTTTGTTTATCTATTTTTAAGAAACTAGTAATTTTAAATTACTGACAATAACAATTTTTGTCTAAACAGAAATCACATTTGAAAATCACGTTTTGGTAATCTGGTAACATTTCAAACTGCCTAAGTGATGGTAGATGTATCTTTTTGTTCAGTAATTAACAAACTGACTAGTTGATTCTGTCAAAAAGCCAATGTGAATGAATTTTACACTTTACTGAATTATGGAGAGTATAGTTGATTTCAACCAGTTATACCTCTGGAAGCTATTGAACTGGTTGTAAGCAGAGGCTGAGCCTTGGGGGCGTCGGGGGAGGGCAGCCATGTGCTGAAACCCTTTCTGTTTATTTCATTGTTTCATATTCTGCAGAAGGGGGAAGACTGATGTGAAGGCTTGGGTCTCCAGCACTAATGCAGCCAAGTATAAAGTCAGTAAGGCAGACATTTATCTATTATATAATACACATGATACATGCATATAACATGGTTATACATAGATGTGTATGTACATATATATGACCATCTCACCCACAATAAAAAAAACATTTGCAGGCCCTATTTCTAAAAATCCAAAAAGGAATAGCTTCTTTGAGCCTCTGTGAAAAATGGGTTTTAAAAATTATTTTTCTATTATGGAAAATATCAAAATATACAAATAGAGAGATTATAATGTACCTCCCATGTACTTATTTCTCCTTCAGCATTTCCATTTCTCAGCTCATACCCAGTCTTGTTTCATCTGTATTGTATCGCTCCTCTTGTCCTCCAAATTATTTTGAAGCAGTTCTCAGGCAACGTATCATTTTGTATAAAAATATTTGAATATATACCTCTGAAAAACAGATTCACTTTTAAAAAAACCCACAAGCCATGGACACACCTCTCAAAATGAACAATAATTATTTGACATTATTGAATTTCTGATCTGCGGTCAGTATCCTATACTCTGCTGTCAATTTTTTTAACTTTGAATTGAGATCCAAGTAAGGCCGATGCATTGAATGGTTTGACTTTGTCCTTTTTAGTCTATAGTTCTTGTTCCTTTTTCTTCATAACAATTTTTCTTGTTGTTAAAGAGGAAATTGGATTTTATTGATAGTTTCCTACAATCTGGATTTTGCAAGTGTCATTTAATATCTGTTTCCTACAAATTATTGTTAGATCTGAGATGTGATCAGATCCAAATATGAGTTTCTGGCAATGTTGCTTTATAGGTGCTGGTGTGACTCTCCACTAGAAGAGCCTTAATATCTGGTTATTTCTTTTTGTGATATGAGCAGACAATAGTGACCCTACCTAGGTCCTTAATTCATCTAACTCATTAGTGGTTGCAAAACAGTGTTAATCCTTCAGCTTATTGTTGGTAGAAGACTTCTGTGAAGAGAGACTTCTCCTAATCAAATTCTGAGTTATGCTGAGGCGCACCTTCTGCACAAGAGGCAGGATTCGAGCTCCATTCTTGCCCTTTGTCAGTTTTCAAAACGAGGAGTTGATTCCTTGTCATCCTCCAAAGGCGACCAGTGAGGTGTCTTGTTCAAATTATTACTATGAAATTGTGGATTTAAAAATATCTAGTGTCTATTTTCTTCTTTTACTTGCGCTCCTGATCAAATTATCCCATCTTAGGCTCAGTGGTGACTTCTTCAAATTGGCTGAATGCCCTAACTACATCCCCTGATGTCTTTGATGTTGCCTTTGATAGTTCCAACATCATAGTGTATATTTCCTGCCAAGACTTGCAATCAGTCATTTGTCCCAAAAGTTCCTTGGTTCCTTTCGTGATTAAAATTTTTTAAAGTGTGTGATTTTAGGCATGCTTTTTCTGGGTCCATCATTTTTTGCTCTCTGTCCTTTCAGTGGATGGAGCTTTACACACACACACACACATACACACACACACGTGTGTGTTATATATCTACACACATACATATATATGCATATGTTTATACATTCACATATGTATATATACTCTATCGTAAAATATATATACTTTTTACAATTGAAGATATAAAATACCTCAGAATAATAACCTCTCACGTACTCTTCCAACTTCAACAATTATCAGCTCACACACACAAATAGATATACAAACATGTGCACACAAAAATACACATAGATACACAAATTTGTGTATAAAATACATGAATTCAAATTAATACAATAGTACTACAATTCAGCTTAGGAACCATATGGGTTTTACTTTAACTGAAAATCACATTGTCAATGACATAAAAAGTTACTTGCTTGATCCCAACAGCCTCAGAATAACAAAACCAGTATTACCACCAATACTGTTTGTTCTTTTATCTTTTTGGCAGTTCTTTTGTACTTAGGGTATATCCTAATAAAGACATACAATCAAATATATTTTCATGTCACTTAGATATTGTTCTAGATATATTTGTGCCACCAACTGAATATATAGGTAAGTTCATTTGTTTTATTTTTCTGAATTATTTTTCAAATTCAACTTAGTTATATAAAAGATATTCATGATTTCAGAATTAAGTCTACAAAATGTATTCAAATAACTATCATGACATTTTCTCCCTTTCTCTATGTAATTTACTTATTTTATGGTTTATATTTATATTGTTTATTTTGCATGGATTGTAAATATATCTGTTTATATTGTTATTTGCACACATACAGAAATGCACACATATAGACAGATATGCATTCATCTCTTCATTTCTTAGATTATAAGTGGTAAATGATCTTCCTCTTTGTTGTATTTCACTTAACGTTATTTGTGGCAGTAACTCCATATTTGTATATGAATCTCTTTGCATTCTTTTTTATAGCTGCATAGAACTTCATTGTATAGATGTTCCATAGTTAATTCAACCCGTTTCCTGTTCATTGCTTTTGAGTTGTCTCTAGTTTTTGCTGTTACTGCGGCTATTAGCTTTGCGACTCTGTCTTAATATTGTTACCAGTGTACCTCTAAGATAGATTTCTGCAAGTAGAATTGGTGAATAAAAAGATAAATGCATACATAATTTTGTTAGATATTTCCAAATTCTCTTCCATGGGAGTTGTACCATTTTTGATTCCTTGCAGCATCATAGGAATACTGTTGTTACCTCCGCAGTCTTACCAACAGAATTTGTTGTGTAACTGTTGTATTTTTGTCTTTCTGTTGGGGAAGTAACAGCATCTCGGCATAGTTTTATTTTACATTTATTTTATCATTAGTAAAATTGAGTAGAATTTCCTTTGTTTAAGAGCCACTTGCATTTCTTTTTCTGTGTGCTGTTCATGCCTGTCTCTAGCCCACTTTGGTTGCTGGCTTTTTGTGCTCTATTTTTAGAAGCTCTTTGTATGTTGGAGATGTCGATAGGAAAAACATTTTATCAATAAAGAAATACAAAATATTTTCCCAATGTTAGTTGCCTTTGCCCCCAAAATGTGTGTATCTATGTGTAAATATTTTCTTTTCTTTTATAATAACCAAATGTACAATGTTTTGCTTTATAGATTCTGGCTTATGAGTCTTGAAAGGTTTTCTTTACTTCAAGGTTATAGAGGAGCTCACTTTTGCTCTGTGATTTGATTACTTGGCCTTTAAATCTCTTCATTTAGAATGTAACTTGGCATGTGCTATGTGGAATAGAATGTCATCTTTTTCCATATAGCTTTTCAGCTACCACATTATTGCTTCTTAAAGAATCCATCTTTCCCCGAGAAATGTGACCCTTTTTTGTACTATATTGTATGTCCTTACTATATGCATTGACTGTATATTTTACATGTGGGTGGATTTGTTTCCAGATATTTCCATCCTGTCCCATTACCATTGAAATATCACAGTATTTTAATTATGGAAGCTTTATTATCTATTTTAATAACTAACATGCCTGGGGTCCTCCTGATTCTTCTTTTCTCATGGTATTCCTAGTTTGTTCTTGTTCTTCTTTGTACTTTTTAATGTACAAATGAATTTTATGAGTAATTTGTCTATATACAGGAAAAAACCCTGATGGTATTATTTTTGTTAATGCTTTAAATTCATTAAGGGAGAGCTGATGACTTTAAGATGCTGAGTCAGAAATGTGGTATGTCTTTCACTTAGTCAAGTTTATTTGTTCTCTTTTAGAAGTGCCATGTAATTTTTACCATATAGATTTTAGGCATTCCTTGCTAATTTTACCCCTATTATTTTATTTTTACCAAGGTAATTGAAGTTCTCTCTTTCTTATGCGATATTTGTTCACACATATAAAGGCTATTGGTTTATGTTAATTTTATAACCTGCTGAGTTACTATTATATAACCTTACTAAGTTTTCTTTAGTGTGTGCAGTACTGTTTTGTTGATTATTTACTAAGATATACAATCTTATCATCTGCAGCTAAAGGTAGTTTACCTCTTTCTTTTTCATTCTTATGCTTCTAAGTGCTTTCTCTTGCCTAACAGCATTAGATGATGCCTCCAACACAGTGTCAAACGGTGGTGTGCACTCTTGTCTCTCTCTCCCTAATCTAAGTCTATGTCTATATCTATCTACCTACATATCTTCTAGTGCTACTTGCATTTGGTTAGGTTACTTACATTTGAAATCTCTGATCATCTGAAATTTATCCTGGCACATGCTGTGAGGAACTATAATTTAATTTTTTCATACATTTCCCCCAAATGACCTGTTTAAAACAGAAACACCATATGATCCAGTTATTCCTCTACTAGTTATTTACCCTTAAAAGCAACAACACTAATCTGTAGAGATGCATGCACCCCCAAGTTTTTGCAGCATTATTACAATAGCCAAGAGCTGGCAACAACCTGATTGTCCATCGACAAATGAATGGATAACAAATATGTGGTAGATACACAATGGAATATTACTCAGCTATCCAAAAATATGAAATCCTGCCATTTGCAGCCACATGGATAGATCTGCAGAAAGTTGTGCTTTAGTAAGATAAGTCAGAGAAAGACAGACATTGTATGATATCATTCATATGTGGTATATAGAGAGAGCAAGCAAACAAATGATCTAAATTAAACAAAAATAGACTTTTTTGAAAAGGAACTAACTCAAACAGCAATCTATGGTGGGCAAATGACATAAAGAGGGTTCCTTGTATAGTGAAGGAAAACGGAAATAGCAGTGAACTTATTGGATCTTATGCAGATGTCAATTTACTCTGATGTATATCATAAACCTGTAGAATGTTAGAATGCAACGTTCCTTCAGTATTTAAAATAAATCATTTTATCAGGTCAATGAAAGTGTAGTCATACTTTTAGATCAAAGGATATTGTTTTGTGTGGCCTGTTAGCACAGTGAGTCGAGGAGATGACATCAGAGCATGTGCCTTCTGCCTCTGCTCCACTCTGTTCCCAGCGCTCCTGCTTCAGGTATGCTGGCTGCCATCTATGGCTGGGAGCTCTGCTTTTGTAGCTGCTTGGGTCTGAGTCTTAGACTTGCTATTCAGGAGACATCCTGGAGCATGGCTTCATTTCAGGCCTTTAGTCTCCTGAAGGGAACAGAATTGAAGGCAGAGAACAAGTTATGCATCCCCTTAACATTTCCAGAGAATGGCAACTGGTGGGCAGAATGCCTGCTTCGGGGAGGGGAGGAGAGGAGCTTTCCTTCTTATCATCTAAGTACCCACCCAGCATCTTCAATTTTGCCTCTTGGTCCTCAAAGCCTAAAACAGATACTATCTGGCCCTTGACAGAAAAGCTTTGTGAATACTTGTTATAGATTATATGATTTGCTGAATAAAAAAAAATCAATGAGTTTCTTGACAAGTACATTTTATTCTTCAGCATCCTTTTCCATTTTTTGTTCCATGAATACATGTCTGTTCTCATTTGCCTTCTTCCTCTTAAGCCCATAACTGGTATGTAAATTCCTTGAAAATTAAAATAGTTTCTTACTCATTTTTTAAAATTTTCTCATAGGAGTACCCAAATTAGGAGTTGAATTGCATTTGCTGGGTTAATTGGACTTGAATTTTCATCACACTATCCAGTTGAACATATTGTGGAGTATTTTTTTCTATGTCCTCGTTCTTCCTTTTCTATCACTATTTGGCATTGCTTTTACTGGAGTAGAAAAATTACACTTTTATTGACCACAAATGAAACTCATCCTTTGACCTGTCATTGTCACCTCTTATTAAGTGCTTATACTTCTAATTCCTTGCTCAATCCCCTGCTCCCACATTCCTCCTCTCCTCACACTTATAATTTATTTTACTCCCACCTGCAGACTCAGTAGCTTTATAACTTGCTTTAATCCTTTTTTTCAGAAAGATGTGGGTTATAAATTATAAAGATAGAAAAGTGTAAATATAAAATGAATACCTTATTTATTTTTAATTGTGAAGAGAAATCTTTTTATAATAAATCAATGTCCAGGTAAAAGGAAAAGCATACTTTTTTTGTGTGCCTGAGCACTAAATAATTTTTAATCATGTTTCAAGTTTATTACTATTTAAGCAAATTACCTGAACGTCTTGTTAGAATACAGAATGCTATTGTGTCAAAGCAATTGTTGAATTTCTGTAATAGGTTGTGACTTTTAGGATAATACATATTTTTTAATTTTTAATTTTTTTTTAAAGGAAAAGTGCAGGCAGGAATGAAGGCAGGCAGGCTGGAAGAGAAAGGAGAAAGAAACATTTGTTTATGTATTTACCTTTTTATTCATTTATTTATTTGTTCATCTTGGTTATCCACACCCACCCCCCCCACACACGCTGATGGACCCCGTCTTGAACCCAGGTCCTTAGGTTTTACATAGACTACACCTCCAAAGCTGCAGACTTAACTATTTAAGCAACAGTTGGACACCTTTAGAAGAATTTAAGTTGCAGTTTGAAGCTAAGAAATGTTTTCCAGGTTAATGTCATGACTGCTGTTTCAGAAAGTGGACATGAACACCATGAGGGCACTCCTTCTGGCAGGCAGACCACCCAAACGATCTTTTCTCATCTTCTTTGCAGAAAACACTTGTGCCCGCTGCCTCTTCCTTTCCCAGAGGGGCCACTTGGCTTCTCCTGCTTTCTCTCAAAAACTCTGTGGAGCTGTGTTAGTAGGCTGACAGTCATGTCCGGGGCAGAGGCCTTAGAGCACCAGGATCCCATGTTAGAATCCGGGTTTGGTTTCGTGTGTGGTTATAACCATACTCAGCCCTTGTGACGGCTGGAAGTTTTTGCTGATGATGAACGCGGAGTTCCATGACTGGCTCACAGTGAACAATGGGCATTGTCAGCTTCCACTGCCCACCCATTTTTCCAATCTACCCTTTATAGTGGTGGATTTACCTAACTGTTATGTAAATTCAACAGGACAGACTACCAACATCACCTCCCCCACCACACACACACACACACACACACACACACACACACACACACACACAACTGAAAAAGAAACAGAACCAACTCGACTCCTGAGAGGCCTTTGACACCTGCCAGTCATGTGTGCTCCCCTCTCACTGTTCACATGGCTCTATGAACCATTTGCTGGAGTAATTTGGTGCTTGTACATCTGAGAGGCTGAGTGACGAAAGCCGGGGAGACCTTGGAGATCATCTAGTGTAACCCTCTCATTTTTCGCATGAGGCCCAGAGAGACCACATGGATTGCCCAAGGTCATAGAGTTAATTATGGTGGAACAGGGGCTGCTTTCCAGGTTTCTGCCTTCCCGGTGCAGTGCTATTCCACCACACAATGCTGTCGTTTTCTCCTGATTTAGCAGTTCTCCCTTTGGGTAATATAAGCCTAGAAGCAAATGTCTAAATGCGGTACATTATCTAAAATTAAATTTGCACAATCACAGTCCATTCAATTCGAAAAGCTCTGAATTTTAAATTCACTTGAGTCATACTCTTGCAGATAAAATTTTGGCTAAAATTTTACCTTCTGAAAACAATCTAGACTTATAGATGTGGCTTAGGATCTCCTTTCAGATAAAGAAACCAGTGAGGCAGTTACCACTCTGATCACTAAGCAGTCAAGTTTGACTGAGTGTATCTGGTTCTTCAGTGGAAGGTCTTGTGTTTTCAGTACTATTATTAGCCTAACAAACTTAAGTTCCACTGTTGGGGAAACAAACATGTATTATACTTTGGGGATTTGTTATTTTCATGATGGAGTTTAGAATCTATATTAGCCATTTGCAAAATTTTGAATTAATTACTGTATTCTCCAAATCTTATTGTGGCCTCTTCAAGAGCAAAGATAGTTAAGTTCCAGTATTGAAAATACTTGCATGCTTTTTTATGTCATTTACAAAGAGGTCAGTAGAAAATACTTATTTTTTTAGTACTCATATCTTTTTCTTGTGTACTTTAACATATTTTAGTTTTAAGATATTTATTTTCATCATTTTATATCAGAATGTGGGGGTGGGAGGGCTTCGCTAAAGCACTATAATTTATACCTTGCATTTTCATTTGGGGATACATAATTTAAATTATCTTAATAAACCATCCCTTGAGATAGCTTTAATAGAGATGAAATTAACAGAAGTATGCCTTTCCAACAATTCCCTTAAAAAGTGAATTGACTTGGACAAATCAAATTCTCTTAATTATTATTAAAATTTGTGACCTATATTTGTCAAAATATGTGAATTGTATTTTGAAAAAGAAAATTAGAATCAACGTTTTTTCATTACATTTTTAAGCTTAGAAGAAAGATACAGGAATAAAAGAAAACTCAAACAAAAGTAGGTTTTATTTAAAGATTAGCTTCACTATTAGGTTCAGAGAATTGTGCTAAAACCTTGACATTAAAGCAGCCTTTCAAGTTTTACACGCATCTCTAGGTGTCTTGTATTGCATGTAGCAAGCAGTAAGAAGGTAATTCAGACCAAGTTTAAACTTAAATTTTATTTTATTAGGTAAACAGAATATTGCTCTATTGTGATAAAACAAGATTTTCACGTATTTAAATAAATCTCTATAACTGGTATCTTTATGCTGGTATAACTAACAGGTAATTCACTTTAGAGCATACCATGACAAGGAACCACATGGAACAACTCTTAGAGCAGTGTTTGCTAGTAAAGTATGGTGAACCAAATTCCCCTTCCCTGCTCTTCTGATATGTTGGGTATATTCTTGAGCCTTGATTCTTCCCAAGAAAACAAGAGTAGGGTATAAAAGAAGGCAGCAATCATAGTTGATGTCATGTACAAGCACTTTTGTAAGAGTTTCAACTATCTACACAGATAGTTCAAATATCTCATGTAGCTGTTTAACACTCTGAACTACCTGGAATTGACCTAATCAGCATCCTTTCAATGGTATCCTTTCAAAGATGTGAGGAACGTTGGGAAATTTAAGAGCGTGAAGAACTATGGGTGAAGACAGATTTTGAGTGAGCTACTTACCTGGAGAGATTTGGAAACTAGAATTCATGTTCAAGGCACAAAGAAAAGAAACCCTAGAGAGTGGAGGCAAAAATCACAGAATCAAAGATCCCTAAAGCCATGACAAGAAATGGAAGCGTTACTATGCTCATTTTCCAACAGCTGTCTGGGGAAAGTTGTGGATCACAATTCTAAATGGAATAGTAGGGTAGATTTTGTGAAGATGGAAAAATAATACAGCGTTTAGGACTTGCTCTTCTCCTGTCTTTGTCAGAATGGACAGAATGTGTCAGCTGATGATTCACAGCAATGTTCTCGAAAGGATTGTCCATGGATCACTTGCTCCAGTGATACCTGGAGCAACTGTTAAAACATGAAGATGCCTGGGACTCACTCAGGACCTCCTGAATCAGCATCTCTAGGGACAGATCTGGGGTTAATAATTTGATTGATACGCCATATGATTTTTTTCTTTATAGTATCTACTATGATTTACATAGCACCTCTATTTTATAAAGTAGTTTTAATAATATATATTATCTCATTTTCTGCACATAATAATTCTGTGGGATATTACCCCAAATTTACAAATAAGTAAATTCAGACTCAAAACTTGTAAATGTTTTCACCGAGTCCATATTCAAGCAGTGATTTTAGGACTTGAAAGGGGATCGTGAATTTCAAATTTGATGCTACTTCTATCAGAGTGTGCTCACCCCACACCATCTACTTGTTTTCAGATTTAGGAAAAGTGTTACCAGGTGAATGTGTCTGCCTTGGTGTAGACCTTACGGTTGGAGTTTACCATAATTGCAAGCTACATATGCAGGAGATAACAAAAAGCCTTTGGAACACAGGTCTTGAAAGTTCAAACCTATAAACCTTAAAGTGATAGTAAATATTACTCTTATGAGACTTACAGTGGTTCTTTGTTCCATCAAAGCAAATTACACAGCAATCACATGAATTGATGCATATTCAGTCCAGTCATCTGTCAACCTTTCAGGGGTGGTTACTCAATAAAATGAACTATTCTTCACTTTTATTCGTCCTTTTCCTCTTTTGTTTCTGTTGTCTCCTTTTGGATCATTTTATAGCTTATTCATATTTCTATCACTTTAGTTGCTGACAGAGAGATGAAAAAGGAAATAAAACTGAATGAATATTGGTGCCTGTTAGCCACTTGGTGACGAAGCTGTTGCAACTATAGCTTTATATTAGGTTTTGGAATTATTTGTGTTTTTCAGCTATCCATGTTGCCTGCATCTCCTATTACCCCAGCTAAGTACTGCATTGCTGTATTGACATAGCCTCTTAGAAGTATATTGTTACTTGTTCAGTGCAATTGGCTGTAGCAATTTGTGACTTTTTTCAGACAAACACAGCATGAATTATCTCAAACCAACTCTCAGTTATTCAAGGGTTAATGATCCAATGTGTGAGTTTTACAAGCACTTTGCTCCTTCCCTGTCTCCCTCCTGTTCTCTAGCTTTAGGTCATTTGGTAGCTTATTAGCATCTCCACCAGAGAATATTTAAGTTAAATTAAACTCAAACTAATCTTTTTCACTATGGTAGTGGCTCCTGGTGTAAGCTCTAATGAAAGAAGGAGATCATAAGATATATGTTTCTCCTTTTTAAAATTTAAATTTCCAGTCTTTTTCTTTCATTTCATTTTTCCTTCATTAACACAGAAATACTGGGGTTAACTTTCACTGTCTTATGGAAGTATGGTGTTCAAATCTTGTCTTTTGCAAAATTCTTCACCGAACTGTTAAGTAAATTGGACAAAAATGCTTCAGTTCTTTGAAAAAGTGTGCAGTACAAATTTCATGGATAGACTCTGAATTGTCCAATAACGCGTCCAAGCAATTTAACATGGTGTGAAAGTCACCTCAAGTAGGTGAATTTGAGTTTCATCTCTCCCCTTCTTGGCCCACCCCTTTGTCGGAGGTGTTAATGAACAGTGAAATGGTCAAAAGGTAGGCTGCAGCAGGGAAGAGAGGAGAGGGTGTTGATTACCCTCCAACAAATGAGAGGTCACCAAATGTGATTTTCCTTTCTCTTCCTCCAGACTCCTGAGAACCTTTCCTCTTGGTGTTGATGGGGCTCAGACTTTTACTGAAGACTCTGCCTGACTCATTCTATTGCCAATAAAATAGAGTCGTCTCAGAACCTGGACAATAGCCTCCTACTATGTCCAATCTGTCTTTACTGGCCAATGGCAATTCTCAACCCCTTCCGAGAGAGCCCTGTGGCCCTGAACATTCTAAGTGTGTAGAACTTGGTGTATGTAGCATATGACTCAACCAGGACCCCATATCATGTTGTAGGACCAGCACGGACTTAAGTCAAGCAGAGGAATCTATTTTCTAGCATAAGGTTCTTGGGTAGAAATTCTTCATCTCTTTCAAACACATTCTCTTCTTCCTATAAATCATTCTAGTAAGAGACATAGGAATTGTGGGGCTTGAAAGAATCCAGAACAAAGCAGAGCTCAATAACCTGGAAAGTATTCACAGCTTCTGTACTAAAGAAGTGGTGAAATAAAGACAGAAACCAATTCTGGTTAATTTCTAAAATAGCATATTACATAAGAAAAAGAACCAATTGTAACGGAATACTTACTGTATGGAGAAAGTTGCATGCAGATCTAGAAATATTTTTTGCTTAAGAAAAATTTGTCAAATTATTACAATTTTAGACTTGTTCCAAGTTTATATCTCAATCAAATGGTATTGCAGATCACACTGAAGCCTTGAATATTTACGATTTTTATTGTGTCATAGTCTGTATTTATTCAAGCTTTTTGCTGTATTTTAATTAAGAAACACTAGCATTGTTTTCTAAAAGATAAAATTAGAAATACAAAAACAAAACTTTATCACTACACAACCTATAATTAGTTTCTAATTAACTTGGATTCGCACTTCTCTGAAAGAAAAACATAGTTCTGTAAGATGATAAATTTAATTTAAAAAAACCCTGCAAGATGAATCTTTAGGAATGTCTGTGCATGTATGTATGTAAGGTTATTCCTCCTTCCATCAGTAATGTATCTTTTTCTTCATATTATTTATCTATACAATGAGGCAATAATTGTTGCTATAATTGAGAAGCACTTGGCCAGTAGTGTAAACAGTATGATAGGGAAGTTTTCATGTCTCTGAAGTAACTTGTGAATGAGTAATAATCAAAGCATTCTTCCCAGTATAAGAAAAATAATATTGTGTGGACTTCACACTGCATGATTTTATTAAATCTAGACTTCATGTCTCCATGGCAGGAGGATCCCCAAAGCCCAAGCAGCAAAAAATGTTAGTGCTTCTCCTGAAAATAAAGTTAACACTATCTAAAAAACATGCCATTTAATCTACTGTCATTGTTTTGCAGAAGAATTTAGTTGTGGTGTGTTAGGAGAGAAAAGTCTGTTTTCTTTTAGACGTGCTATCCATCTTCCTCGGGCCCAGAAATTACATCCTAAATAATTAAAATAGCCATGCACCTGCATTGAGATTCTAGCTCAACTGTCTTAAAAGTGGGAGTGTGGACAGTCCGTGGAAGGGGCAGATGGAAGGATAGAATTAACTTTCCTTTAACAAGGAAGATTGCTGAGTTTGGAATCATTTTTTTATTACTTTTCCTAATGGTCCCAGAGTTAAAAAAAATCCACAATAGCCCCATCCTGAAATATTCATCCTAACACCATATGAGGTAAGATAAGGTAGTGATAAGGCTTCCTGACCCCTGTGTTAACTCATAGCAGTTAAAATTCTGTTCTTGTAACAGGAATTCTAATTCACTCTTCATATCACAGATGCAAAAGCCTCAGATATTAAAGGAGTGAGGATTACCCTGATGCCCTGCTTTGCAGGCTTCCTTTGAAGGCTCCAGGGAATAGAAAGGCATTTAGCTGTTTCCTTTCCTTTCTCTCTGGAGGCATCTGGCTAAGTCAGGTGGAGCACATTCCACACACCCGTTTATTGCAAGCTCTCTTGCTGCTGGTTCTCTCCCTTCCCACTCTATCTTTCTTGGCCTCCAAACATCTTTATCCAAAAGGAAACATTGTGACTGCTTCTGGAATTTCCATCAGGATAAAGAAGAGAAGGAACAGACTCATGTCAGGAACACTCCCTAAAAACCAGAAAGTCGATGATTGGATCAGCTTGCTAGCGCTGTGTATGTATGTGTGTGTGTGTGTGTACATGTGAGGACACACACGCACACAAGACACACATGTGTAGCAGCTCTGTGCACTCCTTCCTGCACACACACTCTTGCTTTATACAGCCAATGCTGATAAAGACCTTCTTTCGCTTGAGAAGTGTAATGTATGTAGCTCTCCCCCAGATGTAAATCACATTTACATCTGTCCGGTAGACAGGCAATTTGCCTTCAAAAAATGCTATGAAGAGAAAAATAGAGGTTGGTAAAAATGTGGCAAAATACTTGCTATTCTTATAGATTCAGATTGCTGACATAATTCTCAGATGTGCCCACAAAACAGAACCCCAGGCAAGTCCCTCAATGTTCTCTCTGGAATGTTTTTTGTTTGCTAGTCACCCATGTGGATATCAGCCGACCTGTGGGCATGGAGTAAGGAGCGTATTTTCTCTGTGGGCTGTGAGCACAATTAGACCTAGTGAGGCAACATCAAATGACTGATCCAAGGCCTCCAGTACAGATCTGTCCTGATAACACATCTCTGGGCTCTCTGTTTGCTTCTGCAATTTCTGTTCTAATTCTCCTCCTCTCCCCATCGTGCCCCCACCCTGTGGGTCTGCTGCCCATGGCATCAGTAACCGTGGGGACATGGAGCCATCAGGAAAGGGACTGGCCTGCTGGGGGAAGAACCCAGCGACAGGCCAAAGCAGCAGACACATGCTGGGAGCTTGGTGGCTGTTGAGAAATAGCATTTTTCTCTTTTTTTCCCCATATTTTTGTTTGTTTTGTTTTCTCCCATTAATATGCTTCCAGAGGGCAGGGAGAATTTCTCAGTACCTTTTTCCAGCCCTTGCCAGTGAAAAATTAGACACATTTTTCTAGCCCGGACATGTAATTGATTTGAATTACTTTCCCCTTGGTAATGATATTTTCAGGGGAGAAAAAGTCCTGCCTCCTGTTAAAAACAATCGAAAGGTCATAAGGTTATACAGTGAAAAGGATACAGTTGCCTTCCCAGACGCATTATTATTATAAGTTTGTGTACCTTCTCAGAAATAGTCTCTGTTGTATCTAAGGATTGTGTTTGTGCAAATGCATAAACCTTTGTTTGAGGCAGCAACTGGGGTGACTGGGGGATGAGGATCCAGTGATCCAGCCCTTGATTGTGATTTTTTGCGGATGGTCTGATAGCCCAGCCCCTGGGCACTAACTTACACATGGTGCTGGGCCGGCACCTCTCCCGGGGGAGCTCTATTAAAGATACATAAACACACAGACATGTATGTGTTTAAATAACACAAATAAAAGCCTCCATAAGAATTTAGTTTCGATGTGTATGTTATTCATTATTCATATTGCTTGTTATCACATACCACTTAGCTTCAAGTTCATTTGATATCAGTATATACAGAAATGCCACACAAAACTGACAAGTGGTACTGATGGTTTTTCAAATGACAAGAACAGGAAGGAAAGAAAGAAGCAAAAAAGAAGAGAAGAAAGGAGTGAGGGAAAGAAGGAAAGAGGGAGGGAAGGTGGGAAGGAGTGAAGGAGAGAACAAAATATAAGATACACCCAAGCTATTTATGGTTGCCATTTGTCCAAGTATCTTTTTTGTGAAGCGGCATCTATCATTTTTCTCTCATGAATGATGAGCAATGACAGCGGCTTTTGCTGGTGGCTGTGAAACCCAAATTGACAGTGTCCAACCCCGTCTCCCCTGAGGCCTTCCGCACTGAGACATGTGGGCCAGGTTGTCCTCTTCTTTCATTTCTAAGGGAAACGGAGCCTCTTCTCTCCATTGGACTACGTGCAAAGGTGACATGCTAGCGTGCCTTGCTGTGACTGCTTCTGCGACCTCAAGTCCTCACCTTTCGCAGGTGTAGTGATGGTACCTCTCACCCTTGCTCGGACAATACACTTTCGTCCTTTTCCTTCCACTTGAAT
This sequence comes from Solenodon paradoxus, assembly GCA_004363575.1. Lineage (NCBI taxonomy): Eukaryota > Metazoa > Chordata > Mammalia > Eulipotyphla > Solenodontidae > Solenodon > Solenodon paradoxus. The sequence goes on from RJWH01000702.1 coordinate 504,996, forward strand.
AAAGTCCAATGGGAAACAAGAACAAATACAGCTTCTTCTGATTTCCCTCCCCACAAGCATCATCACCAAGGGAAGAAAGAGTAATACAGCTTTGTCCTGCAGACGCATGCAGAACAGGAAAGGTGGGGCCCAGGCGCCTGGGTGGCTCTCTGTTCGGCATCTCAGCTGTCCATGTGTGTTTATCCAGGAAGCGTGTGAGGTGTATGGTGCTAGAGCTAAGAGACCTTCCATGCAGGTCTCTTTATTTGATCTGACACATGGCCCAGGTGTCTCTCTGCTCCAGGTCATAACCACAGGAACTCTGTTGCTCTGCCTTAGGCATCCTCTGCACTGAGTTGAACCTCTCCCTGGCCCCCAGCAGTACAGTGTCCAAAGCTGATCAGCAGACAGTGGACTGTAGAGGTTTAATAGAGGCTTGGAGGTAAAAGATAGAACACAGATGAGACTGAGACTCCATATCCAACATGGTTAGTCCAGACACATTTAACCTCAGTGCGTCAGTGGATCTATAACATTCGGGCTATTCTCATAGGGCTGCAGTGAGAATTAAATGAGGCCATATCACAGTTATCCAGTGCTTAATAACTCTATTATTAAATAGTCTCGGTCCCTTTGGGGGGTGATAACTTTAACTTATTATAGTTTGAAGTAAATGGTCTAACCACAGTTGCTACCCTCCATTATTTCTAAGAATCTTTCAATGCCTCCAGAACATGGTGTTACAATCCAATCTCAACTCCCAGGGCCACTTAAGCATGGCTCAGGGAATGCCAGGGTGGAACATAACAGTGAGGCAACACTGGACTTTAGATTCAGACTGGTATGGAGTGAGGACCACTATACCCTGTGGAACAATCACAATTCTTTCTCTATACCTCAGTATCCTCATCTGGAAACTAGGGATAGTAACAATTTCTGTTCTACAGACTCATGCATGTCATATAAGGCAATGGGTGTTAAATCAACACACATTAATGCTTAAAATATTTAATGATGGAGATATGTTCTGAGGGATGCTTCATTAGATAATCTCACAGAGTAACTGGGTAATTACACAAACCTAGATGTGATAAGCTCATCCATATGGTATAATCTCTTGATACCACCATCCTACATATGATCTATCACTGGGCAAAACATCAAGCAACACATGACCATGTAGTTATTATTATATAGTAAGTACCCAATAAAATGAGACATATTATACAGCTATCAACCATTGACACAGAATCTCAGAACATGAAGGATTCACAGAGATTATTTAGCAAACTGTTTCTATTGGTCCTACCCTTCATTTTGTAGATGGAACTTAGGTCACAGAAAAATTAATGATTGGACAAATGGTATATAGTTAGTTAGCTGCAGAATCAGAGCTGGAGTCCAAGCATTCAGATGCCCAGGCCCTCATTCTTCTTCATTCCCTGCAGCTTTCTGAAAATGGATTCCCCATCCTATTTAGACAATCAGTGCTTCACATTTGTTTGAAATCTTGAAACAACAATAAATAGCTTGAAAAGTTTTGACTCAAGGTTAGACATTGAGTTCTGTTTTACAACCAGGATTTTAACTGATCTAATTTTTAAAATTCATTTTCTTTAAAATGCAAGTTCCTATCAGCCTCTGTGTAAACTTCTTCCTTGCGTAAGAGAGTTGATGTGCCTTCCCTTCCCTTTGCCCTTATTTTTTTCCATCCACAGTCTGTAGTGAAAACCCTCTTCTCTCAAGTGAAATGAAGCAGCTGGCACCTTTAGGACTCTCATATTATCATTATTATCATTTAACATTTATAAGTGCTCACAGTATGCTAGCCACTATAACATACAGGAGTGAGGAGTCTGCCATCTAAATTAGACACAGATAGATCCACATAAAAGAGAAAAGTAAAGGCAGGGGGTGAGTGGGAAGTGGATAGAGCAAGGAATAAAGTCAGGGTCGCTGCCACAGCACTTCAAACTCTTGCTGAGCCAATGGCTGTGGAAGACTTAGGAAGACATAGCCAATTTTTAGCAAAGTGATATAAAATTGCCCCTAAAGGGATTGTGTGAATTACCAGCTTGCTTTTTTTTTTTTTCATTTCTGCCAGAAAATTTTGAGCAAGCACCTTCTTGAGAACAGAATTATTCTAAATCTGCTCTCTGCTGCCTCTTTCCAACAACTTTCCCAGATCCCTCCCAGCGACCCCCTCCCCATGCACTTTTGGTTTGAACTCAGAGAGCAGCAGGGAGGCAAGGGAATAAAGTGTGGGGCAGCCAGCATGTCTAATTCTATGACAGACATGTGGTGAATCTAAAGGCCCCCCTGGAAGCATCTTTGATCTCTGGAGCCCTCCATGCATTCAGTTTCCCCTCCATGGGGTCAGTGCCCAGGGTCTCCCCAGGCCGCCCCGAAGTGCCCCTCCCCCAAGGTAAGCTTCTAGACTTGTAAATTCAGTTTTGCCCCCAAACAGAATTTGTTCTTGGGACTCATTCTTATCTTCAAAAATTGTGATTCTTCAACCTATGATTATTTTTACTGTGTAGATTTATCCCTTAGAACTTGAGATAGGAGGTAACAATATTCACAAATACAGAAAATTATTAAAGTGGTCAGTCAACTACATCCACCATAATTGGAGCAGAATCAATAATTCAACAGTTTAATGAACGAAGGCAAAAATAAATACTAAGTGGGAACATGTTTAATAACCTCTTGTTCATGAAGGTTGTCGATGGACTGTCCAGGGGACCCTCCTTACAGAGATGAGTCTGATCCAGGCACCTGAAATTCCTGCAGTCTTGTGGACCACTTGGTTTTCTCTCTTTTACTAACAAGTATGAGTCACGAGTCCCTTCTGACAACAGCTAAGAAGGACACAAAAGCAGCAAAAATGTGTTTCTCTTCTTCGAGGAACTCAAATCAAAGTTAGAAATTTTATATGAAAGAATAAATAGCAGGCTCTTCCCAGGGCTCAGTGAGTGGCACAACTGACAAATGGCTCAGGAAAGCAGATTCACCTAGAAGGTGGAGAGACTCCACGACTTCGGCCAGAGAAAACACTCTTTGCCCCTTACTTTTCCCTCTTTGGCTAGGTACATTTTCCTCTCAATTTTTTTCCTTTTTTTATGCTAGTCTTAAGGTGGTTTTATACTGGAGCATTCCTTTCTAAAAATTTAAAAATTGAATCCTAATATGCAAGTCCCTGACAACCAACTAGGGACGACTACGTTTGTTCAGATCTGCCAAGAAAAAGTCACCAAGATGGAATTAGCTGTGCAAATGTACTGGAGAATGGAACAGGAGCAGACTGAAAGAGCTTGCAGACAGCAAGGCACGCTGCACCCCCATGGAAGGAGAAGCAGAAGGGTTATAGATTAGAAAAGAATCCTCCATGAAATCACGTAAGACTATATCTACTCTACTGACTTGGGAGAAGACACTGCCACCTCAGCAGGTCCCTGCACTTTCTGAGGAACCTAGGTAAATCTTCATATGTTTGTTAAAGTTACGCCTTAATAATATGGCTTCAATAAAATATCCTTCATGATTATATGGAAAAAATTCCTCAGAAACTAACATGCTCTATCATAATCAACGCTTTCTGACCATGACCTGGCAGCCAAGATTCAAATCACAGACACTGAATGTGCTGAGAAATAAAAGCAACAAAAAAATTTCTGCATAGCTCTCGAAGACGTGTGTTAATAATGACATCAGGCATGCCTACAGATCTATGGAATACATCAAAACAAATTCTTACAAAAGAGTTAAAAATCCAAATTGATGCTGTTCACATTTCATTAAAAAGATATTAAAACAAGTCTCTGAAAACCAGGTTAGCTTAATTACAAAGGAGAAAGTAAAACCAATTTAGAATATTAGCATGTAGAAATCTGTCATAGTTGATGGCGAATATGGCTCCGATACTATGAGGTTTTCTATTGAACAGCCTAAAAGGATGCTGTCAAGTTTGACAGGTCTAAAATGCAACACCCACACACACCCCTGCGTGCAAATATTACATTTTCTATTTTAAAATGGCCTCTTGATAGATTTTTCATTTTCTGTCCTTGGAAATGATCTCAAGTAAAAAATAAATAAATAAAATCAGAATGCTTTTCAGCTTTGATTCCCTGCTAGTTTGTAAGAACAGATTTGGCAAGAAGAGTGGCACCCATAATCATAACAAAACCGAGTAACCTGGTTGAGTTTTTCCACAGACAACAAAGGACAGTGATTTTTAACACCATTACTACCCTTATGCTAGAGGACTCTTAGCTTTTCATTGTCAAGTAAGCATTCTCAAATGGAAAAACAAATATATATATATTTATATATATATATATATACACATACAATAAGCATATCTTCAGTTTGTCACCCTCTAGCCATCTCTCTTCAACAAAGCATCATTTCTTCATGTAGCTATTGTAATGTATAAGCATATCTGCAAAGCTTACCACAAATGTCTTAGGTTAAGTGTCCTGTTCATATTTCAACATACACATACACACAAAGACAAACGCAAGAAACGGCTACTTCACACTAAATAGCTATTATTTTAGGCAATAATTTACCTCATGTAGAAAGGCATCCATATACTATCACAAGGTTTCCATATCATGTCATTTAAATAAAAAGAACTGAGGCATTAATCCTCTTATTTTTAATTCATTGTCCTTGTACTTGTAACGAGTCAATCTCCACAAAGCATTGCTATGATAGTTCAACAATAATTCAATACACATATGCTGACTGTCTACTAGGGACATGTCAGCCAAGAGATGGAACACTATGTTAGTGGAAGTTGCTTACTTGGTCAAGAATATCAGTGTTTAGCCATCACAACAGAATAAAGTTAAGACTATTGAGCTCAATCAGTATCCAAATTTTCCCATAATCTGGCCCCAAATTATCTTTGTAACCTTTTCATTCCAATATATTTTCCAATATGGTAGCCAATATTTATATATGCAATTAAGCAACTGAAACGTGACTGCCTTGAGTTGACATGTGCCTTAAGTGCAATCTACATATTGGATTTGAAGAATTAGTGACAAGAAAAGAATAAAATAGCTCAATACTTATAATTTATTGACACATTGTAATAATGGTGTTTTAAAAATGTTACAGTAATTAAAGTATAAAATCAGTTTCAAGTATTCCTTTTTTAACAGAAATTTTGACTTGTACACATGACTTTGTGTTTGCATCAAACAGTGTTAGTAGATTTTGCACTCTTCCATTCTTTCCATTGTCACTTTTACTTGTGCTGTCACTTTTCTAATCTTATGTAAATCCTCTCCATTTTTCCAAGTTTCTGCTCAAATCTTAAATTCTCTCAGACAGTACTAATAACATCTCTTTTAATCTGCACATCACTCATAGTATTTATCATCTTGTGGTATTTTATACTATTTGTGTGTACACTGTCACACTTTTTGGCCCACTGATCCAACTCTATGGCAGCTCTGAGAAAGCAGCTACAAAGTCTGAATCATCTGTTTTCCATGGTGTCTAACACAATGACTTCATAAGGAATATAGTCAATAAATACTCATTAAGAAAATAACAAATGGGCACACCTTGGTGGAGTAGTGGTTTGGTCAACCTCTTCTAGCTGAAGTACAAGCCATATACATCCCAAGGACCCAAGTTTGCATCCCAAGCTTGGGACAACAACCAAGATGTACAATTAAATAAAAATAAAGTGCTTCTTCTTCCTGGCTCCTCCCGCCTGCCTCCCAGTTTGCCTTCATTCGTGCCTGCACCTTTCCATTTTAAAAAAATGAAGGGTTGCCCTGATGGAGTAATGGTAGGGTCTATCACCAACAAAGGAGTGCAAATCACATACCCCTGAGTTCAAGTCCTGGGTCTGCAGGTGAGACAACCAGTGTGAGCAACTAAATAAGAATAAAAATGTTACTTTCTCCTCTCTCTTTCTATCTTTCTACTTGCCTGCCTACTTGTCTTCATTCCTGCCTGTACACTTCCTTAAAAAATAAAAGGTAAGTGATTGAATGAAATAGATGAATAAATCAAAAGAGTGTATTATTGGCAAATTTAAGACACAAAGATCAATGAAACAGAATAGAACTCTGCGTAAATAACTGTCCAAATAGAGTCAACTTTACACAAAAGTGTAAAGGCACTTTAATAAAGGATAGTTCTTCAACAGATAACAATGCTGTGATAATTGTATGATCATATGTTTAACAAAGAACTTGGGCACTGCTCTTACACCTCTCACAAAAATTAACTCAAAATTAATCATAGAAATGATTCTAAAATAAAAAAAACTATAAAACATCTGGAAGAAAACAGCAAAAAATATACAAATTATTTGTTTTGGCAACAAGTTTTTAGATACAACACACCAAGTGCATAGAACATGAAAAAAAATAAGTTGTGCTTTATTAAAAATAAAACCTGTGAGAGATACTAAAAGAATGAAAAGAAGGATATGGACTAGAAGAAAATATTTGTAAACCATGTATCTGATAAAGGATTTGTTTCTAAATACACAAAGAACTACTAAGAGAAAATGACCAAAAATTGCAAATATGCAAAATTTCTAAGCAGAATTTTACAGGCCAAAAAAGAGTTGCATGATATATATGAAGTGCTGAAAAAAAATAATTTACAACCAAAAATATTCTATCTTGTTAGGTTATCAGTTATAATTGAAGGAGGATATACAGCATTACAGACAAACACAAGCTAAAGGAAGTCACAACAATTAAATCAGCCTTACATTTTCAGTAAAATAAAAAGAAACCTCACATAGAAACAGCAAAACACCAAAAAATTAGAATGTGAAGGAGAGACTAAAAATGTGGACTATGAGAATGAATTTGATACTAACTTTTTTTCAGGCTTAAAAAGGTTATAAGCATAGAAACTTAGTTGTAACTTCCAGTGTAGCTTCAAAGTACAAATTAGCAGAAAAAAAATAAAGAAAATTGGAAAAGAAAATAAGCGCAGCAAACATGCTTCAAAGCTGAAGAGAATAAGAGATTGGCAAATGTATAGCAATAATATGCAATAATACCCAGAAAACAAAGAGCAAAATGGCAATAAAACAGCTGCATATCAATAAATAACCCTAAATATGAATGGACTGAACCAACAAAGGGCATAGAATGACACAATAGATTAAAAAACAAAAATCACCCTTCTGCTGCATACTGGAAACTCGTCTAACTTCTAAAGCCAAAGAAGCTCAAAGTCAAAGGTTGGAAGACAATCTTACAATCAAATGGCAGTCAAAAAAAAAAAAAAAGCAGGGTCAGTCATACCTACATCAGATAAAATAGATTCCCATCCAAAGAAGGTAATAAAAGATAGAGATGAACATTATATAATGAATATGGGTCAACTCAGCAAGAAGACATAACTTATAATATATACACAGAGGAAGCATCAAAATACATAAAGCAAATTATTAATAGAAGCAAAGAGAGCCACTGACAGCAATGCAATAATAGTAGGAGACTTCAATATCCCCATTACAATTATGACAGACCGACCAGGCAGAAAACTAGCAGGGAAACAAAAGCTTTAACTAACACGTTAAAATGATGGGTTTAATAGACATTTATTGAACTTTTCACCCCAAAACTGTAGAACTCACATTTTTCCTTAGTACTCATAGAACATTCTCAAAATGTATGATATGTTGGGAAACTTAATCAGTGTCAACAAAATTTATAGGTCTGATATTATATCAAGTATCTTCCCTGATCACAATGGAATAAAACTAGAAATCAACCACAAAAAGCAAGCTGAAAAATTCCAAAATATGTGGAGACTAAATAACTTGCTTCTGAATAACTATTAAGTATAAGAGGGAATCAAAAAGAAGCAAGTACTTGATAACAAATGAAAATGAATACATTAGCTACCAGAAATTATGAAATGAAGCGAAAATAGTATAAAGAGGGAATTTTATAGCAATTCTGGCCTATCTCCAGAAAAAAGAAAAATCTCAAATAAACAATCTCACTCTACACCTAAAGCAACTAGAAAAAGAAGAATTGAAGTCAAATGTTCATAGAAGAAAAGAAATAATAAAATACAAGAAGAAATAAATAATAAAAATAGAAGTAGAAAAAATAAAAATCAGAAAGACTTTGGAAGTTCTATAAAATCAAAAGCAGGCTTTTCATTTGTTTTTTTAAAGAAAAGTTTCAGGCAGGAATAAAGGGAAGTAGGCAGTCAGGCAGGAAAAGAGAAGAGGATGAAGCATGTTTTATTTTCTTTTTATCTAGTTGCTCACACTGGTTACATATGGACCAGGGACTGGAATTTAAGGGTATGTGGCCTGCACTCTTTTGGAGGTGATTGACCTAAACGCTACTCTGTCAGGTCACCCCCAAAGCTGGTTTTATTTAAAGCTAACAAAATTGAAAATTTTTTTTGTCTAAGCCCACTAAGAAAAAAATGAGAGAAAACTGTAATAACTAGAATCAGAAATAAAGGGAGAGAAATATCAACAGATACTTCAGAAATACAAAGCATCGTAAGTGACACCTATGAATAACTACATCCCCAAAATTGAACAACCTAGAGTACATGAACAAATTCTTAGAATCATACTGCCTACCCAGACTAAATGAGGAAGAAATAGCCTTAAATGACTTATGACAAGTAAGGAAACTCAAGAAATAATGAAAAGTCTCCCCCAAAATAAAACCCTAGAGATGACGTTGCTAGTTAGCTTTACCAAAGTTTCAGAAAAAAATTAATGCTTACCCTTCTCTAATACTGCTAAAATATTGAAAACCAGGGAATTCTTCCAAACACTTTCTATGAAATCAACATCGCTCATATCAAAAGCAGACCAAACATTAACACAAAAAGAAAATTGCAGATCCATATCTCTGATGAACATAGATGAAAAATCCTCAACAAAGTATTAGGCAACTAAGTTAAACAATGTATCAAAATGATCACCCATCATGACCAAGTGGTATTTATTCTATGAATGCAAGTATGAATGCAAGTATATAAATCTATCAATGTAATAGACTACATCAACAAAAGGAAAGAAAGAAATCATATGATTATATCAATAAATAACAGAGAATCATTTAACACGTTTCAGCACCAATTTGTGATTTAAAAAAAAAAAACTCTCCATAAAATAGGAATAGGAAGAATATATCTCAACATAATAAAAGGCAGATATGATAAACCCACAGCCAATATCATACTCAATGATGAACAACGGAAAGCATTTTCTCTAAAATCAGGAAAAAGGTAAGGGTTAGCTCTCTCACCACTGCTCTTCAATGTCATATTAGAAGTAATAGCCAGAGCAATTAGACAAGAAGAAATAAAAATAATCCAAATTGTGAAAGAAAAAGTAAAACCATCACTATTTGAAGGTGAAATCATGATATGCATATAAAACCCTAAAGATTCCACCAAAAAACCTGAAATTTATAAATGAGTACATAAAGTGGCAGTCTAAAAAATTATATACAAAAATATTGTATTTTTATATGCAAACAATGAGTTAGAAGAAAAGGAAATTAACAAAACAATTCCATTTTATAGTAGTAAAAAAAAGAATTAGATGCTTTGGGAGGAGGTTGAAAACTGTTAAGTGAAACTGTAAGACATGGTTTAAAAAAAACAGGAAAAATCCAAAGACATTTGATGCTTATATTTGGGAAAAATTAACATTGTTAAAAGAACCATCTAAGCTAAAGCAATACGCAGATATAATGGAATCCTCTTCAAAATTTGTGGTATTTTTCAGGGAAACAGGCAAAATAAGCATTAGTTTTGAAGCACAAAATATCCTGAATAGCTAAAGAAATTGTGAGATAAAAGAAGAGAAGTGGAGGTGTTGTACTCTTGGATTTCAAACTATGTTATAAAGTGATAGTAATCAAAGTATGGTACTGAAATAAAAACAGATATACAGATCAGGGAAATAAATCCATACATTTTACCAGTTCATTTATGACAAGGAACCAGGCACATATGCTGGAGAAAAGAAATTCTCAACAAATGGTCAAAAAGTTACATGCAAAAGAATGAAACCAGATCACTCTCTAACACCATATGCCAAAATGACTTGCAAGTAAGACCGGAAACTATAAAATACATAGAAGAAAACATAGGCAATATGTTCCATGACATCAACCATAGAGAGGTATTTGGGGACTCAACTACCTTGGTAAGGGAAAGAAAACCAAAAATAAACAAATGAGACTATATCAAGCTGAAAAGTCTCTGCACAGCAAAAGAAATCGTCATATAAATAAAAAAGACATCTTACTGAAAATAGATGCATATCACACAAGGGGTTATTATCCAAAATATATACAGAACTCATAAAATTCAATAACAGAAACATAAACAATCTAATAAAAAATGGGCAGATCAAAATAGACATTTCTACCAGAAAGACACACAGATGGCCGACAGACACATGAAAAGATGTTCCTCATTTCCTGTTATTAGGAAAATGCAAATCAGAACAATGAGTATCACCACACACTTGTGAGAATGGCTATTATTCAAAAGACTGGAAACAAGAAGTTTGGATGAGGACGAGGAGAAAAGGGAGCATCACACACTGTGGTGGGAGTGTAAGTTTGTGCAACTGTTTTCAAAAGCAGTTCGGAGATTCCTTAAAAGATTAGGAGTGCAAATTCCGTATCTTCTTACTTCTGGGTATGTCCCCCCCTCCAAATACAAAACCATTGATTGGAACAATATTTGCACTTCTGTGTTTATTACAGAATTACTACAACGGCCAAGAAATGGGAACAGCTTAAGTGCCCACTGTAAGATGACTAGATGAACACGTGGTACATATACGCAGACCTTAAACAGATGAAATCCTGCCATTTGTGACAACCTGGGTGGAATTAGAGGTGAAATAAGTCAGAAGGAGAGGGGAAAAATACCTGTTTATCTCACACATACATGGAATATAAAGAAACAAAACAACAGACAAAATGAAACAAATGTTTTGACACTGAAACAGATCTGACTGTCAGAGAAGTTAGGTGGGAGTAGTAACAAGGGGTGGTGGGGGTACAACGGACAGCGGTGAACTGTTAGAAATTTGATGAAGGGTATGATGTGTTATCATGTAATATTTTAGGAAGAGCAAACTTGCATATTTAAACTGATAAAATTTTAAATCAAATTTACCCCAATAAAAAGAAAACAAAGGTAGAAAACAAAATGTATAGTAAGGATGCACAGAAATTAGAATGCTGTGAACTGCTGGTGAGTATGCAAAATGATGCAGTCACTATGGGAAGGAATATGTCAGTTCCTCAAAAAAATTAAAAGAGAATTACTATATGTCCCAGAAACTGCACTTCTGGGTATCTAACCAAAAGAATTGAAAACAATGACTCAAATAGATACTTGTATACCCTTGTTCATAGCAGTGTTATTCATAATAGCCCAAAGGTGAGAGACAGAAGTAACCTAAGAGTTCAGACAAATAAATAAACAAAATGTGATATGTGTAGAATATGATTCAGCTTTTAAAAGGAGGAAATTCTAAAGCATGCAATAATATGAAAGAAGTTGAAGACATTTTGCTAAGTTAATCATGAATGCACAAAAGAACAAATACATATGATCCTGCTTAAATGAATTCACAGAGATAGAAAGAATTGTGGCTGTGAGGAGCGTGGGAGGAGTGGGATGAGGAGTTATTTTTTAATGGGTACAGAATTTCAGTTTTGCAAATGAAAGTTCTAGAGATGGATGGTGGTGATGGTTGCAAAACAATATGACTATATACCACTAAACTTTGCTCTTGCACATGGTTAAGATGGTAAATTGTGTTATTTATACTTTACCATAATTTTTTAAAGTAGCTGCTACATTTTATATGGTTTCATATATATGACACTCTGGAAAAGGCAACGTTATAAAAATGGTAAACAGATTTGTGGTTGAAAGGAGTCTCAGAGAGGTGACATTGGGTAGAGTAGTTGTAGAGATGGAGTGTAATGGGTTTGTTTGAAAATAAACTTTTGCATAATATTGGAATGGTGGATACATGACTCCATTTATTTATCAAAACAAATAGGACATGAAACATGCCATTGGGGCTCAGATAGCGGAGATACTCATGTATAAATTACAGACAGCCAAGGACTTGGGTTTGAGAGCAGGGCTGGGGTGAAAAAACAAAATTGACAACTAAATAAATAAAGATATTTCTTTAAACATACACACAGACACAGAGAACTTTATGACATAAGATAAACTTAATGTATGCAATTTCAAAAAACTTATTTTAAAAGCTGAGTGATCCCAGGATGAAATGCAGACTGTGATATAACAATCTGACTGTATTACAAAAGTATGAAATAATCTCAATAAAGGAAGTGGAGAAATGGTGGTAACCTAAGTACCTTTGAAAATAAGTAGACTACATGAGACTAAATGCAAAAAGAACTCTGCATAAGCCATGAACTTCAGTTGATAAAGGCATTTCCCATAAGATGTGAATTAATAATTCTGATAACCCCATAATGTTTAGAATTGAAACTAGAACCAAGTGCAGTATCATCAGGCACAGGATGGGAATGAGGGCCTTGGGAGGTTTTAAACACAGGATGCTGATGATGATGACAATGATGATGATGATGGTGATGATGTGTGTATGTATGTACACAGGTGCAGGACAGGGGTGAGGGGTGTGACAAACCTGCGCCCCTCCCTGGCAATTTGGGACTAGTTTTTTTAGGTGAGTGCTTACCAAAATTAACTTTTACCAAATTATGATTGAAACCAGAAGAGTATTTCAAACCAGGGCATTGCTAAACCTATACATTCCCAGTCAAACCTGTTTCTTTCTTTCCTTTTTTTTTTTTTGGTTACCCTACCTATGTTTGCATACTGCAATAGAACAATTAGATAGACATGACTGGTGGAAGCCAGGTTTTTCACTGTTGGAGAGAATTTACAGATAAGCACAAGAGGAAGACAGAATATCCATGTGGTAATGAATTAAAATTGGAGATATTAGTATGTAGTTATATTTAGCTTAATATAAATACAGATGATTACCTAGAAAAAATATTTAGAGAGATATATGTATGTGTAGGCTTCATATATATATACATACATATATGCACATATATATATATATACACACACACACACACAGATAAGGATATGTGTGTGTGTGTGTGTATTTGCTCCGTCAGTTGAGAAGGCCTAGAAGCAACAATGCTCCAGTAGTAACAAGCACAACTTATGTGATCTTGGTTTCTAATAACTTTTCCACTAAGAGAAATGTAGAAATGGCTGACTCTAGAACTGAGAACAGGAAGTGTATAAAATGAGACTAGACTACCCTGTAGTGTCAAAACACGTCTAAGTGAAAAAAACCATGTCAAGATTATATCAAAAAGAGACACAGGAGCCAAGTGAAGACACTCCCAAAATCCCAAGTTGGAAAAATTTACAGCACAAAAATCTAGTTGTATTGGGTTTTAACTCACAACATATAATAAATATCCGTGAGTTCACAGTGATACAGATGATCAACTAAATAAATGTGTGAGGACAGACAAACTCACTGCGCAACAGCCCCAATTTTTGCATATACTAAACAGAAGACCCTACTCCTCAAATATGGGCTAATAAATTGTAAATTTTTCAGAAGAGTTCAGTACAGAAAAAGAGAAGAAGGCAACCTTGCACTGAAGAAACCTGACAGATATCACCTCCACCAGGAGAGCAAGGTCACCATCAACATGGTGACCAGATTGACCTCATGTTGCTGGATTGTACTTGGGATCTGTTGTGCTAAGAATGACCTTTGACCTTTGTGACCTTCCTCCTCAGACCCATAATCCAATATAATCATGAGAAATGTCAAACTAGGTTATGAGCCATTTTCTAAAATGACCAGTTCTCCTTGAAACCATTAAAGTCATTAAAAACAAGGAAAGTCTGTGACAGCCTAGTAGATCCTAAGGACACATGACAATGAAAGTTAGCATTACTAAATGAGCTCTGGAAAAACAAAGGGACATTAGTTAAAACTAAGGAAATCTGAATAAAATATGGATTTTAGGTAATAATAAGGCATTAATATTAGTTAATATTAGTTAATGCCCCCATTCAGATATAAGCTGTTAATAAAAGGTAATATTGTGTGTGAGATATATGAAAATTCTGTGAGAACTTCACAGCCTTTCTTTATATATAAAATGATTCTAAAATTGAGTATTTAAAAATAAGAAAAATGAATTATGGGTATCTCCTAAGCCTTCTAAGATGCTGTCAAAGTTTGAATTTTCAGTGACATTTAGAAGAGTTAAGTCTTTCAGACCGCTCCCCTCCCAACTCCACTATCACTGCCCTTTGCCTTGGAAAAGACGGTTGAATACATTCATGCTTTTCCCCAGTTATGAGGTGACTTATTATCTCTACCATCTGGGAGAATAAAACTCATCACTATTTTCTATAAATATACTTTTTTATCTACTCTCTATCACACTTTGTAAACTTAACACCGTAATCCTTAGAATTTCCAGAATAATACTTTCACTTTCTCCATTTGGTAAATGAATATAAACAATGCCTAAAATACCTGGGGAACAGATTTAACACAAAATTTACACACAGTGCAATGCTATCAGCTTCCAGGAAAGCTTAATCCAGACCTCGAATATCTGAAAAACATAATGATCTTTCTTTTTTATCTTTCTTTTTTATCATAATATGTCCATTTACTGCTTTCTTAAGGAAAGACCAGAATGAAATTTGGCAACCTAAAACTAAAAGTATGCAAAACTATTTAATAGTTGAAACAAGTAGTTAGAAATGTACATTAGAAAATACCTTTTTAACTCTCAAATAAAGAAAGACATACTTGGCTAAGTAGTTGGGAATAAGTAGACCCAAAGACCATTATTAAGACCAGTTATATCTCTAATTTTTATCTGTAGCCAGTTAAGCCAGAGGTTGCCTCTGAAATGTCAAATGGCCAATGTGAAGGAATTTATTGCCAGAAATGTAATTCCCAATTCTGGCTGGTAAAACAAACTTTATAGAGGGCTCCTGGACTTTTATAATGATGGAATACAACCTGAGGCAGTATAAATTCATAATCTCTTAAGACAAATAGCGTTTAAAAATTCAACCTAGTATCCATCCAGTTCACTACTGAAATGAAAAGAATTTTCTTTAGAAGTCACGTGAAATTCATTGCATAGTATGAAACTCCTCGCCAGCATGATATCAGGTCTACCTACCCATTTGCTTTAATTGTTCAGGGTTGATAATAACATCACCGAATACATAAATTCTTGTATGACTTATACTTAAACTGATGTAGATTTTAGATAATAACCACCTATTAGAAAAATGTCATGGTCTAGCAGTGTATACAATATGTCGCTTTGATATGATACAAAAGGGACCTACCTATAATACTCAAATTGTTATTGTCACTAAACAAATTTCTGTAAATAAAGACCTATAAAAATCCAATTAGGTCGTGCATGAAGCTCCATTAGGTTAAAATGCTGCCACAGTAAAAGTCAAGATTAACTTAACCTTTTAAAAAGATTATATTACAGGCAAAGCCACACTGACATGGGGAGGACTTTGAGCTAATTCTGTGCCCTGCCTGAAAAGATTGGAAAATGGCAGATGAAAGTGTATCTTGAAAGCCCCTGGGATGTCCTGGGGTCTGGTTACCATTTTCCCCTCCCTGGGGCCATGAAGTCCCCAAGAAACAGCACAGCTCTGTATCCTACAATTTCGGTGGCCTGGGCAGCTGCATTAATCCCTCCCATCCCCCAGTGCTTTTGAAGTGGTGACAGGAAGCTAGTAGTTATGCTGACTCCACCCCCTTGCAAGGAAGATTTCTGTCTCAGAGTATTTTAAACACTACCAGATCCAAAAGGGATCAGGTTTATGGTGGTGTAATATCACCCCAGATTTTGAGAAATTGGGAAGAAAAAACTATTTAGGCACTGTTCTTAGGATTATAAAATTATTCATTATGATATAGAGCATGGATCTACTAATTTTACTATCTCTTGTTCTCTTCTGTCTCAGATCAGACAACCAAGCAATAGAAGGCCTTGAGAAGCATCTGTTCTGTTATGGGATAATTCTAATTGCTGGAAATATCTGCCTTCTAGTGAGCCAAATTCTGACTCCTAGTGACTTACAGCTTTTGGTCCTATTGGGTCCTTAGGAGCTATAGAAAATACGTCTCCATGTGCAGCTGCCACACAGCTTTTTAATATTTAAAGACGGTCGTGAAAATAACAACAAAGACCATGATCATTTCCTAAGCATCCACTGGTGACAGTGTTATATTAGATATTCTGCGGTGAGTGGACTGAGAGACTGTCCTTTACCCCAACCTGTCATGGGAAAAGCTCTGAATATGTCTGCAAAGAAAACTTAAGGACGGGATACTAAGACCCAAGCACACTCGGGCCAGAAATAGGGCTGCGAGGGAGGGTGATTCCTGCTAACTGAGTGAGTCTGTTTTGTTGATCATAACTTTGAGGATAAGAACTGGGAAAGGATGACTTATTTTCACAGAAGACGTGAAAAGAATTTAAAGACTGGTGTCCTGGAGGGATAGAGAGCGCCCTTGAGTCTGGGCAGGGGAACTGAAAAAGGAACCCATGACATCTGCATCAGGGGATTCTGGACTGGATCCCAGAGAAAATGACATCAGAGCTGAAAGAGAGGATAATCCATACCACAGTGTTATGTGGGAGATGTTTTACTGTCTCATCAATGAGGATCCTGGGATTCAGAGAAATTAAGTGACTTGTCCAAGATTATGAGCACAGCTGCCTTACCTGATTGTTTTCACTTTCTGTAATGTATCAGGTCCTCAACTTACATTTTCCCTGAAAGATTCATATTTCTATTTTCCTCAACTTTTTACCCATGAGCTACTTCTCATCTTTCTCCCTATCCTCAATTCTCTAGGTATTTTCTAGCAGCAAAACTGTTCAGTTCACCCACTTTCAGTTGAATTAATACAGCAGTACATATTATGCGTTTATTAATGGAACCCAAGGTTTTATCCAATCTCTTTTGGGATGTTTTGGCATAAATTAAAACATGTTCTTCCTATTCTTATCTATATACAACTAATATTTATAACAGATTATATTCTTCTGACTATGAAGTCGTGCATATTTATTATAGAGAAAAATTTGAAATTATGAAAAAAAAAATCTCAAACTCCAACAATTCCTCAGTTCTTTCAGTCTTTCTTATGTGTCTCTGCACAAATTTTATGGTTTTAGTCTGAATCTAAATGCCAGACCAAGTACGTGTTGTGTTTGCATTTCATTTGATGACTTTGGTATCTCACTATAATTTATCAAAATAAGTTTGAATTCTTGTGTTTTCATTTATTTTATTACCTGAACATAGTGGAAAGCTACTGCACTAGCCCTCAGCACCCTTAGCACCCTTTAAGAGGAGTCCTTCTCTCTCTCCCTAGTTGCTGTGGCTGCTCGAATCTCACATCTCATCTGACTCAGCTTAAGCATTTGGACATAAATGAGCACTGCTACCCACATGACACATTTCAATTTGATCTCTTGATGATCCCTTTATGACCCTTATTTTATGTCAAGGCTTGTTCTTTCTTAGTGTCCTTTACATTCTTGTGTGTCTTCTAAATGCCTCAATATTCAACTTCTTTTTCTTTTCTTTATTTTTTTCTTAAGGAAAGGTATAGGCAGGAATGAAGGTGAGCAGAGGCAGGCAGACAGGAAGAGAGAGGAGGAAAAAATGCTTTATTTTATTTAGTTGTTCATCTTGGTTTATCCTGGTGGCTCTGGGACATGAACCCAGAACCTTGGGATGTATGTAGACTGTGCCTAACCCCTACTCCACCAGAAAGAAAAGGAAGAAGCAGTTTATTTTTATTTATTTATCTACAAGGCAAGCTCCCCAACACCATGTGGGAGGTATGTGGATTACACTTGTCAATTTCTTATGTCTTCTGTTTTTCCCACCCTCCATAGGTGGTCTCATCAAGTTCTGTGCCTTGAAACACCATCTCTGCAGAAATGTATCCTGCATTCTATTCTGGGCCTTCCCATAATCTTATTCTCCTTCAACCTTCTTGGCATCTCCAATATATCAGAACATCACAAACTAACAGGTCTGAAAGCAAACCCTTGGTATTTGCTCCCCATTGTCCTCACCCAAATATGCTCTTTCCAGATTCTTCTTCAATACAACTTTATTCTACCACTCGCTCTGGAAACAAACTTTGGGGTCAACTAACTCTCATACCCTACGTTTAGAGTAGGTCATGAAGACTCTGATGACTTTAATCATCTTTATCACCAGAACCCCAAACATCTTTATATTTCACATTGGTTATTGTAAACAGTGTTCCTGCTTTCATGTTGCCACCAACAGCCATTTTTCACAGAGTGGCCTGAGCCCAACGGCAAAAACTTAGTTCATGTCACTCCAGTGTTCCAAACCTTGTGGTGGTTCTCATCTCATTCAGAGTAACAGTCCACTCTTTACCAAACAGGGCTCCTCCACGGCTTGATAATCTGGCTCCTGTAATCTCTCTTACATCATTTTACCCTCACTCCTCCCAGTCTAATCAGAGTGGTCTTGCTACTTCTTCAATCCATTTTTGCTCCTCAAGCTCAGGGCTTTTGCCCTTGCTGCTTCCTCTAAAAGATTCTTCCAAGTATCTTTGTTTCCTCAGGTCGCTGCTCAAAAGTCACCTTATCAGACACACCTCTCCCAATCTACCCTCTACTGTCTCCTTCCCTTTTTAGATCTCTACTTATCCTATGCCTTTCTTCTATATTACACTTGCCACCATTTCACTATAAAACTTGCATTCATTGTGAACTTTTCCACTTCTTGTCACCAAATATATGATCTACGAGAATAGGGACTTGGTCATGCTTTTTCCACTCCTGCATTTTCAGTGCCAGGAACTGATCTTAATGCTAAGATCTCAACTCATACTTGTTGAGTGAACTAGTTAGTTAATGAAAGATTTCATCTCTTGACCACAATGATATTGGTCTGTAGAAGGCCCCAGGTACAAGCAAGTTCCCATCCCAGGGATTAAGAGAATTGACCCTTGTCTATAATGTAACAGACTCAGGCATGGTCATGACCCATTTTTTCCATCGTCTGGATTCCAGAAACGGGAAGGCACTCTTCAAGGAAAAGGACAAAACAAGTATGCCATTCATAATGTATAATTGAAATATGAACCAGGTACCAAATACACTACACCATCATGTGTGTGTATGTATACTCATTTGTTTTGAGTGTAATGACAACACTGGGTTAGAAGGTGCTATTATCATCTTCACTTTATGGTTGATGAAATAGAGTAACAGAAAGGTTAAGTGACTTGTCCAATGTCATGTAGAGTTGGGATTCAGGCCAGAGTCTGCACTGAAATACTGTGTATAATAGCTTTTCCAGAAGTTCAAGATCTTAATTGTTTCTGAAACTCCACTATATGCCTAGTACCTTTGTAATCAATTCCTTTTTCAGTTATTTCACATTGTTCATTTACTTGCCACCAAAAGAATCCAATTAATACATCATCCCTCTTAGTTTTGGGTTACTAACAAAAGTAATAAACATAGCTTTGTTTGAGAGATTATTAACAATGTTCAAAGAATTAAGTTCAGAATCACAAAAAATAATGATTTCTACATTTATCTCTTCTACCGGTTTATCATGGAAAATGTTAATGAAATGCTTTGTTGAAATCTAAGTGCAGTTAGTATAGTGTTCCAGCAAGCATTATGTACTCCTGATACTTAATGATCTACTCAACAAAGAAAATGAATTTTATTTGACCTGACTTCTCTGTAGGAAACTCACCTCAGACATTATTCTGGACATAGGACTTCCCACTCAATAGTGTCCAATAGTATCCACTTGTTTCATCTTTACGAGAAGTTGAACATTTGCCTGACTTCAGTTGTCTGGCATCTCTCATTTTCTGTGACAACTCGAATCAGTAGGTAAGATCATACTTTAAATTTATTTTAGCAATTTGGAATGTAACTCTTCCGAGTGCATTGAATGTGATGAGAGATCATCTCTGAGAAATCCCTGACTTGCTAGAACACTAGGTGGCTTTGATGGCAGGAAGGGCATAGAAGGGCGGATACACGTAGTGAATAAGACAAGGCAGAATGAATGTTCAGTAACCGTTTCTTGGTATCTCTTAACTTTATACCACTTTCTCCATATAGTGGGCCAATATCGTACCCATTTTTCTCAAGCTTTGAAGCATTTTTTTGAGCTTTGATCCTGTCTTTATTGTGTGAGCCTTAGTTCAACTTGTATTTCAGTCTTCTTCCTAAAAGCATGGCAAGTTAAACCATTAAAAAAAATCAGTCCATCTTTTCATTTTTTGTGTATAACTCTTTTTCAAAAACTTGAGCTCCCCAAGGGTTTACTATATAATCACAATGATGTTTGCCAGGTAAGATACAAGATCCACAGTTAAATTTGAATTTCAGATAAACAGCAAATAACTTTGCGTATAAATTGTCCTCTGAAACATTTGAGACATATTTATACTAAATTTAAAAATTCATTTTTAATCTGAATTTCAAGTTGAACTGAGTATTCTGTAATTTATTTGCTAAATTTGGCAACCATACTTGTTGATTGTGCTTTTGTTTGGTTTGATTTGGCTTTAAATGATTTTGACTTTTCTTATTACCTTGGACTGCAACAATATAATCAAAATTTTAGTTTGGGAAAATTCCCATTCCTCTTGAGTTGGGTCTATATTTTGCTTTTAAGCGTTTAAGGTATATTATTGTGTTAGTTCACTCAGGCTGCCATAACAAAACACACATACTTGATGGCTTAAACAATATTTTCTTAGAGTTTTGGACTGATCAAGGTGCAGACAAATTCTGTTTTGATGAGCCATTTCTGATGAGCATTCTCTTCTCAGCTTGTAGATGTCACTTTCTCCCTATGTCCTCACATGGCCTTTCTTTGTGCTCTAGAGGAGAAAAAAAGGGAGGGAGAGAGGTCTCTACCTCTTTTTATGAGGCCATCAGTCCTTTTGGATTAGGGTCCTACTCTTATGACCTCATTTAACCTTAATTACTTCTTAAACACCCACCTCCAAACAGAGTCATGTCGGAGGTTAAAGTTTTAACCTACTAATTTGGAGATGGGAAGACAATTGAGTCCATAAGAATGATTTACCTTTTCTCTGAATTTTTTCCATTTTACTTTTATAATTTCTCAAGCACATGTCTATCCTTCCCCTTTTCCTCAAGAAATCACTTAGCATTGTTACTTTTGCTAAGATCTTTGAAAGAAACGAGCATTAAAACAATAACCAATCACCACACAGTAAGCAAAGCACTTTACATGACCTCTTTATTAATCCCCATAAGATCCATGAGAGATAGTATATTGATCAGAGTTCTCCAGAAAAGCAGAAGCAATAGGATACATAGAAATATATAGAGAGAGATTGATTATGAAGGCTTGACTCTCACGTCTATAGAGCCTGAGAAATCCCATGATCTGCTATTAACAGTGGTAAGTCTAGGAAAGTGCATGGTGTTGCTTCAGTTCAAACCACAATGCCTGAGACCCGGGGTGGCTTGAGCCACTGGTACAAACCTCAGTCTGTGTTTGGAGTTCCAAGAAGTAGGAGTGCTGATGTCCTAAGACAAGAGAAAACGAATGCCCCAGATTAGGAGGAGAAAGCGTAATCACCCTTCCTTTTTGTGTTGTTTTGATCCTCAGTAATGATGTCATTCACATTGGTGAAGGCAGATCTTCTCTACTCAGTCTCCTGATCAAAAGCAAATCTCTTCCATATGCACCCCACAGACACACCCAGAAATAATGTTTTACCAGCTGTCTGGGCTGGCCACACATACTGTTTCAAACAGGACAGTACTACTTTTTTTGTATTTCCTGACTGTCCTGTTGTTTTAATATAAATGTCAAAGTTGTCTTGTTTTCAATAAACAAAGACCATCTTTGATGTAAAACAAAAGTGGCAGTTGAGTTGTCGTGGGCCCAGTCTGTTGAGGGAACCCAAAAGTAACTGCCCTTTTTACCCTACCCTACATTAAAGACAACCCCTGCTGGTGCTGACTGTGGTGGGCATGGCTGCTATTGCTTTTCCTGCCCGCTGTGAGGAAACGGATTTGCCATCCTCTACACATACCTGCATGCTCACCTGTTTCTTTAAAGGGAGCAGAACACTGCAGCGTGATCAAGCTGCAGTTAAGTACCATGGGAGTTATTTCTGGCACTATGGGATTTATCCCTGACACTGTGCAGGGTATCTGGCACTGTAAGGGTTACTGGGCATTTTTGGCATTGGGACGGTTAAAGCAGCATGGCATGTATTTTAGGCAGGACATTTAGAGTGGGGCTTATAGGGGTGCCAGATTTGGTTTCTGCCTGAAGTGCCAAAATTCCATGCACCAGCCCTGTCATTTGTATGTCTTTATTACGCAATTGCCAACTGATATCTCTTAGCACTTGTTGTTGGTCTGGGTGCTCTGCTCCTACTTGAATTGCTCCACCTCCTCCCCTCCCCTTCTTCACCAGTGCATAACCCTGTCCTGTTGCTGCCATCTCAGAGTCCCATTTTTGTCTTTAGGAAATATGGTCAGCCTACTGTTAGCCCATTCATAATGATAGGTAAAATTAACCATCATAGATAATGTGTTAGCTTGGTTTTCTGCAAAGACAGACCCCATTTCTGTCTTAGAATGCTGTTGCAAAGATAGACCCTAATTCTGCCTTACAATGCAGATGCAGGGAGCTCATTTTGGAAGTGATCCTAGGAAACACAAGTGAAGTACAGGAGGAGTAATGCCAGAAAAGGAGAAAAGTCAGTAAGGAATATGAAGTGAGTGGAGTTCCACTGTGGGTACCTGAGGCTCAGTTCCACCGTAGACCCTATGAGGAACTACATGGAATAAGCCTGAGCATTGTTCCAGTGAAGAGCAGGGAGACTAGGACATTTATCATTGCCTCCAATACTTTTCAAGGGTGACCCTTCTGGCATGAATTTCCCCGTGGACAAGAAACTCCAGCCTAAGAAAGCCAGTAGGCACAGACATTCCCTACTGTCAGAGCTCTTCTTAGGAGAACATGGATTCCCTGCCTAGAGTGACCTTCCCTGTGCTTCAGGTAGGAAGCATGCCAGAAGCTGTCCCCTTGTGCTGAAGTAAAAGTAGACTTGGGGCAACAGGAACTGGGGGTTAGGAGGACATCAATAACCTCTGCTACAAGTGGCTTACTCAGGTTTTCATTTTTCAGAACACAAAGTTATTTCACTTTACCATTTAACCCTCTTGTACTAGCTTTGATCTGTTGTTTTGGGGGCAAAATAATAGAGACTTTACAAGCTAGGAATTGAGACCAAGAGAGTGGACATGTCTATAACAACATCACTCCACACTTGTGAGGCAGAACAACAAGAATTCAGCACTCCAGACCTCTGTTCTAGTATCAAGGTCAAGTATGTTCCTTCAACATGTGCCCTAAAAAATTCTTCTGACAATTTCCATTTTTAACAGCTAGAGTGAGTTTTAATTTATAAACAATAAACTACACATATCTAAAGTGAACAATTTGCCATTTCTTTTAATATACTTACATACCCATGATAAGATAATGAACAAAAATCAAGATGATAAACGTATTTATCAGCCCACCAAAGTTTCCTTCTGTAATCCCATCCCTCTCATACTTTCTAACTCAATTTTGATCTTCAACAATCAGTAGTCTGTTTTCATCACTAGAGCTCAGTTTTTATTTCTAGAATTTTAAATTAATGGAACCAAAGCGTACACTCTAATGTTCTTAAATTCATTCTCTAGTTGATGAACATTATGATTATTGCCCTTTGCTTTCACAAAAGCTCCTATGAGCATTCAAATACATATGAACATAGGAGTGGATGAGCTAGGTTATATCATACGTGTATGCTTAACTTTTGAAGACACTGCCACACTGTCTTCCAATGCGTTTGTGCCATTATGTGTTCCCACCAGCAGGATATGAGAGTTCTAATTGTTTTACACATCATCATCAATACTTGGTACAATCAGTCTTTCTAATTCTATCTATTTTAATAAATGCATAGCAATCTAACTTTTATTTAAATTTTAAATCTCCTAATAACTAATGATGTTGAAAATCTTTTCATTTTCTATTGCCATTGTATATCTTCTTTGTTGAATAATCTGTTTACATGTTATGCCCATATCTTTGAGAACCAGTAGATCTATAACTGGCGCAATCAATTTGTTATATTTTTCATTCCATCTCATATTTGGTCATTTTTGCTCTTTTCTGGTTTCATTTGCAGTGATTGAATTTTTTGTTCCATTTATCTCCTCTGTAGTCTTGTAAGTTGCAACTATAGTTTCATTATTTTAGGCATTGCTTTATAACTAAAAACACATATCATCTTCCTTTAAGTGATTCTACCAATTCATGTATATTTTAACAAATTTACAATAGTATATTTCTATTTCTCTCCTTTAGATATGTACACTATTGATGTTATATATTTTAAATGTATGTCTATATTCAAATCAGTATTATATTATCTCTAAAGAGATTTAAACAATAAGAAAAGATCGTGTATGTCTACCATGTAGTTAATAATTTCAAATGTTCTCGATTGTATTGCATAGATACATATTTTTATGTAGCAAAATTTTCTTTATGCCTAAAATAATCCTTTAATATTTATTATAATGTGAATATTCTGGTGAGTCTTTGTTTTTGATTTCTAAAAATGCAATTATTTCACCTTTGCTTTTAGAAGATGTTTTTGATGGGTACAAAATACCAGGTTGACAAATTTTTCTTTAATCATTAAAGATATCATTTCAAAATAAGGCACACATTCTCTTCTCACTTGTATTACTTATAATGTGAAATCTGCTTTCAAAGATATTTATTCTTCTGCATTATTTTCTTTTTAATGCCAGCTTGAGCAATTTTTATTATGATGTCCCTTGGTGTATTTTATTTGGTGTTTCTTGTGCTTAGGGCTCACCGAGCTGTTGGATCTGTGGTTTTTGTGTCAGTTCTGAATCTGTTTTTATAGGTTTATAGAGTTCTTCATGATGGATTTTATTTTCTTGCTTCTTTGATGTCCGGTAATTTTTATTTGATTCTAGGTATTGTAACTTTTGCCTTAATGTGTGCTAGATATTTTGCATTCATGAAATAATCTCAGTTTTTTTTTTTCTGGATAGCAGTTAAATTACTTGAAAATTGTTTGATCCTGTTCATTCTTTCATTTAAGATTTCTTTTAGCTAGGACTGGAACAATGCTAAGTCTAGGTCTAATCAGTCGTCGCTACTGAAGCAAGACCCATCTCTGTATTTAACTGGAGTCCTATGAATCTTTAGGTTTCTCAGTTTGGCTGTGGGAAACAAGTTCTATTCCTAGTTGTATGTAAACACCGAGCACTGCTTTTTTTTAATCCAATAATTCTTAGTGAGGTTAGTCATGGCTGGAGAGTAAAGAGGATGGGAGTACTACCCTAAATATAGTGATCAGAGGATGGTGATGCTGTTAAACATGCTACAAGACAGGCCTTCCAACAAAGAATTATGCGGCAAAAATGTCAATAGTGCTAATTTTGAGAAATTATGCGCTGATATTTAAGGTTCTTCTTTCCCTAGTCTCCTGGAGGTTCTTCACATCCCTGTACTCAGCAGAATATTCATGTTATCCTCTGTAGATCTTTAGAGTTCTTCTATGTGAAAGTCTCTCCTCTCTGGTGCTTTGTTTTATAAACTATAGCTACCTTTTACTCTGAACTCTCAGGTAGCAATCTTCAGTGCAGGAAGTTTTCTGAATCTAATCTTTTTGCACCATAGCTTGAAAAATGGCTCAGGGCAGTCAGATTGGTAGGCATAAGGCTCCCTGCATTATTTTCCATATCCCAAGCTAATTTTCCTTTGTTGCCTGGTGTTCAGTGTCTTATAAATGTTTGTTTCATATGTTCTGTTAATTTTTTCATTGTTTCACATGGGAAAATAATCTGTTTTTTCTTATTCTCTCTTGGCCATAGGCTTAAGTCCCATAATTTCTTTATAAGTATATTTCATTTTGTCTTCCCTGACCTGTTGGCTTGCCAGTGTGCTGCAGAGGATTGGTAACTATCGAAGTATATATAGTACTTTGCAAGTATGTGTGCTGAAAAGCAACTGTTTGTGCACAATACACTAACAACAATATACCTAGTGCCTGCTATAATAAGCTATACCTCAGTCACCTTCTTCTCTACTGTTCTTTCTGCTTCTGGGCTACTTTTGTGGATCTTGAATTTGTAAAGTAGTTTACCCAACACGTACTTTAAAATTTCAAAAAGCAAAATGCCCTTGGCCTAAGAATTCATATTCCAATTGTAAGTTTTATTTGATGGCAAATGGCTGAAATAGATGCCCTGGAGAGAACTGGTCCTTTTGGCAGCACTGGCCTTAGGCAAAATTGTTAAGTAGGTGAAATATATCTTCAGGGAGCTTCTAGAGTCTGCTGCTTTCTCTCCCCTGCTCCAGAGCCATTGAGATCGTTTCCCTAACAGCAGAGTAAGTGCAGCTTTCAATTTTTTTTAACATTTGGTTGTCAGTGATTGATAACAAATACTTTTGCTCTTCTTCAAATATTTGCATTTTCATAGAGAGCAAAGCATTACGGCTGATAGAGAAAATTAGTTTTAACTCCTTTGATTAAAAGTGGTTGCTTTCTCAACTGGGTTGAGAAAGTGACAGTAGAAAAAGAACAGTGACTGATTAGTGATGTCTACACCTACAAACATGGAAGGTAAGAAACTAGTCATTACTGCCTAATCTAGAAGTGTTCCTTCCATTGGAAAATTTCCAAGCACTGGAAATCAAGTGTAAAAAATACTTTAGGGGACAATTGAAACTCATTAATGACCTTGAAATCAGCCCAAATTGGGCTGTTGTATGGTATCACATAAAAAGTTGAGATTGCTTTTTCTAAGTGTAACAAGAATCGAGTGCAATGTAATAAATAGGATATAATGCCATTGAGGTCTTTTATATCAGTCCTTTAGTGTGTGTGTGACCTTAGAGAGTATTACTATTTGTTCCCACTTTACTTTTTAACCATCTTCTTCAGGGCTCATATAGTAACCCATGCAAAGTAAGCATTTCTAGACCACTAAAGTATTTCTTCTATACTTTATAGTCTTCATGAGCTGAAAGATTTCTCTAAAACTCCAAATGTTTCACAGTTTCTAAGCTATTTAATGGCTATATACAATAGCAAATACCTTCTAAATTGAAAGCGATTTATTTCTGTTTATTTTTCCATTATATGAAAAAATAAGATGCATATTATCTTCTATAATGTATAATCATAGAAAGGATGACTATTCTAGACTGATATTTGCAAAAGTCTCTTCTAAAAGTTTTTTGGAAAGGAAATGAACATACCAGTCACCGTGCTAGCATTTGCAAATACATCGCCATTTAGAAAGACTAATAATATCATCCCTATTACATGTCATCAGAATGTCTCAATAGCATACTAGCCTGTAGGTATAAAGGAGATGAGGGTGACATTAATTCTTACAGATTTTAGATTGGCAGGTCCATCTACATTGTTGAAATTCTCAGTGTTTTCCTTGTGGTGGTCCTGGGAGCTACCTGGTTGCATCTTCTAACAGTCATGATGAGTCCACTCATACACTTCCTCTTCCTCACTCCAAAAGAAAGCTCTGCCCGTCAGTCAACTAGGGAAGGCCTCTGACAGTACCCCTTTTGGGAATTTGGATTTTCAGTTTAAAGTGCCTTTCCATGTACTCTAATGTTACCTACCTATATTGCTAAATTGCATCATTTCCTCCAGTCTTCTATTCTGTTGAACACCCATTACTTGCAGATGGAAAGTGTATTTTTCTCTTCATCTTTCAACTGGCAGGCTCAGGTATGATGACAGGTTCTAAATTATAAACTATATTGTTCAACTATAAAAGCAAAATCTTATTGGAAAACAACTTCTTCAACCTCTGCCGATAGCCTTTCTTATCCTGAATTGAATGAGGGAGATAACTTGCTCCTTCCCACTTTCCAATATTGGTTTCTCAGACTTCAACTCAGCATCATGGTAGCCCCCTGATGCTGAATTCTGGTTTGATTTGGCTAAAATGTCCAGATAGTCATAGTTAAGAAAACTATCAGAGATTAGACTTTTGGCCAGAAATCTTACCATAGGTTAGCAATGCTCTGCAGCTTCAATATCAAGATCTCTCATGCCACAAGTTCACACCATATTACTTACATACTTACTGCTGCCTTTCATCTTACAGCAGAAAATGGGTGTTGGATTGTTTTCCCACATTCCCCAAATATGCTTGCAAAATCTCAAATCTTAAGTGTCAGAGTATGAGGATAGGGTCCCCATTGCTCTCTCCTTAACTCCTGTCATTGGATATAAATAACAATGTCCAGTATTAAGCTTCATTGCAATTTATGACACAAGAAGGTCTTATCTACTGTGAATTAAAAATGAAGAGTAGCTGCCATCAAGGCTGTACTGTTTGCTCTCTCAGAGGTTGTAACCTCTCAATTTTTAACTGCCTTGTCTCTTGGAAAATGGCAATTGGAAATAGTGCCATTGTTTTTCAGTGAGGTAATACATAATTACCAGGTTTGTAAAAACTCCGTAAATGAGAGACAAGGTGGGAAAAAATGAGCCTCCTCTCTACAAAACAAAATAGGACTGTAATGAGTCTGTGTGCACTGGCACATACACATTGGCTATTACCAACTAGTGGACTTGATTGCTTCATTTAACAGGAAAAAAAAGACAAAATAAGTTATGAACAAAATAACTTTTCTGATTCAGTTGAGTTGGAAAAAATCCACGTCCATTACCTGATTTTTTTCAAAGCTGCATAGTATGCCTATCAGTTTAATAATTTTTAAGATATTTTGATGGAACTATCTGAATAGACTACAAGGTAATAATTCCCTAGGAAGAGTACTCATTAAAAAAATTAAGGTGTTAAAGAAGAAAGTAAATACTAAGACGCTAGGGAACCACTACAAAAGCTGTCATTTAAGAGTTTGGGAAGATGATAGAGAAAATGAGTTTTTTAAGTGTGGGTCACAGGTTAAGAATTTTATCTTCTGGATAAGAGTTGAATATATTGCTCCCAGGAAATATATACCAATGATTATTATATAGTGTCTGTGGTGCAAGGATGGCTATTCATACCTCCTGTAGAAAAACAATCTTGCGTTAAACAGGAGCACAAAATGGCCATTGAGGTTTTGGATTGCAATATAAATGTGGAAGTCCAAGAGGATCTCTGGGACCATTAGTAATTTTCTTGTCCATTCTTAACCCCATCTCCTTGCATTCTTCTCATATGTGACTTGGTAAAGTAAGACATACTGAGGCTCCTGCTGATATACTAACAAAGAAATATTGCATGTATGGTTTCAAGGGACAATCTATAGACTTGGAAGCATCCTTCCTTTTCTTTGCCTGATTAATATTTCTGCACTAGCAATTTCAAGCAAGAGAGACATAATGATTTATTTTGTAGCTTTACTTTTTCTCTTGTATAGTTTTATACAGAAGTAAAAATAAATTTTGTTTTGATTCTTAAAAAGGAATGTGTGTGACTTCCGGTCAAGATGGTAACCTGGTAGGAGTAAGACTCATGTCCTCCCAACAGAACAACTAGGAATTCACCAATTTTCCAGTAACAATGAGGAAAATATGGCATAGTGTCTATAAAGACACAATAGCAATCATGACCACAAAACATAGGTAAAAACGTCAGGGTATGGAGCTACACAGGAGATTTAGGATTTGGGATTCCAGTCAAGGTGGAGTAGGTGGAATTGCGGGAAGAACCAACCTTCCCAGGAAGTACAAAAGGAACAGAGAGTCTACCCAGCAGGACCAGGACATGGAGTCAGAGGAGAGGGTCTTAGCATGGGGTGGAAGGAAACCAGTGCTCCAGTGGTTTGAATAGGAGGTTCAGCAATAAAATTACAAGGGGTACCACCACAGCTGGAAGACAACTAGGGGAATCCACAAAAACCACTCAGCGGCTCAGCATATTGCCCCAGAGCTGCAGGACCCACCCACTGAAAATCCCACCTTGAGACTTAAAGGAAGAAGAGAATCTTCCAGAAGGAGAAACCTTCAACATTACCTACCAATGCTACCTCTGGGTGGAGGCAAAACTGCAACCTGACTGTTAATTTTGGACCAACATCAAACAACTCATTACAGTTTGTTGCTGCAAGTCTGGAAGAAGGCTCTGCATCTCCAAAAAACTTTAACCCCATAGCCTGAACTTTTAGGCAACAACAGAGGATCCACATAAGAACTTCAACAAATCCTATCAGTGGAAAGACTACAAAACTCAAAAAATCCCAGTGTTCAAACCAAGAGTCAGGCTTACGTGGTGGAAGTTGATACCCTACACAAGCCCATAATGCAGAGAAACCTAATTCAAAGAAACAGAAACAGAATGCCAAGCATAGCACAAATGCAGAGAAATATATATGAAATGATGGATCCAAACAAAAACCCAGGGGGTATATCTGAATACAACAGGAGTCTATCAACTACCTGAGGATTAATTTAGGGCAACAGTGAAAGATATACTCATGGAAATCAAGAAAATAATGGAAGAAGAATTAGAGAACAACAAAAATGAGAGAGAAGAAATGAAGCAAGATGTCAGTGAAATGAAGAAAATAATATTTGAAGTAAAGAACTATATAGAGGGACTCAAGAATAAAATGAATGAAGCCTCCAATAAGATTAGTGAGCCAGAAGATAGGGTGGGGGATTGCATTCAAGAAACCAGCAAAGAGATAAAAGAATACTAAGAAATAAAGACCTATGGAATAACATCAAAAGGAACAACATTCACATCATAGGAGTCCCAGAAGGAGAAGAGAGAGATTGGGGGACAGAAACAATATTTGCAAAAATAAAAGCTGAACACTTCCCTAACCTGAAGAATGAAACAAGCCTCCTGAACCAGGAAGTTAAAAGAGCTCCTAATAAAAGAAATTCAGGCAGACATACCCAAATACATTATAATAAAAATGTCAAGAATATAAGAAAAAGAAAGAATTTCAAAAGCAGCCAGAGAAAAATGAGTCACATACAAAGTTGTCCCCAAAAGATTGTCAGTGGATTTCTCAATTGTAACTCTAGAGACCAGAAGGGAATGGCATGATATATTCAAAGTGCCGGAAAAAAAAAAAAAAAAAAAGGATTTTCAGCCTAAGAAACTGTACCTGTGAGATTATCATTCAGAACTAAAGGAGTGATAAAAAGATTTTTGAAAAAGCAAGTTAAATTCATTTATTACCACAAAACCAGATCTACAAAAAATCCTAAAAGATGCTATATAAAGTGTAAGGAAACCCCAACTTTAAAACGTTAAGACAGTAAATACAAAAAGTGGAGAGGAGAAGAGAACAAAAATATGGATGATTAGAATGAGTGTAAAACTAACCTGATTGCAAATAAAAACAGGAACTAAACATAGAATTCTTAATGCTAACTTTGGGGTAACCACAAAATGTATCCCCAGGGTATAAGCAAATCAGAAAACAAAAAGGGAAACCAATTAAAACATAACTACTCCCACCTATCAGTGAAGAGAAAGAAAAGAACAACGGCACTGGTTAACATACCACAGAGAAGACAAATGACAAAAATGACAATAAATAGCTACATATCAATAATCACCCTAAATGTTAATGTACTAAGATCACCAAATGACACGGATTGACCAAATGGATTAAAAAGCATAACCCAACCTTCTACTCATTCAGGAAACTCATTTTCTTGCAAAAGACAAAGACTCAAAGTCAATCATTGGAAGACAATCCTACAGTCAAATGACAACCACAAAAAAGCAGGAACAGCTATACTTATATAAGATAAAACAGACTTCCAAGTAAAAAGCATAACGAAAGAGATGGGCATTATATAATGATTAAGGAGTCAATACATTAAGAAAATATAACACTTATTGGCACATGAGGACTAAATGAAGGATCATCAAAATATATTAAGTATTATTATACCTGATGAGAGACATCAACAGCAACACAATAATAGTAAGAGAATTCAACATCCCGCTTACAACAATGGACAGATGAATCAGGCCGAAAAATAACATTGAAAACAGCAGTTTTAAATGACCATTTGGAAGAGGTAGGTTTATAGAAATATACCGATCACTTCATCCAATGACTACAGGTTTCATTTTTTTTTCTCAAGTGCACATGGAACATTCTCACAAATAGATCATATGTCGGGGGACAAAAACATGTCTCAACAAATTTACAAAGAGTGAAATCATACCAAGCATCTTTTCTGACTACAATGACTTAAAACTAGAAATCAAGGAGAAAAAGAAAGCTGGAAGTCACCAAATTAATTGGAGCCTAAACAATATGCTTCCAAATGATTCTTGGGTAAAAGAGGAAATGAAAGACAAACTTAAAAAAAACTTAGAGACAATTGAGAATGAAAACATGAGCTAACAGAATCTCTGGGATACAATAAAAGCAGTACTAAGACAGAAATTCATTGCAATCCACCTCAAGAAATAAGAAAAATCATGAATAAACAATCTAACACTACATTTAAAACGATTAGAGAAAGAAGAACAATTAAAACCAAAAATCAGTAGAAGGAAGGAAATTCTCGAAATCAAGCAGAAATAAATGAAAGAGAAAACAAAAGACAGTCCAGAAGATCAATGAAACCTAAAGTATGTTCTTTTGAAAAATGAAATTGACAAACCATTAGCTAGACTAACAAAGAAAATAATAGAGCGAAGTCTTATAACTAGAATCAGAAATGAAAGGGGATAAGTTATAGCAGATACCACAGAAATGGAAAAATCCCAAGAGACCAACAAAGTAGACAGCATTGAAATCATGGACAAAATTCTAGAAAAGTACAGTCTACCAAAACTGAACCAGGAAAAACTAGAAAACCTGAACAGAACAATCACAAGCAAAGAAATTGAAGAGGTAACCAAAAATCTCACTGAAAATAAAAACACTGAATCAAATGACTTTTCTAATGAGTTTTACCAAATCTTTAGAGTAGAAATAATACCTGTTCTTCTAAATCTCTTCCAAAATATTGAAGAACAGGAACTACTCCTAAATACTTTCTATGAGGCTAACATCACAGTTACCAAAAGCTGATAGGAATGTCACCAAGAAAGAAAATTATAGAACATTATCTCTAGGGAGCATAGATGGAAAAGTTCTCAACAAAATATTAGCAAACTGAATGCAACCAAACATCAAAAAGATCATTCATCATAACCAAAAGGGATTTATCCCAGGGATGTAAGGATGATTCAACATATGTAAATCTATTAATGTAATACATCATATCAACAAGAGCAAGGAGGAAAGCCACATGAGCACATCAATAGATACACAGCAAGCTTTGACAAGACCCAATACCCATTTATGGTAAAAAAACCAAAACCAAAAACAGCACTGCATAAAATGGGGATATAAGCATAATAAAGGCCATATGGCAAACCCACAGCCAACATCGTAGTCAATGGCAAATAACTGAAAGGTCAGACGTGAGGCAAGGCTGTCCACTCTCACCACTGCTATTTAACATCATACTGGAGGTCTTTACCAGAGCATTTGTCAAGAAGAAGAAATAAAAAAAATAAAATTGGATAGGAGGAAGCAAATATCACTATTTGCAGATGACATGATTATGTACATTGCAAACCCTAAAATTTCTGTCAAAAAAACTACAAGAACTTGTGAACAAATACACTAAAGGGGTGGGCACAAAAATTTGTTGCATTTTTATATGCAAAAAAACACACTAGAAGAAAATGAAATCAAGAAAACCACATCATATAAAATAGAAGTAAAAAAATAAAGTACTTGGAATATGCTAAAGAAAGGAGGTGAAAGACCTGTATAGTTAAAAGTACATGTCCTTCTTAAAAGAAACAGAGAAGGATACAAAGACATCCCCTGCTCATGGTGGAGAAGAATCTATATCACTAGAATGGCCATCTTACCTAAAGCACTCTAGGGATTTAATCTAATCCTCATTAAAAACACACAGGCTTATTTCCAGGATATAGAACAAAAAATCTTAAAATTTGTATGGAACAATGAAAGACCTATAGTTAAAACAATTATGAGAAAAAAGAATTAATTTGGAGGGCTTATGCTTGCAGACTTTGAATTATACTACAAAGCTATAGTAATCAAAACAGTATGGTACTGGACCAATAACAGATGCATACCAAAAGGAATAGAAATGATTCACCAGAAACTGACCCACTCAGATACAGTTAATCTATGACAAAGGAGTCAAAAACACACAATGGAGGAAGGAAAGTTTTTTCAATAAATAGTGTTGGGATAACTGGACAGCCACATGCAAAAGAATAAAGCTAGATCACTCTCTAACACCATTCACAAAAATTAACTCAGGATGTACTAGAGCCTTGGACATAAGACTGGAAATCATAAATGTTTTTGAAACACAACATAGGAAAGGCATTCCATGGCATTAGCTTTATGGAGGCCTTTGGGGACTCAACTCCAGCATCAAGGGAAGCAAAAAGAAAAGTAAACAACTGGGACTACATCAAACTAAAATACTTCTTCACCGTGAAAGAAAACATCACCAAAACTAAAAGAAAACCTACTAACCGGGAGAAGATAATTTGCATTTCATATTTCTGACAAGGGCTTAATATCTAAAATATGCAAAGAAATCATAATGCTCAATAACAGATAATCAGGCAATACAATCAAAAAATGGGAAGAAGAATTGGAGAGACATTTTTTCAAAGAGGATATAGAGTTGGCCAACAAACACATGAAAATATGTTCCTACTCACTGGCTATCAGGGAAATGCAAATAAAAAAATGAGATATCACCTTACACTTGAGAGATTGGCTATTAACTAAAAGTCTGGAAACAACAAATATTAGTGAGAATGTGGAGAAAAGGGAATATTTTTATACTGTCGGTAGGAGTACAAATTGGTGAAAAATAGTATGGATATTCCTCAAAAAGCTGAATGTGGAAATTCCATGTGATCCTGCCATCCCACTTCTGAGTATTTACTCAAAAAGTGCAAAACTACTAATTCTCAGAGATTTATGCACCACAATGTTTATTGCAGTCATATTAACAAAGGCTAAGAACTGAAAACTACCTCAGTGCCCAAAACCATATGAATGAATAAAGAATATGTGGTATATAGACATAATGGAATACTACACAGCCCTTAGAAAAGATGAAATCCTCTCATTTTATTCAACATGGATGGATCTAGAGAGGATTATGCTAAGTGAAATAAGTCAAAAGAAGAAAAAAACCAGATGACTTCACTCATAAGTGGAATGTGAACAGACAAAACAAAGGGACAGATGAAGCAAAATCAGCCCTTGAATACTTGCATTAGACCTGGGGTTATCTATAGGGAATGGGACAGGGGTGGGAAGACAAGTGGTGGTGGAGTCCACTGGACAATGATGAAGAACCCTTGGTGATTTGGTGGAGGACAGAGTGTGTTGACATATATCTGAGGAACAGAGAAACTAGATAAGAGTTTGTTTTAATGTGTAAAATAAGTTATGGCAACAAAAA
Organism: Solenodon paradoxus; assembly: GCA_004363575.1. Taxonomy (NCBI): domain Eukaryota; kingdom Metazoa; phylum Chordata; class Mammalia; order Eulipotyphla; family Solenodontidae; genus Solenodon; species Solenodon paradoxus. Next base: position 540,673 of record RJWH01000702.1, read on the forward strand.
CAAATTAAAATAATTTTTAAATGAGAATGGCTCTGTGATTTTAAAATTGTTGGCTGCTTCATTTGGCTCTACCAACCATTGTTGGGACAGAATCAGTTACTTTTTACCATTCTTTCTACTTTAGAAGTTAGCAATTTACCCAGTCTCTCTATTATGATGGGATTTGTCATCTCTATTTCTTTTAAAGTCATAGCTCTGTTGAAACTTCAGGAGTTTTAAATTTTTTATTTATTTATTTTAAATGTATTTGCTAGATGCTAGATTCATTTCAGTATATTGAAATTGCTTCTCAGTCTATATTCAGTCCACACCCACCACCAAAGTTCCAGCGTCCTTCATCACAACCTTTTCCTTCCTCCCCCTCTGTATTTCCCACCCTCTCATCCACCACCCCAGTAATCACAGTCCTGTGTCCTGTTATTTTTCTTGGCATTTGTATGTTCATTTGTTTCATCTTATTTTATTCCACATATGAGTGACACCATTCTGTATGTCTTTCTCCTTCTGAGTTATTTTGCTTAACATGATCTCCTCCAGTTCCATTCAGACTGCTGAGAATGACCCATTTCATCTTTTTTAACAGCTGCATAGAATTCCATTGAGTATATAAGCCACAACTATTTTTATCTAGTCATCAGTTGATGGATGTTAGGTTGTTTACATGTCTTGGCTATTGTGAACTGTGCTGTTATTAACATAGGGATGCAGATATTCTTTCTAATTATGGGTTTTGTATCCTCTAGGTATATGCCCAGGAGGGGATTGCTGACTCAATTGGTAAATTCATCTATATTTATTTGAGGAATGTCCATACTGTTTTCCAAAGAGGCTGCATCAATTTGTATCTGACCAACAGTCTAGGAAGATTCCTTTTCTTCTAAGCCCCTCCAACACCTGATATTTCCAGTGTTTTTTATATAGGCCATTCTCTGTGGTGTGAGGTGATATCTCATAATCACTTTTATTTGCACTTCTCTAAGTAAGAGCAAAGTAGAGCATTTTTTCAGGTGTCAGGTCATCTGTGTGTCTTCTTTAGGAAAGTCTATTCAAAAAATGGAATTGGAAAGCTGAAGGACATCTGCGACAAAAAGAAACTAAATTACTCAGTATCACCATACACAAATGTTAACTCAAAATGGATGAAAGACCTGGACATAAAACTTGAAACCATAAAATACTTAGAAGAAAATGTGGAGAAACCATTCCATGACCTCAACCTCAAAGATGTCTTTGGGGGGAAAATAGCTACAGCAAAAGAAACCAAAGAAAAGCTAAACAATTAGGACTCCACCAAACTGAGAAACTTCTACACAGCAAAAGAAATCACCACTTAAAAAAAAAAAAGACATGCCACAGAATTGGAGAAGATAGTCACACAACACACATCAGATAAGAGCTTAATCTTTAAAATATATGAAGAACTCATACACCTCACCAGCAAAAAAGCAAAAAATAGTCAAAGGAGCTGAACAGACACCTGTCTAAAGAAACTTCAGGTTTTATAACAAGAACACAGAGACATTGGTCATATAATTCTTTCCTCCTTAGAAGAATGGAAAGAAGGGCGACTAGGTTAGTATATTGATAAGTTTGAACCCCAAAGATAGGATAGGCTCTCAATTACTATATCCAAATGAGGATTTTTTTTGGCAATATACTTTTGTCTTCCCTGTTATGTCTTAACTTCTGCTTTTATCTTGCAGTGACTCATTGGATTTAGTGTTCCATTTTTTAATAAGTCATTTCAAATCTACAAATGTGGTTAGATGAGGGAAAATACTTGAGAGTATGAGCTAGTTTAGAAAAATGGACAGTGGAAAGAAGGGAGATGGACAAAATTTAGATCTCTTATTCTTGCCTGACTTTTTGTCTTAGTCATTTGTACAGTTATAATTACTGCTCTCACCAGCGTGGGCTACTGAACAGTTTCTCTAGCTGATCTGCCAAGACCTCCTGCCTACCCTTTCCAATTCCCTTTTTATTAAAAAATAAAAAACACAACTCTTCAAGAAGGAAAGGAGAAATATAAATAAAGCACCTCTACTACATAATCCTGTCCTCGAATATCTCCCCTCTGGTAGCCTCAGTTCTACTGTCAAGGTCAAAAAGTTTTCTAAATTTACCCTGTAATTTTCACTGTTTTTCCATATTTCAAATATAGGTAATCAATTATTTATCTTTCACTTTCTGACATTTCTTTCAGCAAAATATCCTTCAGTTCTCTTCATTTTGTTGCAAATGAAAATATTTTTCTTTTTATGACTGAGTGGTATTCCTTATCCATTCATTCATCAATTAAGCTTAAATTGGTTTCATAGCTTGACTGCTATAAATAGTGCTGAAATAAAGGAATACATATGCTCTTTGAGTTAGTATTTTCATGTTCTTTGGATAGATACCTAGGAGTAAGATAGTTGGATATTCCAGAAGTTATAATTTAATTTTTTAGGATTCTCCATAATTAGGTTGGCCATATTTCCTTGAGACAAATAAGAAACATTGAGATGGCAAAAATGGTACCGGGTTATACACTGGTGACTAAGGGGAAGGAAGGAGGCAAAGCAATCTGAGCAGGTACATGGCAGCCAGGCCATCAACAAGCAAGTACTAAGCGATGCTGCCATCACACAGTAATGATGTGTGGTCTGGCAGTGCTTTATACAAACAGCCAGGGCTGATGAAAGGAATTTGGCACCTTAAGTGAAATACAGATTTGATGGCCCAACCACTACAAGCCCTGCTCTAGATGTCCTGACTAAAAACATGCTGTTTTTACCATGCCAGTGCAAATTCCTATAACCCCCATAGTGCCATGGGTAACCCCCTAGTGCCAGAAACAGCACCCCCATCATACTTAACTGTAGCTAGACCACACTGAGAACTTGTACTCCCTTTGAAGAAACAGCACATGGAGCCAGAGGAGTCCTCTTCTTGTGCAGCTCCCCTTTCTTCATGGGGTACAGGAGCAGCAGTAGCAGGCATGGCCTGCTGCAGTCAGCACCGAAAGGGGCTGTCTTTCACTCTGGGCAAAAGGAGCAGCTGTTTACTGTGGCTCGTCAACAGACGGGGCCCAGAGAAACTCCACTGCCCCTTTTGTTCTTCATTAAAGATGGCCCGGGTTTGTTAAAAACAGGGCAAAATTGACGTTTATATTAAAGCAACATGGTTGGTAAATAAGAAAAAACAGTATGTTCTGTTTTTAACAGCACATATTATCAGTCTATCCATAATCATTTCCAAGGTGACTGCATCAATCCACACTCCCACCAACAGTGTTTAAGGGTTCCCTGCTCTCCACTACCTCATGGATGTTTCTGTTTCTTGTCTTCTTGATATAGGTTGTTCTTGCTTGTGTAAGATGATAAATATCACATTGTAGTTTTGATCTGCATTTCCCTAATAATACGTAATGATGAGGATTTTTCATGTGTCTGTTGGCCATCTGTGTATCCTCTTTAGAGAGCTGCCTATTCTTTGTATGTCTTTTTGTTGTTTAATTGTGTAAGTTATTTGTATATATATATTGGATTTTAATCCCTCGTCAGGTGCATGGTGTATAAATATCTTCTCTCATTCAGTAGGATGTCTATTCATTTTGGGGATAAGTTCTTTTACTGTACAAAATCTTTTGCTTTTTATGTACATTTTTTAATCTCCTTCATCTTTGAAGTTGAGTCTCCAAAGATATCTCCAAGGATGAGATCATGAAACGTATTGTCTATGTTTTCTTCCATAAATTTTATAGCTTCAGTTCTTATGTGCGTATTTTTAATAAATTTTGTTGTATTGTGTTAAAAAATGTTCGTTTTCATTCTTAAGCATGTGACTATCCAATTTTCCAGATATTATTTGTTGAATAGAATTTCTTTTCTCAATTGCATGTTCATGGAAACATTTTCAGCAATTAACTGACCATATAGGTAAGTGTTTCTTTCTGGGCTGTGTGAATTCTGTTTCACTGATATGTGTATCTATTTTTATGTCAGTACCAAACTGTCTTAATTACTATTTTGTGGTATGTTTTTGAAGTACAAGAGTATGATACCTTTATTTTTCTGCTTTCTTCTCAGAATTTCTTTAGCAATTCAGTGTCTTCTGTGTTTCCATACAGATTTTAATATTATTAGTCCCATTGCTTTGAAAATTTTTATTGTATTTGCATTAAACTATTACTTTAGATAAGAGAGACATTTTAATTATGTTAATTTTTCCTGTCAGTGAGCATGGAATTTATTTTTCCATTTCTTTTTATCTTTTCTTATTTAATAACATCTTGTAATGTTCATTGTAAAGGTTTTCACTTTTTTAAAAGTTTATTCCAAGATATTTGATTTGTTTTTGATATGATTATAAATGGGGTTGCTTTATTGATTTCTTTTTCTTTTGGCTCATTGTATAAAAAACCTGTCAGATTTATGCATATTAATTTTGTAACCATTTACTCATTTATAGTTGCTAAAAGTTTTTTGTAAAGTTTTTTTGTCTATGTATATTATATTATCTGCAAATAGTGATAGTTTCACTTCTTTTTCAGTTCGGATACGATTTCTTTCTTTTTACTGTCTAATTGTTCCAGCTAAGACCTCCAGTGCCATAATAAATGATAATGCTGAGAGTGGGCAGTTTTGCCTTGTTCCTGATATTAGAGGGAAAGTTTTCAGTTTTTCACCATTGACTATTATGTTGGCTGTGGATTTGTCATATAGGAGCTTTATAATGTTGAGATGATTTTTTTTCTATCCCCATTTTATTGGAAGTTTTTGTCAAAAATGAGTGCTGAAATTGTCAAATCTATTTAAATCATCTACTGAAGTGGTCAGATGTTTTTTGGATACTTAAAATTCTTGCTTCATGGGCTATATCCCTGGTACTTCATTAAACATCTGTATCAAATAAGTAACATTGATTCCAAAAAGTAATGACTCCTATTCAATGGTTTAAACAATAGTAAAGTATTATCTTTCATGTAAGAGTTCCAGCAATTATTGACTTCATCAGAAACTCAAAAATTGACCTATGCTACGAATTCTTCTCTCTGTTAAAGCTCTTCTCTCAATATCCCAACCAAGACTGATTTCCCTCATTATCACAAAATAGTTGCAGTAGCCTGGAGGCAAGAGAAGTATCCAGTGTCCTCTGGTGTCTCTTTAGGAGCAAAATCAATTCTCCTGGAGGCCCCCAGTAGTTTTTGCTTCTCATCTGCTATATAAGACTTAGATCATAGTCCAACCTTACACGTACCATACAAATGAGATTACATTGAGACCCTTAGATTACATACAATTCATTGCTGAGTTGGGGACTGAGTTATCAAACCTGAGTGATGGTAGCTGAATAGCAGGCTTCTCTTCACCAGTATGAGAAGGGAAATGAATGGAAGAAAGGTAATAAGCAATGCTACGCTTGCTTATTAAAAAAAGAAATAAAATCAATGTAGTGGTCCGTGGCCTACAGAACAACATGCCCAAATTTTATTGTGATTACTGCAATTCATACTTAACTCATGACTCCCCTTCTGTGAGAACGGAACGCTGAAGTTGTAGGAAACACAAAAAGACTATGAAAGACCATTATTGGAAACTGATGGAAGAGCAGGCTCAGAATCTGACTGACAAACAACTGCTGCATTTCAACAAGAACAGATTCCTCCTATTCCATCTCTGCTCCTCCTCCTGCAGGGGCAATGATCCCACCTCCACCTAGCCTCTTGGATCCACCTTGCCTTGTGAGGATGCCAGCACCCCACATGGGAGGGGGCCCTCCCATGATGTCAATGATAAGCCCTCCTCTTGGGATGATGCCAATGGAGCATACTACTGGAATGAGGTCACATATTGGAGGTTACATGCAAATGATTCCTGGACCCCTAACTGATGAAACCTCCTGCCCATCCCATGATGGTGTCCAAACTGCCAGAAATGACACAACCAGGCAGACAGGAGTGAGGCGAGCCTCTTTCTACCAGTTTTGTATGACTTGTTCTATTTCACCAGGAGATCATGGTTCTGTGAATCTCGGTGTTTTCTAACTGCATGAGAGAGGGAATAATAAATTTGGAGGGAAATAAGTGGGACAATAAAAACAATTCTCATTTGTATTGTGAAATATGAAAATAAAATTGTCAAGTCTTTTAGTTTAAAAAATGAAATAAAATAAAACAAAATCAAAAATCAAATTTTCCCATCTGTAACCTGTGGTTCCTCTAAAGGTATTAAAATTATCAATTTATTGTGACCTAACTTCCATTTTAAATCTTAATTTATAATTCAGAAATACGTATATGCACATATACATATGTACATGTACATATATGTAGCTGCCTTTAAACGTGTATATAAATGAAATCATACTGCATAAACTTAAGTGTATCTAAGATCTTCCATATAAATCCAAATATTATGACACATTGTTGATGTTTCATAACAACTCATCATATGATTGAATCTTGATTTATGTAACCAGTATCCTACTAATGGGCACTTAGATTGTTTCCAAATTTTGTTGCTGAACTTTCTAATATTAAAGGTGATGCTTTGCTATAACTTGCGCAAATAACTAGCTATATTTTGAGAATATATTTATAATGTAAAATCCTAATAGTGAAACAGCTTAGTCATCTACATTTTTCGATCACTCTTTCAAAATCACTCTCCAAAAAGAGGGCATTAATTCACACACACAAATTGTACAAGAAAGGTTTTTATTTGTCACAGTCTTATCATGACTTGACACTATAATATTTTTTAATTTTTCATAATTTATTAGATGAAAATGGTATCTTACTCAGTTGTGTTCATTTTAAGTTTCAAATATGCTGTGTCAATCCCTTATACAGAATTTTTCGATAGTTTTCCTTTGCTCCTAGTGTACAGACTTACTATTAACATAGCACGTGTGTAGTTGCGTCATTCTATCCCTGCTTATCACTCCAGTGTCATTCCACCAAGTCTCTACATTCTGGAATACTAGCCTCCTCTGTGTAAATTGAATATCATCATCCTTTTACCTGTCTGGTCTTTGTTCATGGTATTCTCTATGCCTGTATCACTAATCTTCTCCCTCCACCCTGCATACACCTATTCTATCTTGTCTAACTTCAACTCACTCTTTGTATTTCATCTTCAACTCTGCCGGGAAGGAAAAGACGGAGTTTTTCTGCTGTCATGGCCACAACACTTCCCAGAGTCCTGTCGCTGACATCCAGTGAAATTTCTCCTCTCATCTGCTCCCTCTGACTTTCCTATGTACTCCCGTCCAAAGAAGTGTTTGTCTAGAGTCAAGGAAGAGTACCAGTTTCTCTTAATCTCATCTATCGCTGTCCCAATCTTCTCCAAAATATTCGTCAGTCTTCTTTCTGCTTTATGTTCTGCTGTATTCCTCCTCTGAGCCCATGCGCCCAGGCAATAACCGACTGGGCCTTGGTGTGAGGACTAGTCAGGAAGGGAAAAGGGGAAGCGTAGAGGAAATTTAAACACTACACTGGCTTCTCTCATGAAAATATTATCCTGTCACACATGTCCAGAAGTGGGTAATTAGCACACTAAATGTAGCAGAGAGGCGGAGAAGATGAGTGTTCTCCAGGATCTCCAGATTTCCATTAGTGAGCAGAAACAACTACGAAAGTTCCTTTTCTGGTAAACTGATGATGTGGAGCCAGATTTATGGAGATTAAAGAGGTAGAGAGATTATTATTTTATATAATGTAATTCTCTCTCATTATAATCTATTTCATTTGGTTTCAGGTTCAGAGAAGTGAAAAAAGCAATATTCAGCAATTCTTCTTTGCTTGCTTTTTAGAAATTTTCTGTGGAGTGAAAAAAATTACCATTCAAACAATACTAAAGTCAAAAAAAGACATTCTGTGTGGAAAGGTACATATTATTCAGTATCATATAAAATATATTTAGTTTTTTTCTCTTTTTTTCTAAACAAAAGATGCAGGCAAGAATGAGGGTAAGCAGGCAGGCAGGCAGAAAGAGAGAAGAAGAAGCATTTATTGATTTTATTTAGTTGTTCATCTTGAATGTTCCCCTCCCCTCCATACCTGACCCTGGTCATGAGCCCCGGTCTTGGGATACATGTGGACTCAGCCTGGCAAACTTAACTGGCAAGCAACCAGGCTATACCAAAAACATATGTAGTAATTCTTTTTTTAAAAAAACATGGTCAATTAACCTAGTGAGCATTATGGTTATTTTGAAGTCATTAAGATGATGCATCATGTAAATGAGCATGTAATAAGATGGATTTTTTAACACATTTTTCACCACACAGCTCACAAAATCTTGGGAATTTTTCATTTCTAAAGTACACACCAAATGTGTATACCATTTAATTTGAATTAAAATGATTTTTTAAGTCTCTACAACATACTGTGTATAATATTTTCAAATTATTATCTCATTTAATCTTCACAATAATCCAATAAAGAAGTTATTATACTATTCCCACTTTGTAGAAGGGGGCACTCAAGCCTTAAAGGTTTAAACTCATGCAATATCAGCAATTGGGTGATCTGTGAAAATTTTATTTGGGTTTCTATTAAAAAATATTGAAGTAAGGAAAGAGTAAGTGAAGACTGCTTTGATAAAGACCATTGACATTTAAGGAGAAGGAGAGTTTGAGAGTGGCTCCAGAGGAAAAGGTCTAAGAATGATTTTCTTACAGTGGGTCTCACATATTAGCACATGAGAATCACCTGGAGGGCTTGTGACATAGCATTCTGGACCCCACGTGAATTTCCCAGGTCTGCAATGAGGCTTGAAAGTTTACATTTGAGCAAGTTTCCGGAAGATGTTGACAATGTTGGTATGGAGATCACACTTGGAAAAACACTGCTTTAAAAAATGGAGAATCTGCATGTTTGAAAAGCAGAATAAAGTCATTAAACACAGAATAATGTATGAAAGATGCTGGGGGATTATTTTAGAGTGCAGAGGTTGAGGAAGAGGTTAGAAGAACTTTAGTTATTAGTTCAGCTTAAAAAAGAGAAGTCATACCCATTCATCTGAAAAAAAGTGTGAAGAGAAGATGAAGGTTTAGAGAGAGAAAATGTTGGTAGTTCATCCAGGTGTTTTATTTTGGATTGTTTGGTTGCTGTTGTTGTTTTCTGTTGATTTTATTGAAAGTAAACTTGTTTCCCAAGCTGAGTAGAGCTCCTCAGGGAATGAGGAGGTCTCTGAAATCACAATGGATTTGAACTGGGGACTCCTAGGGGTATTTATGTGACAACTAAACCTCACGGAAGGGCTTGGTTGAAGCTGAAGGAATCATCCTGTGTGTCTTTTCTCCACATAATTGCATAGGTCCAGTTCCCGGCCTATGGGAATAGAGTACATTATAATGATCTCATTTAAATTGCATTAGTGTGTGGAAGTCGATTTTTTTAAGGAAAGGTGCAGGCAAGAATGAAGGCAAGCAGGCAGGTATGGAGAGAGAGGAGAAATAAATATTTTATTTATTTTTATTTTGTTGCTCATATTGGTTGTTCCCTCCTGCCCAGGGATGAGAACCTGGGTCCCTGAGATATATATTGAATACACCAAGTATTTTTTTACCCAGTAGGTCACCAGGGCATACCATGGCAGTTAATTTTGTGTCAGCTTCCCACTCAAAGAATGAGCACACAAGTTGAACAGACACCTTTCTAGAGAAGACAGATGGTCTACAGACACATGAAAAATGCTTTATATCAGTCTTATCAAATAAATGCAAATAAAAACCACAATGAGATATCACTTCAAACCAGTGAGAATGGCCTTTATCAAAAAAATTAGAAAAAGGTATTGGAGAGGGTGTACAGAAAAAGGAAGTCTCCTGCACTGTCAGTGGGAATATAAATTAGTGCAAACTCTTTGGAAAACAACATGAAGATTCCTCAAAAAAAAAAAAAAAAATACGGCTCTACTTCTGTTCCAGCAATCCCACTTCTAAACATATACCAGAGAATACAAAAAACAATGATTAGGAAAAATACATACACCCCAATTTTTATGGCAGAAAAATTCACAATAGCCAAGACAGGGAAACAACCTAAATACCCCTAAACAGATGACTAGATAAAGAAGCTATGGTACAGGTACTAAATGGAATTCTACACAGATGTTAAAAAGATGAAATTGTGCCCTTTGCAATAACATGGGTGGAACCGATGGGGATCATGCTAAGCAAAATAAGTCAGAAAGAAAAAGAGAAGTATACATGGCTTCATCATGTGGAGTGTAAAGAAACAAAACAAACAAATAGGTAAATCTCAACAAGATTCACAGGACTCAAGACTGTGGTTACCTGAGAGGGGGGAGGTGGGAGGGAAGGAAGAAGGGAGCAAGATGATGGTTAATAAAGGACACTAGAACTCCGGTGGTGGTAGAATTGAAAATACACAGAATGAGCTGGGAATTCAATATCCTAAAATACATAGAGCAATTTAAATGAAAGAAATAATAATGAAAAAGAGTGGATATATGTGTTCAAACTTGTACAACTATTTTTTCTCACATTTATGTCAGCTATTTTAAACATAAAATGTAGTGATTGAGGCAAGTTCTACACATAAAAACTGAAAAAAATGGTATTCAAGAAATATCTAAATTAATGCCAATATCTGATTATGATTAATAAAATAAAATATTTAAGAAAAAGAAAAGCGTGTTTCTCAGGGTCTAGGGAGAGGCGAGAATGGGGAGTTGCTGGTTTTGGAGTGGAGAGGGGAGTTAGTGTTTAATTGGGACCATTTCACTGTGGGTTGATGAATACCTTCTGGAGAAAGCGGTGGCGATGGTTATATCAGCAAATGTACTTAGTGTTACTGAATTGTACACTCGTAAATAATGATAACATTTTTCACTCGATCACATCAAGTTATGTGTTAACTTGATAGACACACCATACATTTTAGAGTTTAAACCTATACCAATTGGGGTGTCATCAGGCTTAGGGAGGGCTCAGGACCAGGACCAGGACAGGTGGTTTAGGCTCAAGACTGGGGAGGTGTAACACGTTCTTGGGGAAACCTGCATGGCTGTTCAGCAATTTGGAGCTAGTTTGTTGGGTGTGTTTCTGCCAAAATCATCAGTTAGCAAACTGTGATTGAAACCAGGACAAAATTTCAAAGGAGGCAGACAGAGACAAAGTTGCTAAGCCAGGACAATCCTGGTCAGACTGGGACATCTGGAACTTTAACTTGACTGGGCTAAGGGTATGCTCACATAGGTGATGGAACATTATTTCTGAGTGTGTCTCTGAGGGGGTTTCTGGAAGAGATTAATTAACATTTGATTCAGACTGAGTCAAATGATGCCCTTGCCAAATGTGGGGTGGTAGGTATCATGCAATCTCTCAGGGACACTAATGAACAAAAGGCAAAGGAAGTACAAATTCTGCCTTCTTGAGCTCGGCATTCAGATGTTTCTGCCCTTGGCATTGGAGCTCCTGGTTGGCAGGCCTTCAGGCTGGACTGAATATTATGGGCTCTCTGGTTCTCCAGCTTATGAATGGTAGATCTTGGGACTTCTTGGTCTTCTTGACTGCTTGAGTTAATTCCATTCCTATAATAAACCTCTTTCTCTATCTCTCCATCTTTCTCCCTCTACGCATATGCATAGCACATTTGTTCTCTTTGATAACAACTTGTTAACCATAATTTATTTTAGATATTTAGTCATTTCTTTTTCACTTATGCATTAAAAGGAGATCAGGAAACATCACCTGTAAATGGAGGTAACTTACTTTAAACTATAGACATGGGTACACATAGAAGCTCTAATCCAATGTGGATTATCATCACCCTCACATGCATATCGACAAATATGAAACTCATGCTCAAGTCAGTACCTGAGATGTTAAACTGGCTGCACAGATAAGAGCAAAATATGAGAGGTCAGGCTGGAATGCTGAGGAAGTAGATTAAACCGCCTGATCTCCATGACAATATAGTTCTGGGACATCACCTCTAGAAATTTCCTGAAACTCTCAGTCAACCGTTGTTTGGACGTAGTAAGAAATGCTCAACACACATTTACTGAAAGAGTAAATGTGATCACTCCACCAGTAGTTCATGAACAATTACTGGGTCTCAGGAAGAGTAATGTGTTGGGGTAAAGGAGAAATAAAGTAACTTCACTGACTCAGAATAGTCCAGTGTCTTGGAAAAAGCACTCTAAAATAGAAATACATGTAAGATACCATGCGCCTGGTAGGAGGGGGAGATAGTCAATTTTGAGGAGAAAGCATAAAGAAAGAACAAAGATTCTACAGAGAAGAGGAGTTGAAAGAACAGTTGAACCACAAATGGAAAAAGGTTAAGGGAATGTTGGAAGAATATACACTTTTATTTTATGAATGAATGGAAACACCAACTTTTCTTCATCATCTATTAGCTAGAATAGCACTGGGAATCTTTTGTATGTATTACACTTAATAAGCACAACCACCAACTCTAGGAATCCATCTTACTATGTGAAGACTCTAAGATGTTCCATCCTTACAGGAAATCAAGAGCGCCTTCCAGACCTCCCACAAGTTTCTTACCTCTCAGCACTTCAGTTTCCTTGTCTGACAAATGAGAAAATAAAATTTACTTTGAAGTGCTGTTGTAAAATCAATTATTTTGTGAAGTGTCTAGCCCCTTATCTGGCCTCATTTCCAGGCTCAGAAAATAGTAGCTAACGTTCTCTGTGCCTTCTTATATTATTAACTTGCCTAGAGTCATACAGTAAGAGTTAGAACTGAGCTTAAGACCAGAGTTTTTCTAGAATTTCTGCCTGTCCAAAATCCAGACTTGTTCTGCTCTGATCTTCAGGTCTCTGCTAAAAGAGAAAAAGGTCCTACTTGAGTGTGATCTTCTTACAGAGCTCAGCCCCAGAGCAGAGGCAACATGGTTTTACCAGAAAGAGAATGAGTGGGACTGTGTCAGATCTGGAGAAGTCGAGTCCTCATTTTATCCCTCTGTAAGTTGTGTAACTTTGGGCAAGTTATTGAGCCTCCTCAGTCCTTTCCTTATCTGCAAAAGGATCGAGTCCTGCACAGTTGGCATGAGGACATCCTCAGCCTATGTAGAATCTGGTTCAGCAAGTGATAGAGACCTCTTGTCTTTGCCAGCTTCATGCAAAAATTTCTACTCTGGCTTTTTCTAAACTCTCCCCTAAAGAGCGGACTATACTTTGAAGAAAGTCTCCACCCAATCACAGGTAGAAATGACACTGAACTCTAGGAAAGAAGTTACATTTAAATTCTTGCAGAGATGTATCCTGGTGGAGCAACAGTTAAGTCCTTTTTCCTCTGAAGGAGCAGATCACATGCCCCGGGAGGGAAGTAACCAGTGTGAACAACAAAAGAAAAATAAAACAAAGATGGCTTTTTCTTGTCATTTTCCTGCTTACCTACCTGCTCAACTGCATTCCTGCCTCAACGTTTTCTGTAAAATAAACAAATACATAAAAAAAAAATTACTTCAGAATTCTTTGTGTATATGTCCTAGGTAGTTGATGAGACAAAGAAGAACATTTTTCATCCTTTCTTCTTCCTATTGTTCTGATTGTTCTTAGATTTAAAAAGAACTAAAGAAGTTGCCCTTTTAAAATTTATTTTATTGTTATCTTTGATTATATTGTTATGTAATTTCCAGGCTATTGAATTAATACCTCAATCTATGTGCATATCACATCATACCTATCATGGGAATTCTTATCTATCATCACCACCATATTTACTCCTTCCTTCTCTGGTTCCCTTCTTCCTCTTAAACATTATGCTAGTGGGATCATTTCTAAAGGATTGCTTAGGATTTGGACTACATGTGAGTAGTAAACATTATACCAAGCTGTGTATTAGCAATGTCTAGAAGTATTTTTTTCAGGGTCTCTAAAGTCAGTTACTCTAGTGCCTTTTGGTTCAGCTTTAACTGCAGACAAACTGCATATGTACTGCTCCATAGGTAACAAAAATTAGAAATAATTAAGCATTCTTTGTCCATTGAACAATTAATGTGTGCCAATGTTACTCGTCCCATGAAAGTTATGGCAAGTGCAACAAGCTTTCGTTTAGCAAGAAGAAAAGAAGGAATTCCTGATTATCTCTTTCAGAGAGTACCCAATTGCTGCAAGGAAATGTCAAAACAGGCCATGTATCTCAGGGTTTGGAATCATGGAATTCTTTAAGCTCACTGTCTTTTCAAGAGAAAAATACCATGTATATCACCTTGATAAGTTGTTGCACTGCAACATCAAAACAGATTTTTTGCTTTTTATTCTCAGAAAAGAAAAAATAAAATAGATAAAAATATCTTACTAATAACAAACATGAATAATAATGGAATGTGGGCTATGTTTCTTTTATTGAGAAAGACATTTCAGAAATAAGATAACAAATACCATACAAATCTCGGGAATATTGATCATTTAGGAGGCAGGTTATTTCTGGTATGATTTGTTGCTTGAATGAGATGCCTATAGCAAGCATACATTAACCTGTATCCTTATTTTTTAAATCAATGCAGACACCAGGGGCTAAGATAACATAATCCCCTTTAAGCAACAGTACTTGTGTTCTAAGTCTTGTGCTACAAATAATCACCTGTATAATTTCCTGGGCTGTGTTTACCTATACTTCCTCCTGTATGGTAATTTTAGTGAGTTTTGAAGACTGATCCCTAAGCCAGTAGAAAGCGAGTTGTGATGCCAGGTCCACACTGAATCTCATCAGACCAGGTGGGCTCCGTTTTCTGCTTGAATGTCATCATTCTGTGACTATGAAAGCATAAAACTAGACTGTTCCAGCAGGTCATTGTCACTACAACTTGCTCAAACAGAAATAAAACAGCTTTTCATGCTTATTGATCTTGGACTTTTTGCCATTTTTATGCTCTGCTGACCTGAAGCTTGGTAAGGATGTATTTTGTAAAAGGAGCTGAAAGTTTCCTTTTTCAGTCATTTTCTCAGACATTTCATATTTGGGCTGCATGCAAAAGCAACTTTCCTTTTTTTTGTTCAAATGCATTCTCTCTGTGACTTTAAAAGAATAGTTGATCTTTAAGTAACACATGTGATATTAGTTTTTCCATTTTAAAATAATCACATTATTGCAGACATTTTAATAGCTGTAGAGGTTGCTATGTATTAACATGATTCATGGTCCCTGACAGCACTGTGTCTGAAAATCCCCCAGGAATGCAAAATACAAAACTCCACACACGTTCAAATTTTACTGCCTGCAGCTAAAAGAAGGGAAAGAACTTAAAACTGTTGAAACCCTTCAACTTTAAAAGCATTAATAGATGGTCCCAGGGGATTAAATCTAAATCTTAATGTGTAAAAATCAAGTTAATAACCAGAGAGATTAATATGGCTGCATTTGATTATTGTGATAATGCAAACAATTAGTACTGCTAAAGTGAGATGTATTAGCCTCCTTCCTGCCCCTCACATCAGCAAGGAGGCACTGGAAACAAATGGAAATAAAATATTTTACTCAAGGTTTTTTTCTGTTGTTGTTGAATGGTTGTATTTTTGTTTGATTTTGTTTTGTTTTTGCCTTTCTCTTTCCTTCACAGTAGCTGGCTCGTTTTTAAATTTGATTTCAGACCCAAATCGCCAAGTCTTTTCATTTTGAAGGCAGACTTTCTACAAAACGGATGACAATGATCAAACATCATTAATTTCACAATGTCAGATAATTATTCATGCCCACTTCCTTAGTATCGGTTACTTGATAAATCTTTATGATAAATGAAAACAGAAGGCTGTTGGTGGGA
This sequence comes from Solenodon paradoxus, assembly GCA_004363575.1. Taxonomy (NCBI): domain Eukaryota; kingdom Metazoa; phylum Chordata; class Mammalia; order Eulipotyphla; family Solenodontidae; genus Solenodon; species Solenodon paradoxus. The sequence continues at coordinate 556,421 of RJWH01000702.1, forward strand.
GCAGGCAGCTTGAAGGAGGGAGGAAAGGGAACAAAGGAAAGGTGAAGATGCTTGTGAGGCTTTGACCATGTAGGTTTAAGTCCTGACGGGTTTCCAGGAAGCACCTTTCTGGTGCTTTGGCTACTTGGAGCATTTTTCTTGAGGGTGGTTTCTGAAGGCGGACACCAGGAAAACCTGCCTGAGAGAACAAGGCATCTTCTTATTAGATTGGCATCTATCTTTTTCCTTCATCGTGCACCAGACAGAAAAGTGGGTTGCAGGTTGGTGGGCAGTGGGAAATAAGTCACTATAAACAAAGCAGTGGGCTTAGCAGGAATAAGTTTGACCGTGTGAACCAATGGATCAGATGTTGTGCCAACAATTAACTGATGCTAGAAAGACATCTATCCTTCAGAGGAAACCGATAGAAAAGAAACACAAGTCTTAAAAGCCAGATATAAAGTCTCATGAAGGCTCGGCAATAGGTAGGCATTGCCATAAGCAGAAGTCCATTTGAAAGGGAATCATATATATAATATAATATAATATAGTATAATAGACGTGTATGTATGTGTATGTCTATGTGTTTTTGACTCACCTTTTTTTAGATTCTCGGAATTAAATAATATTTATTGCTATTGAAAGATGAAATCAAGGTAAAATGAGTAAAGTTAATAAGATATATTTTGAGGCAAAAGAAAACAAAGGAAGCTTAGAGAAAGAGCACGTTAGTGATTTCTGTTTCGGGGGCGGGCGCGGCTCAGACATGTTCTGGCCTATGTCACTTGAAACCTTTTATTTTGTTTCTCATTCAGATCTGCGTTGTGCATCAAATGGGTGTCCCATTCGTTATTTTTTGTTTAAGCAGTGTCTGCAGGGAATTCCAGGGGACCACTTAAACTGCAGCAACAATGGAATATTTGTTCACTTTTCTTCGGCAAAGAATCTGAGAAAAGTGTGCGCCGAGGTAGGGAGCGGGTAGCTGTCAGTGGCTGCTGCTCCCTGAGCCTGGCAGCCCCGTGACAGTTACTAATATCAGCAGATTTAATGTGTTTAGTCTAGTTGTAAGTTTGTGATGTGTTTTTGATTTCCTGCTCCAGCAATGCATTTTGGCTAGAAAACAGTGAGGCATAAATTATTTTTCTTACCACACCACGGCCAGGAAATTGTTACCTTTGTACCCAATTTATATACATAATAAGTTACCAACATGCAGTCTGAGATTCTAACTCCTTGGTTATTCAATCGGTGTGTGATCATGAGCACAGGTAATGACTGCCGAGGATGTGAGAGTGGTGGAAGCCTGCCTCACACCTAGGCTTAGGATTCACAAAGTGCATTTTAGTTTTCATTCTCATTGATGCTTCAGTTTGTCTTTTTCTCCAGAGACCAAGAAATTGCTTCACTGTCTTTTAAAATCTTTAACATTATCTCTTGCTTTAGAAACAGTTTGGAAAAGAATATCCAAACTACCCCAGGAAACTTGAACAGAACACTTTTCTCTTCCTGTGTCTCTCTAGAGCAGTCTTTTACGTACCTTTCTTTTCCTCGCAACCCTTTAAAATATGCTGTCCCTTTTCTTAGTATCGATTTAAAGTCATCAAGGTGGGAAAAAATCCTCACAGTGGGCTTTTGTACTCTCGAGAACTTTGAGTACTTGCCCTTAATTTCAGTTTATTCTTCTGTTTCATGCTTTGTGATAAGCCGTCAAATTTTATTTTTACAATGGAGTTTTACTTCATGGTGAATTATGTTAGGAAAATGCGAGGTGCAATATAGTAACATTACTATTATTTTGCAGTTTAGAAATCAACATCAAACAAATTTAGATTTATTTTATCTAAATGTTTAACAATCACACACTGATAATTATACTTTGATGCAGGAAAGAAAGACAATGAAGAAATATTTGAAAATAATTCTGCTAGGACATATTCAATATTTTGTTTTGGATTTAAAATTTTTCATTTTAGTCTCAAAATTTTTTAATGAATATACTTATATCCCCTTTCCATGAATCAGTAGAGTATAAGTAAAGGTCCCCTAAACTCCCCATTCATAAACAGAATGCTCCTTTTAGTATGATTGGTTATTTATGTGTGTGGGGGGGGGACAGTCTGTGTACATCATTATCATTTGTTTTTTTTATGGAAAAAATTTTGAGCATTCTCAGAAAAAAAAAAATTAACCTACCAATCATACCAAAGAGATTGAATATTGTACTTTTGGATAGAGGGGAAACCTAAAACAGAAATTCTGGAAAATATGCTGAAAGAGTGATCCATGCATGCAGAACATACCCTTAATGATAATAGCAAAAAAACACCCCACAAAAACCAAACTGCATAGATATAGAGTGATAACATATTTTTAAAGCAGAGACAAATAGCTTTCTTTAAATTTAAGAACTATATGAAAATCTTATAGAAATTGTGGGAAAATGGGGGGAAACTCACAAAAGCACTATAATTCAGAGGCAATTGCAATCTTTTTTTATGCAATTCCTTTGTCTACAGGGAACAGCGCTAGACTTTTCATGTTAAAACATACTTTATATTTGGTTGTTTCAGAGTTCAGATAGGAGAGATCTTGTTTCTTGAAAACAGAGGTCTTAAAATCAAACATGCCTGAAGGGGAGTTAAGGGCACAGTCGGGTCTGTCTCCCAGTCCTCAGGTCAGGGAGTGCTGCAGGCTCCCACCTTTCCAAGCCGGAGAAGATTTCCCCCTGTTTTTCCAGAAGTGACCTAGAAGGAGGTTAATGATTCCAAAGAAGGACTTTCCCCTCAGGGAAAATTTAATCTTGTGACCTTTTTCTCTATCTGTCCATTTCTTTTAAGTCATAGTCCCCCTTCATTTAATTTACATCCGGCTGTTTGATTTTCTTCAAAAACATGGCTGAAGTGATTGCTTTGCTTTCATTTAACCCTTCAACTGGATGCATTTAAACAATTATTATTTTGTACGCAGAGTATAGACTCAAAGTTCTCCTTTCCAGTTGTTATATTTCTGTCTCTCTCTCTCAGAAAAAAAAAATCCTCAGTCTTTATAAATTCTGAGATAATGGAGTCCACAGACAAACGCTATTTGCATTACTTTTAGAATTGTGGTTCCTAATGGCTGTAGAGGCAAAATGATCAGAATAAAGCCTTGCTGGATTAATTGATAGATTCTTTAAAAATATTTGACAAAACAAAACAAAAACATTCTCTTAGAATATGAGAACAAAATGGTGGTTAACAGAGGTGGAGGGGTGGGGGTAGGTCTTAATTTATAATGATGTACACCTAAATTCTATGTAATCTGACAAGCCAATGCTGCTTCAATAAAATTTCTTTAATTAAAATATTTCTAGGATTTTTTTAATGTATGCATTGGACTTATGGTGTGTTCTGAGTGTTAAGCTCATCCACAAGGAAATTTTTAGTGAAAAGTATGTAAATGATGACAAAAATCTCTTCAGAGAAAATTTAAGATTATGAAAAAATGTCAGCTCTGTCTAGCCCACCAGTATGCAGGCATTAGTGGATCAAATTCAGTGTCAGAACACAGTCAAACACAACTGTAATTATTTTATTATTCTCATGGGTTCAGACTCACGGGTGCAAGCAATGAGTCCTTGAGGGTAAAGTGAAAACAGAAACTGCCTTGTGTGCAAAGTTGTTAGTTTTTTTAAAAAACTTTTGTTCTGCGACAGACCCAGGATATTTTCAGCATGATCATATTACTCAGTTTTACTGCCGATATAAATTAAAATGAATATTTCTTCATTTTTAGTATTATGATGTTCCATTTTAGAAACACAGTAAATTCAGAATATTGTGATTTCTGCAAATACGGAATACACTCTATGATAGGTTATCTAGTACTTAGTCTCCTATACCTCCCAGAGAGTTCTATTTTTTTTTCTCCCTTGTGGGTAAATGTCATGCACAGGCAGTTGAACATAGAACACATTGCAAAAGAAAGGCCCCACTCCTCAGCTTATCCATTTCTGGAGACTCCTTCAGAGCATGGACGAGCACTACAGTGTTCTCAGCACTCTGCATAAAGGATGTAGGGATAGTCTGTCTTCAGCCGGTCATGAAACTGTGAAAATTGTTGTCATCATGGGACAATTAAAGACCAATTATATAAGAATTGTTGTAGTACTTACTATGAGTACATCAAAAGAAAAATAGCAAATAAACAGTATCACTTTACTAAGTGCTTTCACATATGCCATTAACATTTCTGCAAGTTACTTAGAGGTTTCATTTCTTGAGAATAATATCTTTCCAATATGTCACAGGATTCTTGGGGAAATCTGATAATAAATAAACATTACCTACTAGGCACTGTGACTGAAGCTCCGACAAGTTACACAACTTGCCGAGGATGTGATAGATAATTAAGTGTCAAAACTGAGATTATTTCACCTTCCATCAGGATCCAGTAGCTGATATTGTTCAAATTACCAAGTCCGAGACTAAGCTGACTCCCTTTTTTGTTAACACTTACTCTGTCTTTGCTATAGTCTAATTCAGTTGATGACATCTACCCAAACTAGAGATATGGGAGCCATCATTTCTTCTCTTATTTCCCACCCAACCCATCACCAAGTCTTAATTTCAACCCCTAGATTATTCCCGAATGAACTACAGCTCATATCCCTACTGCTAATTCCTGTAACTAGTTCTGACCCTCACATGCCTGGCTCACTGTAGCTGGTTTCTTGATCTTTCTCTTTCCCTTTTCCCTATACCCTATTATAATGATCTTTCCAAAGCACAAGTCTGATGTCATTATTCCTCTGCTTAATGCCTTTGGGGGCTTCCGCTCCAACTCCAATCATGCCTCCTGGTGCAGACGTATCACCAGCTGTGACCCCATCCACACTTCTCACCCTTAAAGTTCCAGATGTTTATAGTTCTCTGCTCTGATCACATTTCTATCCTTTGTACTTTGTGTCCTCTTTTTTGAAATACCAGATCTTTCTTATATCTGGCAAGCAAACTTTGGACCATCCTTTAAGCCCAGGTTTTTTCATAGGAAAAAAATCATTGCTTTCTTATCTTCAAATAGTGTCATTCGTTCTATTCTCTATGCTACTTAGGGATCTAGAGCATATACCACCTTTGAATGCATCTCACTGTAATGAAATGACTTTTTAAAAGCATTTTTATTTATTTTTATCTAGTTGTTCATCTTAGTTGTTCGCTCCTGACTCTAGGATGTGAACCCCAGCCCCTGGGATATACCTGGACTGCACTAAGCCAGAGGTGACAGACCTAACCACAACTCCACCAAGGTACATCATGAAATTACTAAGTTACATGACAGCCTTCCTCAATAATCTATGAACTCCTTGAGGAAAAGGATTTTTATCTTCTTGCGATTTTATATATGTCTGGCACATATTATCTCTCTATAAAATATTTGTTGAATTACAAGGAGTGGGTGGTCAAAAGAACTGAATTGCAGAGGACTCAAGGAAGCAGAAGGCAGAGAAAAACTGATGATTCTAGAACAACAGGGGTTATTGATAACTTCCAAGAAGTACTCCTGAGCATAAAATAGCAATGGATCATTTGGATTCCAGAATAAAAGTTTAAGATCATGCAGCTCTGACTTCTGCAATGTCAAATTATTTTTAAATGATGAATGATTCTTTTATATATAATTGCCTATTGAAATGATTCCTTAAATGGTATACATTTTAGTCTATAAGAGTATAAATTTCAGAAAATTATTTGTAAAAGTAATAATTTCTTTCAAATTTTCTTTGGTTGTAACACTATAGATTCAGTGTCAAGATCTAAGATTGATAAAGAAAACTCTCCTTTTATCCTCTCTCTCTCTCTGCATATATGTATATTAACACACATGCAAACATCTATATGTATATGTGTATATATGTAAATAATATACAACAGAAATGTTAGCTTATAACTAGTTGACCATTATTCAGATCATTCTAAGCTGAAGAATACAAATCATTTTAACCTCTTATACTTTTAATGTTAACCCAACATACTGGCTCTGCACGAAGGAGCTCACCGTGGAGGTGGGTGCTGGGTCAAATCCCATCAGTGCTCTCCTTACCAAGGAAGGGCTGAGTCTGAGGAGTTACATTCACCAAAGAGGACCCCTCCATCTAATTCACACCCTTTGGGCCCTGCAGAAACTCCTCTGTCATTATTTTATTTTTATTTTTCCTGACCTGTCCCTGCTGTTAGGCTTTTATTAAAGTAGAACAACCAGAATTATAGCAATATTTCAACAGTAGATGCCCAATGACTTGATTCATGAGTTTGCTGATATTTTCTAGCATTTCACTGACTTCTTGGATGAGACCACACAAAACATACTTTTTTTTCACTAGCCACATTTCAAGTGCTCAATAGTCACATGGAACTACTGGCTACTATATTGTGCAGCACAGAAAATTTTTCCACTATTGCAGCAAGTTCTACTGAACAGTGCTATTCTAGAAGGAGAGACCAGCAATAATAAAGAAATGAATAAGGTCCTTATAGAGAGTGGAAAATACAGAACAGAAGGTGTGGGATAAGGCATAAATGCAGAGAGTGCTGAAAGCCAGAAGGGAGCAGCCAGACAAAGCTCAGGGGGCTGATACTTCCAGACAGTGAGCACTGTATGTGCAAAGGCCCTGTGATAAAAAGGAACCTGATGTGTTTGAGGAATGGAAAGTTCAGTGTAGAGGCTGGTGGAAAGGCAGTAAGTCAGAGGGGTGCAGGGGCTATATCTTACAGAGCATATATTCTGTGACAAGTTTCCTGAATTTGGCTTTAGTTGCAATGGAAAAGCACTGGAGAATTTATAAAAAGGGATGACGTACCTCGATTTGTATTTTTAAAAGACTGCTCTGACCACTTGACATACATGTTATAAAAGTGAAGCTCCGGGTCTAGAGATAAAAAGGATAAATATAAGAATGATATTGTAATAAATATGTCATATGTTTTAGTTGTATATTTATTAGTGTCATATTTATATGCAATCCTCAAATCATTTCTAAAATTTCAAACTTTGCATAGACATCTCTAAAAACATGAATACAAATTGAGTATAAGGAAGACTAGCAGGGAGACTAATAAGGTAGATGAGAGCGCTGTTTCTTAGGAGATCCTTTCTCTCATGTCATCTATGGGGGTCACTGGAGCAGAACAAGGTGGTGGCAGTAGATGAATATAGATCACTGGCATTTCAGACCAGGCAGATTGGGATGATTCTGAAGAGCCTGAGAGCATTCTCTATATGGCATGGGTAAAAACGATCTGTGAGTGTAAGCCATCATACACCATCACAGAAAAAGAGAACCAGTCATAGATGTGGGAAAAACAGGTGCTAGGAAAATTAATACCTAAGAGAGGAAAGGAAAGAAAGTCCAACATTTTTGGACTATGTACTCATTATCTAGGTCTACAGAGGTTCCCAAGTTAAAAAAATGTTAGCAAAGAAAGAATATATCCCGTATTAATTTTCTGATATGAGCAAGACCAAATCATTTACCAACATGGAAACACCAACAATGGCCCCTGTTGGAGCTATGTTGTATGCCTGATTAATAAATAATTGAAGACGATTCTTCTGTTAATGAACTCCCTGACTGGAAACACGTCTCTTAGTGTCTTATACATAAGGTTAGTCTCAAGCTTCTTAGATCTCTCTAAAATCTAAAAATGAGAGACGGTTTATTGAAATTCCAGAAAATCTGAATATGCTGTGTGTGCGCGCGTGCGCGTGCACGTGCGCGTAGATGTGCACGTGATTGTTTTAAGTGGGGCACTTTTCTAAAAATTTCTTTTGGAAGAAGAAAATAGAAAATAAGAAGGGGGAAAGATGTAACTGGTGACTGAACTTTGTGCTAATAGCTTTAATTTAGTCAATGACAATAAATATTTGCCTGGTTAATACATTGTGTATGGAGAAATATAAATGTGAGAAAGAAAAGAATGGAATAACCCATTTGTTTGGAAAAACATCTAGTTCTGAGTCTGGCTATGTATGCTGATCTAGGAAAATTTAAACTTAGAAGGCTTTTATGCAGGGATTTCAAACGTAGACAATTGGGGTGAAAGGACAAAAGCGAAAGATTGCATGACACTCATGTCTTCCAGTGATCCCCACGGTACTTAACCTGCAGTTCAACCATGCTAAGGTGTTTTGCTCCCTTTGGAAGAAACAGGCATGGGGGTAGGGGAAAAGCACAGCCCCTGCTTCCTCACTGGGGCCAGGAACAGAGTTGCTGGCCTTATCCGCCCGCAATCAGTACCAGCAAGGACCTCTACAACGCCTGGCCAAAGGGCAGCTGCTTTTGAGGTCCCCAACAGACTGGGCCCCTGGCGATTCAACTGCCCCTTGTGCCCCACGTTAAAGATGGCCCTGGTTTATTAAAAACAGGACAAAACTGACATTTATATTAAAATGATGGAACAGATGGACATGAAAAAAACGTTATTTTCCTACTGAAAACAGTGCACAAGAAAAGTCCCAGAAATGAAGCAAAACGTGGGTCACTAGTGGGATGTTCCAACTTTACCACCAGGTTGGAGAAACATGAGGTAGAAGATCAAAAGGGAAATTGCAAGTAATGATTTAGAGGGAAAAATGCAGAGTATGAGGATTAGGATTAGTCAACGAGTTTTTGTTGGGTCTGAGAATAAATAATGAAAGAATAAAGCAAGAGCAGAGAAGATTTATATTCATAGCATTTCCACAAATATAAAGGTGCGATTATGAGGGCTTATAGGAGGAAAAGCTCAAATTACTCCTGAAAAACACTTGTGGCAGAAAGGGAAATGCCAATCATTGACTCTCCAGTGGATGCCAGGTCCAGCATTGGGTGCTTTGTAAATTTATTTCTTGAGTCCACAAGTGTTAATCTGGGCCTTTTCATGCTTGAGAAAAGAAAACATATAAACATGCCCTTTCACTTCTTCACACACCTGACTAGAAAATGGACTATAATACATGGCAGGTGGGTGGCAAGAAAGGAATAGTGGTTAATGTTCATACGTGGACTATTATTTTAGGGAGAATGTACTAAAAAGGAAATCCATTTGGTGAGAAAGTTTTAAAAAGCAAAATAAAATTATTAGCTAAAAGAATACTAATACAGCTAAGAGCTGTATTAATAATATTAGTAATAATAGTAATAATAATAATAATAAGCTAAGAGCTGCTCCTTGAATGGGTGGTTTTCCTAGTGAATTTAGAAAGAATCCATTTATTCCTTGATAGTGTGACCATTGGTCATTTTTAGCCTCTCATTATCTGATTCCTTTCTTCTTTGGGGAAATACCACCTTGGGTGATTTCAGAGGGAGGTAGGAACTCACTTCCATCTTCAAAAGATGAGCAGTTTTTGCCTCCTCTCCCTGGCAGGGGCACAGACATCTCATCTAAGCTCAACCAGCATATGACCCACGCCAAACTGGAGGTCTTTAGGAAAGGATGCAAAAGACAAGGTTGACTAGAGACCATGCAGAGTGACAGCAATGTGTCCAAAATCTGGTGGTACCCAAGTATCTTAAAATATGAAATCCTGACCAATGTCCCTGAGCCAGGATGTGGACTGAGTTTTGATAGATTTTAGCTTCTCTTTTTGCCATTACCTTCTCTAGCATTCTTCTCTAGCCTCCTCAATTCTATAAGCTACGTGCTATCCTTTCAACCAATTGCTTTTCTGCTTTTTTGTCCAAATTCATTGCCACAAAGCTGCTATGGATTGAATGTCTGAGTCCCCTTGAAAGTCAGGAATCCCATTGTACCATGTGCTGATATTTAGAGGTGGGGCCTTTGGGCAGTGATAAGGTCATGAGAGTAGAACCTCATGAATAGAATTAGGGCCCTTCTAAATGAAGCTACGCAGAGTGTCCTTACCCCCTTTTGTCTTGTGAGGATAGAGCAAGAAGACATGCATCTATGAACTGGAATTGGGCTCTACACCAACTCCATCAGCATCTCAGTCTTGGACTTCAGCCTCCAGAGCTGTGACAGATACATATCTGTAATTTATAAATCACACAGTCTGTGATATTTTGTTATAGAAGCTCAAGCAGAGTAAGGCGAAACCCAACTTACTGGTAGGAGTGATTAAAGAAGTTTTAGGGAATGATGAGTGCTCATTAGCTCATTTATTAAAAAAATATTATGGTCCAGGCATTATGCTAGGTCCTGAGGAAATAGAGCTGACTGCTTCATTAGCACACTGTCATGACTGATTCAGGCTAATGAAAGCATCTGATAGATAAATCAATTTATAATACCATGAGTATTAGTTAGCTATTGATGTGTAACTAATTTCCCCTAAACTAAGTGACATAAAATAAACATTTCTTATCTCACAGTTTCTGTGGGTCAGGATTCTGGGTTCAGCTTAATGGAGTTTCCTGGCTTCCAGTCTCACAAGGTCATAAGCAGTGCATCAGAGGGACTAGACTCCTCTCTGAAAGTGGGACTGGAGGAGGGGCCATTTCTAGTTCACTCATGGTTGCACACAGGGTTTGGTTCATCTTAGGCTGTTGGACCAAGTGCTAGTTTCTTGCTGACTGTTGATTAGAGGCCTCGCTCATCTCTTCATTTTGGGTATCTATGCAGACAGTGACTCACAATATGGCAGGTGCTTCTTTTAGAGGAAGCAAGAGTGAAAAGCCAAAGAGTAGAGGAACTTTTGTTATCCAGATTCAGAAGTGTTAACATGTCATTTTTGCCATATTCTTTAATTTGAAGCAATTTACTCGGTGCAACCCATAGTCAAGGACTTGGGCTAGCACAACAGCATGAATAAATACAGAAGGCAGCATCACTGGGAGCCATCTGGAATGTGCCCAACTCATCACAATGCATGTACACAATTTTTGTGGGTATTTTAGGCACACAGAGGTTGATAGGGAGCTAGATGAGGATAAAATCAGGGAAAAGGTGGGGAACAATAAAGGAAGGCTTTCAGTAAAAAGCAAAACTTTAATGGAACTATGCAAAATGGGTTATTAAAAATGTTTCTTAAAAATAAGCAGGAAAAGATATGAGACATTTGAATATATTTGAATACCATAGGCCAACAGGTTACATCCTGTTAAACCTTCTGCCAGAAATAACACTGCCAGATTGTAGGTAGTAGATGTTATAGTGGACACAACAATCAGCTGGCAATAAATAGGATAAATTACTTAATAAAATGGATAGAAGAGAGATAGCTAGAGTTTCTACCCCCAAAAAAAGATATCCCATATAACAGGATGTGATCTAACTCTAAAGCATGAAAGTATAGAGTTTAACATCCAAATTCATGAGGTGGAGATCGAGAAATGAGATTGAGGAAATTGGCTAATTTGAAGCCAGGTAAAAATCATTAAGGAAGAAAGATAACATTGATGATGTAAGCATGCCTCTGTACTAGAATTATAAATCCATTTGGAAAACTATGCAGTGAATCGAAAGCCAGTCCATATATCTAGTCAATAAAATAAAGGAAATAATGCTGCAGAATTGGGTTCATGTGCAGTTGTTGCATCAAAGGAAAATGTAAATTACAACTTCAATTACAATGAATATTTGTATACAGTCAGAGTACAGAGTCAATAGAAAACAAGTGCAGAGACATGCTGGCTGGTAAGAAAGAAGAAAATGGGACTATTAGGACAGGAGGCCCCTTTAAAATCCTAAGGGTATGTTTGGTAGAAAGAATTGTGCAAAACAAAATTAAGAAGAGAGACTACAGGAAGGCAAAAAGAAAATAAAAACTTGGGAAATATGTGGGGTGGGGTCCCTATGGAATTGCTTCTGCCTCATCAAACATTTTTAATTCCATATTTTATACGTAAGTCATAACTGGCAACCTCTGTTGAGACTGGTTTTTTTTTTTAATTGCCTTATGGAAAAGCAAGGCCAACATGATTAAAAGGCAATGTATTCACTTCTCAGGGAGGGGAGCTAGGGATGATGAACCCAAGGCTTTTCTTCAGAGTGACATTTTTATGTTACAAATGTTTTAATAAAAAATAGAGAAAAGAAGGAAGAAGGTTGAGGAAAATATTTTAGGTTTCATCTTCATCACTCTGCGAGTCGGAGGGTTCTGTGCCCTTTAAAAGGAAAAGTGATCCGTTAGAAAAGCACAGGGGATAAGAATAACAAAATAGAAGCAAGAAATGATCATGTGGCATAAAGAGAAGGCTAACACCATATAGATAACCCGAGAGAAAACTATTCAAATAATGTAAAGTTTGCATGTTATAGGAAAAATGACATGAAATAGAAACTGACATATTTTGCATATATATGACATTTCTCAGGTTTACACTGGCTTGATGATAACTGTAAAAAGAGAACATATATCGGTTTGGAAATCCATTGGCTAAAGGAAATTACATATTTCTTTAAAGAAAGGAAAAATCATGAATAAAGAAGATACATATATATATGCATATATATTTGTATCTATATAGATATAGACATAAAGAGACTGCTCTGATAGGAATTTTATGGTTTGAATTTTTCCTTTAAAAGAGTATTGACATTCTCCCCCCAACACACCTATTATGTATGAAGCCTATAGAGTCCCAGTGTTGAAGATCAAGCAGCATCAGTGACACATATCAATCTGGTATCAAAGATGAGATTAAGAATGATCACTCCTTCTGTTTCATATTGGTATCCACTTACTTTTCCATTTATAGTTTGACCAACCTGATGAATTTCTTTGGACATTAACAAGTTGGAGTTATAACTAGGAGCAGTGAGAGAAACTCATATGGTCTAATGATAAAAATAGGAAAAAACAGATGTTAGAAAACTTACATTCAAAGAAATTTACTTACTTTTGAGTTTGGGAATTTTATATTTATGAAAATGAAGCTATCAAAATTTAATTTTATAAACATTTTAGATTTATGAGACTCAAGCTATCAAAATTACCCACAAGCACTGTAAGTGGGTAAGAATGGACTGCCTGTATATAGTTAAAGCTTAGCTGATATGGCATTTTTTCATCAGAATCTTCTATTAATTGATATCTCTGTATGTCCTTATTGTAGAGGTAATAAGGGCTTATAAATATTAATTCAAATACCAACAATTTATGAAGTACTTTCTGAATCATTACGGATAGGTTAGGTGCTATTCAGAGAAGCTTCACAGATATGTGGATTTATTGTGCTTTAATTCCTTCAGAAATGTTCATCCATTTAACACAGAACATCCATTTCCAACGTGAAGCATAGCAACATGCTATTTAGTTCTGAACAATTTCCAAACGTATCTGAGAAAAATCCCTATTCCTAAAATTCTGATATTTTTATACCATGCCTCTAGTGTACATCTTTCTCATAAAATATAAAAAGTCTATGAGTCTGATAATATGAAACCCCAGCTTTATAACCTTTGCTATCCTTTCATAAGAAGATACACCTTCAAAATTATTTGAATTCAAATGAGGTTACAATGTTTGTATTCATTGAAAAGAATATGCAACAAAGACAAAATATAATCATTTGTTTTAGCAAAAGGGAATTTTATTCATTTATTTATGTTGCCATTACTATAACACAGTCAAGAGATGTCTACATCATTTAAAAAATTAACTTCCAAATAACTGTTGCTCATTGATGGTTACATTTTCCCTTGCTATGTATACTTTCTAATATTTAAATTTGATTTTATCCTTTTGATGAATAATCACCACTTATCTTTATAAGGTTTAATTACCTCTAAATTTAAATGATTAATATTATATTTATGAACTGTGGTATTAATCAGAAATTCTGGTACTTTGATAATTATATTAAACTATATTAATCAAAGAAATCTATTTTTGTTCATTTGTACAAAAACAAATATAAAATTTGGGGATATAAACCAAATTAAATGTTCTATTTTATATGTATAAAATTGATTAATATGTGCAATATTTAGAACTTAAAAAAATTTATGCATAGGCATTACCTAGAGATATAACATAAAACATGTTATTATGTTAATATAGAAAAATAATTTGCTATTTTAGAAAATGATTCCCTCATTTCACTATCTATAAAATATAAAATTTATGGTTCTGATTACCATGATTTTTAGTTCATGACAAAAAATTCTACAAATACACAATATTAGTCAAACTTACAACAAAAGAATTTAATTTCTATCAACTGCTTTTTTCCATTATAGCCTTTTTTTATGGTACATGCTCAGTTTATGTAAGTAGATCTCCTATCTACAGCCTTAATTCTTAAGAATTCTCAAATGAATACCATCTGTTTTTTCAAATATGCTGCGATCTATTTTCTCGAGATGTCTCACCTTTTAAAAGTACCTTCAAAAGCACCTTTGTTACTTGCAAATATCATTCTAGCAAAAGATTCCTCTTTTCACAACTTCTATAGCAAAGAAAGGATCTCCCCACCACCCCTCACCATTTTATTATTTCTTTGGATCAACATGGATCTTTGGGGTGGTTATGAAAGGCTCCGAAATAAGAGATAATAGTGATGAACACTGAGTTTTAAATGTTTCTCTACATATTTTGATTACATTTAACAAAATTATCACTGAATTACATTAGTGCAATGTAACATAAATGGTGTATACTGTGCATTTTAAAAACATTTATTGATGTACTGTTACAAAATAATTACTTCTGTATACATACTGGGAATTTTAAAAAAATATTTAACAACGCAGATTTTATAAAGGGAAGTGTCAAGTAAATAAGAAAATGGGAAAAAACAGATTGAAAATAGAATTTATTATTCATAATGATAAAACACATTTGTTTCATATATGTATAATACAGTTTTTCCACATGAAGTTCTTAAAGCTTTTGTAATCAAATATTACAATCCATTTTGTAGATTGAAAATAAAAAGATGAGGTCGTTGTGGGTATGGGTATAGATATCAAGTAATTTACTGAGGATTACATGGTAGACAAGTAAAGGAAATGGGAACAGACCACAGTTACTGTGTATAAACACTCTGCCTGCCCTTCTGCATCACTGACATTTTGCGTAAATGTGGATAAACATTTAACTGTCAACAAATGTTAGTTTTAAAAGTCCCTTATTCATGATTCTCACAATAATATGTTAATATGTTAGTATATAGGCATGTTTGGTGAGTCTATATAAACACATACATGTTGTTATATGACACACATTTATATTTTATACATATACACATAACTCAGAGAGCTTTTGCTAGAACTTTTCCCCTTCATAAGACTTTAAAAGATCTTTCTAAATTCTCCTTAAAAAATCTTCTGTGACATAATAATGCATATTACTCAGGCAGCTACTACACAAAGTAAACTTGCAATATGAAACAAACAAAAAAACAACAAAAAGTGTAACCAGTCTTTAGAACAATCAGAAAGTGTTACATGAAATTGTTACCTGGTATAAATACAAGAAAGCAAAAGGTATGTAAAGACAGTTATATGAAATTATGAGGGTATTTTCTTTATAATAGGTTTAGACTCTAGATTATAACTTTGATACTATGACTTGAAACTTATCAAAGAGATTTATGCTTTGCATCTGACATTTTAAATTGAAGATTTACTTGAACTGGTACCTAATATGTTTTCTGTAATTAACTCTTTTGAGGTCAGGTTTCACAGACACAGAATTTCTTTACCATTAATCCTTCCTTTGCAATATCTTCATTGTTGGATTTAACCTGAAAAAAAAAAGTTAATCTTTTTCAAATGGGGTTCTCAGTTCCAGCTATTCTGTTTGCTTCAGTGATGCAAGATTTTCTTAAAAGTGAAAATTATCTTAAAAGTGGATGCTATATAGTCAGTGTAAGAAAAAGCTAGAAGTTAAATAAATCAGACATTAATAAGAAATGGAAAGTTTAATTACATAGATACTTAAGTTCTCAATAGAGGAACCGAGTAATGGAGGGTTTGTCTGATTTTAAACTTTATTAAGTTAGCTATACATAATATCTAAAACGTATAAGACTTCTAAATTTGCCTTTTCTACTTATTCATGAAATGTCCTTTATGATACTCAGTGGAGAGCATAATATGACAGATGATGGTGTTCAATAAATTGTAGTAAAATGAATGCCATTTTTATTGTGGCTGAATTTCTAGTTTTTATTTA